>VXBL01002122.1:1017105-1118990 GCA_013400195.1 Aramus guarauna | reverse complement strand
TTTTTGAACAGGAATCATCTTGGGTAAGGAACGTGTGTCTTTTAATGCTCCTGTGATACATGCTGTTTTATTTTTCCAGAACTTCTGTGACCCCCAGCTTTCAGGTTTTATCCCTTGTTCATGCAAGGAACAAGGTGAAAACATGAGTAATGTGGGCTGTGGGTATGGTAGATTACAGCAACTGAAAAAGAACCCAAACCGTGCTGGAGTTTAGTTGGAAAATTTATAATTTCAAACTAATTTCATTAGTTCAGTGGCATGACTCAGTGTTTTCTAACACATCTTGGTTCAGCAAAAATTATTGTTCAGGTAATCTGCTAATAGTATCTTTAGATTGTTGATACTGGAAACAGCCTGTTTTGAATCATTTCCCCCACCTCCTCTGCTCCCTTTATAATATTGCAATGGTGTATTTGTCATGCTGTGGGAGAGGAATTCAGAAAACTGTATTTCATGCTGTAAATTAACAACACGATAGTAGGAGCTCAAGACAGCTATTTTGTGGACGGTGCCACTAAGGGAATTACTTCAGGTTCTCAAACATTCTAACTTTAGGGCTAGATTTTTGTGAGTCATTTACATACTGCTTAAAAAAAAAAAAGGGATTATCAACAGAAGGGAAGGACTGAAGTTGGAACTAATTAACTTTTATCTTATTTTAAGTACACATGCAGGTATTGATAACTATTACATTAAGTATCTCACTCCTCCAACAAACCGTATGTTACAGAGCATCTCTAAGAGAATCTACTCATCTACTTGCTGTGCCTTCTCCCATGAGCAGGAACAATTTCGGGCTCATTTATACTGATAAGAAATGTCAAATACTCCAGGCTTCCCAGCAACAAACAGGAGCCCAAGGGGCTACCTTCACAACCAGCTGGCTTGATATCTTTGTCTTTCAGATGCGTTGTATCTGTTTGACAAAAACCCTAGTGCACATCTAATGTACCATATTGCTCCTCTGACAGCAGTCGAGCAAGGCTGTAAACTTCCCAGTGCTCTCCAGCACAGGCGTCTTCTGTGTTTCTTGTTCTCTCTGCTCTTTGTACTTTATAGTGGAAAAAATTACACTTTTAAATATCGTGTACTTATTATTTAGACTTTTTCTCCTTTCCTGTCTTTTTTTTAGCAAGGCATATTCACATTTCTATTACTGCTTGCCCCTGTAAATCTCTAGCCAAACACTTTCATAGCAAATACTCGCCTAACATATAATTTGTGGGCATTTCCTTGGCTTGCTGCTGAAGCAATTAAATTTCCAGGCCTCCTATTTTGAATCACTCCCTAATCACACCTCGCATGGGATGTGACTGAATCATTTCATAATACAGGGAAATCGTAAAGAGGACAGGGCACAGGAGTATGCAAGAAGCACTACAATTGGCACTATCTACTGCCAGGTATTTATGTAAAACCTGTGTGTTTTCTGAAGGGAGGGTTTGGATCCAGATCCCCTTTTGAGGAAGAAATTCCCTTCCCCACAATTGGAGCATGTTAGCTCTGGCCTGTGCCCTTGCTGTTTTTCCACAGCTGGGATGGTCTTTTCTCATGCATTTCACTTATGGATTTTGCTAGTGGTGTGGCCTTGTACAAACCGAGCACAAGCAGTTAGAAATGCTGACTAGAGGAGTATAGAGCAGATTTAGGAGGGGCAAGAAACATGGTTGCCCAGATCTGAATAATGCTGAATTATAAACTGGTAAATTGGTATATGTCTGTATTTGACAACAAGCTTATAGCCGTGGCAGATGCATGATCAGGATACAAATGTCTCCGTTACTCTCAGCAGCAATGAGAGCGTTGTTCTTCCTCCCCCTTCTCCCATCTTTCATCCTTTAGCCCTGACTCCCCGATACCTCTTGTTTTCCCGCTGTCAATTTGCTTAGGTTCCTCTCTCTTCCCAGGGCATTTTAGCATCTATCCAAGATTTTGTTGCTCCTGATAAAGGGTAAACTTGCATGCTTCATGGAGAAAAGAGGACGTGATGCTCAGATTTGATAGTAAAGGCAGTTTGGAGGATAGGAGAGAGCAGCCTTGTTGATCACTCCAGAACAAAGACTGCTTGAAAGAGGCATTCACTTAACTGTGTAGTCTATTGCTGATAACGGATGGTTGCCTGTTTCCTGTTGGGAATATTTAATATATCTGCTTTAAGGCTGCATGGGGACTTGAGGTTGGCTGATCCTATTAATAATGCATAGGATGGCTGGATATAAGTAATAATTATGCACAGAGTATAGTGCAGTGACATATTGGTGCAGAAAACGATTCCTTTAATAGGCTTGTTCCTTTTGGCTAGATCCCTTAGATAGCTAGTTTGTTTGTTTGACAGGTTTATACCTTTTTTTTTCCCCCTTAGTTTTTCATTAAAGCCAAACACTTTTTGCTGAGCAACTGCAGTGTTCAGGAAATCTCTCCAGAGCTTTCAAGGCGAATGGGGAGGTGGGGCACTGCCTTGGGGACTGGCTTTCATTGACATAAAATCTATCCCCACACATCCTCTAAAGGGGTGGGTGTGCTCAAAGACAGAAGGCAAGCTACGTAACCTCTGTGTGTATCAGGTGCTGACTAGGAAGCCTTCCTGCTGCGTGAAGTCCCTGCAGGTAGCTCTGGGAAGAGGAAGAGGGAAGGAGGAGGTGCTGGAGAATGTTTTTGCCACTGGGTGCCCAGGGTGGAGGGGACTTGTCTGTGCAGGACATATAGGGAACCCCTGCCTTGCAAGCTCAGGAATGTAGGAAGGAACCCAAAACTGAATTAAATGAGAAGTATATACTTTTTAATTGAGTGGGAGGAGGGAAAAGAAAGTGAAAATTGAGAATCTGAGATGGCAGAGCTGGGATTCTTCATATTTGGATTCTCAGCGGTTATTACTGACACAAGAATAGCTCAGTCTTAAGCAGGATGGCTTCTTTATGTGTGGGTTTCATGAGCACTTTGCTGCTTTATTTATTCATAAACTGCTGCCTTCAGAAGACAGCTATGGCTTGAAAGGGTGTGATCACTAAGTGCAGTGTGCTGTAATGCATTCAACCATTTTCTTTGGGTTAGCCAAGCTGAAGTGGTGTATAGAAAGAGGATCTTGTAGAGTGATCACTATAGTAATTTTGGAAAACTACTTAAGCATTGACACCAGTCTCGCCACAGTGGGGATGGGAATTGGTCGGAAATTTATTGATGGTTGCACAAGATTCTTCCATTTTGTTTTCTTTTACACCATATGCTGTTTGTTCAGGACATAACTCTCCCTTCACTAAATATAACAGGAGATCAAGAGCACCAACACATGTGACAGAGTTCCTGATGTGACACAAGCTCTCCAGGTACACCAGCCTTTAATTCTTTCTCCTTTGTATTAGCTTCATCATCAGCTAGAGCATTTTATCTAGAGAAGAGAATCTAGGAATCCCATGCCAGTTTGTGGCAATCTGGCAATCTTCACTTAATTAACTTACCACTAACTTTTAGCAGCTTGTAATTTTTTTCTAGACAACATTTTCATGCTAGATCCCCCAAAAGACCTACAGTGTGTTTAATTGAAGATATGATAATTGTAAGTTACTTTGCTGTAGCTGTTTAAAAGCAAAAAGGGAAAAAAAAAATTAAGGCTATCTGCATTATATCACAGGAAAAACTCTACTTTTTATTATATATGCTACCCTTAGGCTGAGCTAAATTGCTCCTTTCATAGCTCAGCTGAGGGTGGTTACTTGAGCTTTTTGTACTCCACTAATTTTTTTCTGAATGCTTCAGAGATAATGTGAATGTCCTTTCCTGAGCCAAGCACACCAAGAAAATATCATTGCATAGGCAAAGACAAGGGAGTCTGTTTTCTTTCTTCTGAGCTTTAGATTGGTGCCACCTTGGGTAGTTTGACTTCGGTGCCAAGTCCATGTGAAACGCCTGGGAGCTGGTAATAGTGTGTGGCTCTCACAGCTGTCAGCCCCAGGGAGTCAGGCTGCTTCTGCCCTTGCAGTGAAAGGTATGGTGCACCCTTCACCAAGTGCTGGTGCTCTGCTATGTCCTCTTCTCCCACATCCCTGCCTGTTCTGTTGGTGAATCTGTTGCTGATCTGTTTTTTGATCAGGCGTGAAATGGCCAGGTTTGAAAGGCTTGGCATGGAGAGTCCAACCAGGGACTTTCAGCACAATCGTACCCGTAAGACAAGTGAAGTCATCTTGGGAAGCGGCAAAGATGAGACACTTGGGGACACTGAATGTCCCCAGCTTTCCCTGCAGTCAGCAGGTTTAAGAACACTTACCCACAGGGAAGTTCTCAGACTCAGTCTAGATATAGCCTCATTGAGAGATGTCCTGCAGAGAAAGGCTAGAGCTTCTCGTAATGGGAGCTTATTGCAAACTGCTAATTCTTTTGTCTGAACAGCAGGATGTGCCCTAAAGCTCTGTTATATCCAATTAATAAGGGCAAAAACACTACAGCCTCAGAGTGCAACACTAGTAAATGATAAAACTCTGTGTGTGTGACTTTTTCAATAGGCAATTTGTTCTGATAGGGGAGACTGCTGATAATAAACAGTAATTCTAAGAGTTTTGTCCTGTTGCCTCTAGTTAGAAGACGTTAACTCTCATGACTTCATTTATAAAGCTCCCTCTTACTGAAATCAACCCCAATATACAGCTGCCAGACAGACATTGACTGAAAGTTTTAAAGTTACTGGCATGAGCTCTGAACCTGCTAGATTTGTGTTTCACAAGATGTCCTGATGTACATGTATAATCCAAGTGCATTTTTTCTTTATTCCAAGTCTTTAAGAATCTTGAACAGAATTTAACTCTGAATGGACTGTTTGGGGGGGATAATCTCTACTGATCTCCAAGTGATTACATCCAGATGGGATTTCAGCTGCTTGCTGAAGGGAGGTTCCCATGGTGCAGTATCAACCTCACAGGAGCTCAACTTGATCACCTTTACTCTTTGCCCTCTGTCTCGTAGGCAGTGCAATGGGAACAGATCTGTTGAGCAGCATGGTGCTGAGGAACCGATGTCTACACTCCGTGCATTTCATAGCATGTGTACAGCAGTTGCTCTGTGCTATCTCTGGCCTAGTCCTAGGGACTGAACACCCATAAGCAGGTGAAGCACACTGGTGCACACATGAAGAGCATCATGCAGTCTGTTTTCATTTGGAAAGAAACCAGTTCTTGGACTTAGACTGCTCCATGATAGACCACAGTGTGATAAAAATGAGTGGGAGATTTGCTCCCAAAACACACTCCTTCTCTGCATTAAAACACTAATGCAGAAGCATCAATTATGTCTTCAAACGTTTCAGGCAGCCCCAAAATGAAAATGAATCCCCTGTGTACATGACCAGCTGCTACCTTTTACCTGGATAGGAGCTACATTGCACTTGCTTTATTTGCATGCTGCCTATTCTTTGTGCTCAAGGACGTGCTGCCCTTCCTTATAACCGAATGCCCAGGATGGCTTGAGAGTTTTGAAGGACTAGAGATGAAATGGTTTGCTATGCTACAACCACAAGAAAATGTATCTTGTTTCCAGAACAATCACTATTAGAAGGTGGTGTTTGAGAGAAATGTTCAAAACCTTCTTCTCAATGATAATGAAGTGCAGTGAAGTAGAATGTTAAGAGTATAAACTGTCTTGAGTGAATTACAGTCCTGGGTTTTGGTTGGGTTCCCCCCTCCCTATAAGGATGGGGCACAGGCGCTCCTCTCATCCATTACCAGTTCCTGAAATGACAGCATATTCCTATGGGATTAAAAGCGCCCTGATGCAGACACGGCTAAAAAATTTTCTTACAATCCCTAAGGAGTAGCTCTTATGAATAGAGCTTGCTTTTAGACCAGGAATGTGCAACCAAATCAGCCTTGGGGACTGTTTGCAAAGGCATTACAGTCTGTGACATTTTTCTAGCTACTTGCATTTGAATTTTGCACCCATCGAATACAAACACCCTGTCTTGGTTTTTTTGTGTTTATAATGTTAAAAAAAAACCCCAAAACTTACGAGAACTGGATCTGAGCTGTTGCTTCAGGGTTGATATTGGGCTGGAGAAGCTGGCATTGCATTAAACCTCATTCTTCAGTGCTTGTGGGGATGGCTTGTGGTGTGGTGGGTGTTTTGTTTGTGTGGGTGTTTTTTTATACTGATGAATGATCTAAGAAATTCCTCAATATCCTACCTTACCTGTGTGCTCTGTGACTCCTCTGAAGTAGCTGGTGGTCAGGATCTGGTTTACTTGTACTGACTCCCATTCCCTAAGGATAGTCACAAAGCCCTGTGCACCAAGTTGACCAAACCAGGACTTCCTCTGCTGCTGACCAGTCACATCACTGTGAACCCCAGTTAATTTAATAGTACATCTACATCAGCTGCTGTTCCTTGGTACCAGCATATGGGCTGGTATAAAGAGCAGCCCTGAGGAAGATTTACAGTGATATCCACCCAGGACAGTGTTACTGAGTTGTCATCCTTCGAGAGAAAACTGCCTAGGATTTTTATTTTTAGGGCAGCTCTTAAGTGGCTCTTCTCACTTGGCTCTATTTTCTCCAGTGCTAAAATGCAAGTGTCGCTGTTTTGGTTTTTTAGGGGGTTTTTGTGTTGTGGTTTTTTTGTTTGTTTGTTTTTTAACCTAATGTGGTGTGAGGAGAGGAAAGTATTTTCAAGATGAAATGGAAATGCTTGCAAAACATGCTAAGATTTCCCCAGGGGACATTACAATAGGGTGCTAATACCAGGCAAAAAAATCCCTAAACCCATGACTGGTGATACCCTATCCTCTTTTATAGTCACTTTCCAAAGTCTTGTTTGATACTTTTTGCCATCGAGGATCACTTAGGCAAAGATTTGCAGAGAGGCTTATGCCCTGCAAACCACCTCTTCTCTGGCAGTTTCTGAAAGCTGGGTGCCAACATCCTTCAAAGTTAATATTTCCCCTCAACTTACTTTGGGAACTGCTTAGAAAGTTTGGAGATGTACTGCACATAGTCTAAGCCACTAGAGAAAGCTCATGCATATAGGCTCATAGAATAAAAATGGAGCTCAAGTTAAAGGAAACCTTTTTCTTAGGATGATACTGTGACCTTTGATTTCTAAAGTAACTTTCCAAAAGGAAGTTGTGCTATGAATGACTTAAACCACCAGAAAAAGTACAGCATCCCTGGAGTCAAGGCATCTCTCCAACCTTGTTCCACCCAGGAGGAGGTGGGCGCCTGCCAGTCTGGCCATGCTTCTCACCACTGGTGCCAGTGCCCCGTCTGACTTGGAACTGGTGGCAAACCTGCTCCCAGCCCTTGCAGCTGGACCCTGCTTTCTCTTTCTGGAGAATCAGTTTCTTTGGAATCCATCTCAGAGCCTCGGTGCTCACAGAGCCCACCCTTCCCCGGCTTAGCAGCTGGCGTTACTTTTGCTAAGCACTTTGGCAAATCAACCTCTGCAATACCTTGGGGATAGTCACCTCTTTGCAGCAGTTGCTGTGCTCTCATTGACCCAACTGTTGTATTGTGCTGGAACTCTCTGATATTTATACAAATGTTTCTAGAACAGATTTTAAAACTGTGGCATGTATAGTCTGAAAACTGAAATTCTCTGAGAACCACTCTACAAAGCGTAAAAATCAAATGCAATTTTATCCCCTTTAAGCAATGTCTCTGTGTTCTCATTATAGTCATTTCTGGTTTTCACTTTCCTTGTTTTGTGACAGAACAAATTAAAACAGTACCTCAGCTCAATCCGAGAATGGCACACTATGATGTACTAGTGTTACTAAATATTTAGTGCTCCACAGTGCTGTCAGCAGTAGTTTGTAGTGCATACTTGAATGAACTGCAGCTACGCAATCAGGCCTCAGCAGATTTAAAGTCCCGTAGCCCATGTGCAGCTGTAGGTCAGAGTCACTCATGTGCGGACAACGAATGTGCTGTTTTCCTCCATGAGCCTGGGAGAGCTCAGGGTGTTTAGGAATGAGGCATCATCTATTTCCCTTTGTAAACTGATTACCTGGTTTCGCTTTAAAAATAAAATAAAAAAAAAAAATCTGTTGGTTTCAGAGGGTAGCTGTAGAAACTAGCCTTTGCTGTACCTGGGGTAGCAAGCTGAGGAGATAACTTCACCTGGGGTGGCTTTGCTGGGAGACCTCCCAGTCTGTGCAGCAGAGTAGCTGCTTCATCAAAGAAGATGTATCTGCCTTTACACTGCACTTAGAGATGTCCCGGTGCCTGTTTCTGTGCCACTGGTTCAAACTGGTATCAAGGCAGAGGGTGCACAGGCTTGCTCAAAAAAGACTCAGGTTTTTGATGGGGAGTTAAGGGACATGCGTGTTGCCAAGCTGAGAGCAGGGGGAATGACCATCCTGCAAACTAGCAAGGAGTCCCAAAGTAGCCGATGCCTAGGAAGTCTGTTTGAATTCCTTGGGATTTTTGCCCAAGGAGGAGATAGAGGTGCCTGTGTAAGAAAAGAAATATGACTAACCCTGCAGGAAGAGGGAATGTGTGCTCTTAAGCACTGTGGCAATGCACAGCAACAGCACCATCATCGCTGCTGCCGCATCCAGCGCGCAATGGGGTTTGTCCTGCTGGAACCTGGTGGGCTGGCGTGGGGCTGGCACATGGGCATCTCTGACTGCACCTTGGTCCATGAAAGCCGAATGCTGAGGGAGAGGCACCAAAGGGCTCCTGTTGTGTGCTTGGTGGGGAACTGGAAGTGACCCAGTGACTGTTCTACGAGTTTAGAAATTAGAGGGTGTTGACTAGGCTTTCTCACTGCCTGTATTTTTTGAATTCCTGATGGTCATTTCTGCAAGAACTGAAGAAATTCCATGTTAGGATGAAGGGAATGCGACACAGACTCCAATTGAGGGTGAATCGAAGACCTTTATTCTGTGATTTCATGTACTTATATACTTTCTTTAACCTGTCCACGCACCACCAATCATTCCATGATTGGTCTATAGATACTGTCCATGCGCCGACAATCATTCTATGATTGGTACATAGATCCTGTCCATGCGCTCCTCTCGTTAAGCTCATTGGTTACTATTTTTTACTATTTTACAAACATGCACTCCCTCTGCTCTCTAAAGCTCAGCACTTATTTATTTCCCTATTATCTTATCTTACAGGTGCTGGGAACTATGTAAGGCATGAATTGTTTGAATCCTGTTAACTCTTCCCAGTCCTTACTTTCTCACCATTAACATCCTCATTAGGAGAAGGAAAGATTTCTGGAGGTTGTTGCAAGAAAGATTTGGAAATAGTATTTGTTTGTGCTCATGATCAGCAGAAGTCCTCCTCACCACTGATAAATTAAACTGTTTCTCTTCTTCCAGGTGAAACTTTAAACAAAGGGCTTTTACTTCGGTGACTGTTAGTAAGAAATACTGATCAGGACGCTGTTCTTGAAAAGTAGGGCAGACTTGGAATGACTCAGACTTTCCATTTACCTTCTGAAATACAAACTAGTCTTTCCAAAGTAGAGCCTTGGGAATTGGTTTGTCACACCTTTAGCAGAGACCAAGACTTCCCAAGAGGCTAAAATCTTGTTTATAATGGTCTTGTAGGCAATGGATGCATTCAACGCAAAAAATGTAAAAATATATTAACTAGCACAAAGCATAAATTATTTTTGTAAAAGTGCTGAAAATCCTTGTAAAAATGGATGCGACACATCTGAAAATTGATAGCCATCCACAGACCCAGGCAGCCTTCTGTACTCCGGATGTGCTGTACTGAGGCCGTTCATCCCCTCAGTTCTTGACGTCTGGGTAACATTTGCCCATGAACATGAGGTAAAACTTTCCTGCTTTTAAGCTAACTGTCTGCAAGCCCAGCCTCGAACAATAGATTTCATATGGAATTGAGATTTCTGTCAGTCAGAAGAATCTGTGTTTGAGTTGTGCATTCAGAGCCCTTGCTCTCTTCCTTTCCCCTTTAACAGAGGAAGTTGTATTTCTTTAACTTCTTGCTGGAAAAGAAAATTCACTTAAATGTGCGCTGCTTAAAAGGTCCTTTAAAGCTGTTAAATCAGGCAGTGTCCAGACATATATAATAATAACATACATATTTTTCTTTTTTTTACTTTTTTACACAGACTTCTTAATAAAAGCATCCAGATTTGTTAAGATGGCTTTATTTATTGCTAGTTTCATCAAAATTATGGCTTTAAAATATCTTCTAAATATTCAGGAAAAAAACAGCCTCTGGTTGTCAAAACAAAGTATTCTGAACTGCACTATTCCTAAAACCTTTGAAGGTTTTTTCTTTTCTTTTTTTTTTTTTTTTCCCCCCCTTCCCCTCCAGTTTGACTGTGATTAATTTTTAAAGGCCAGAGGAACTCTGAGGAGAAAGCTTGAGCCCTCAGATAGAAACATCTACATTAGCAGTATTTGGGAGCTGTGATCCAAGAGGAACAATTTAAATTCTGTGTAGGGTTAAAAAAAAAAAGTGATTTGTTTCCAACAGTACTCTGTATTGCATGTGGCAAACCTATTGCTGAAGTTTTAACACTGCTTGATGTTGTGTTAGTCCTTGTGGAATTAAGAGCCGGTGACTGCGCTCCCTGCTGCTGTACAAAACAAGGCTAAAGCTGATGGTGAAAAACGTTAACGCTGAGTGTGCAGAAGTGCCTGTTTTCCGAGTGTCTCAAAGTCTTTGTCTTTCACAAACAGAACCCCCTGACAAGAAATTATTAGGGAGCTGAATTACAGAGAGTTTAAGCGAGTAGCCAAGGTCCCAGCAAGAAGGAGACTGTATGGATGAGGGAGAAAATTGGGGTCTAAGCTTTTCCCTAACCAAATTCTTGGCACTGTTCTGGTTTGCCTTGAGGTGCTTGCGACTCACTGCAAATTTTAGTTCCTGGTTTTTCTTTTTACTTTATTCCCCCTGTCAAATCTGGGATGTTTAAGGATTTTTCTTTCATACAATGCAGACTTAAATTGTGGGAGAAGGGATGCAGTTCATGTGGATTTCTTCAGCAGCCAGACACCCATAGTACAGAGATGGTGCCTTGGTGCCTTTCTTAGAAAGCTGTCGTGGGAAATCCTCTTGTCGAGTCATCCGCTGCTCAGACAAGATTTGTTATGCAAGTACCAGTGAGGCGTCGGAGCCAAGGCTTGCTCTTCCTCTAATGGCTTCATAAATCGGAAAGCCTAATTCATTTCATTAGCTAGGTCTGGGGGGAGATTGGGCTTCACCAGTTACCTGCCGCCTTCTCATCCCTTTGTCTCTGCCCTCCCTTTCATCTGTCTGGTTTCCTCTAGATGGCATTGCAGGAGAAAGGGAATTCAGATGGAAAAGTAGATTTTTTTATTTTTTTTTATTGCTGGAGAAGTTGCAGGAGCTGCTTTGCATTTTGATGATGCTCGATTATCTTATCCAGTAGACAAGCGCATACAATATTAATACCTCCCATGTCAATCTCAAACAGGATGCAGATAAGTATTTCTTCTGAGAAGTTTTATTGATTGGTTCTTCATCTAAACAGTCTTTCCAGCTTTCTTTTCATTTGGGTAATTTGCCTATGGTTTCCCAGGATATTCAAGTTTGTGCAGGGAGAAAAAATACAATCATATAAGTGTGTCCTTTGATATAAAAGGACAGTGGAAACTTCTAAAAGCACCTTACCTTTCTCTCACTTATCCCCTGGGATTTTATTTTTTTTTTAAACGTAACTCACTGTGAGATTGCAGAAACAATTTATTCTCCTCTATTTTTTCTAGTTTGTTTTCCTCCTGCATTTGACAGTACTATCTGCATAATCAATTTCTCTCTTTCACTGTAGTAATTCCTCTTTTTATGGGATGTTCAGGCAAGCTGGAAAAAAAAAAAAGGAAAATTACTTCTAAAGCTGCCCACACTGGCTACAGGACTGTGATGCCAATTGCTATCTGGGGAATTCAGCAGCTATCTTGTAGCCCTCTTAAAGTTTAGTGCGCTCTGCAAATATTTTCTTTAAGAGGTTTTTGGGAACTGAAGTCTGTGAGCAGGTTTCCCCACCAGTGCAGACAAGCGACACAAGCCCTTTTGCCAGGCAGGTTGAATTTTCCATCCTCAGTTGACCTATTAGGAGCTTGTTTCTCCTGAGCCCTGCTCCTCAGAGCAAAAACCTGCCTTCTGGCTGCCAGCCCACGTGTGTGCAGTGGCTGTTTCATACAGCGTTGTCTTTTAGCTCCAACAGCTCTCCTCTTCTTGCTGTTTAAACTTGAAGCAAAGGGATTGCAGCCCCTCTTAGCCTTCATTTTGACAGGCTAAATCGACCCAGCTCGTTTAGTTCTCATAAAGCAGTCTTTCTATAAATCAAACCATGCTGAGTCTTCCTCCTACCCTCTTCTAGAATGAGTTCATCTTTTCTAACTTGTACTTGAACCACATATATCTTGGATAAATACCTCTCAGGTCCTTTGTATGTGGTATCTAGCATTACCACACTTCCAGGTCCTGGATGTCCTCTGAAGCATTCTGGGATCACAATAACATTTTTTGTGGCTTCATTATGGTGATTCAGTTGTCACAGGATCCATATCTCTTCCTCTTCAAATATTTTCAACTACAAGCATGTAGCTTTTAATGGAAATTTGATTTTTATCCCAAAATTAATCTATATTTTTGTACTGGTTTTAAATTTAAATACCACTTCTGTTAATTGAGTTGTCAATGGCATCTGTACCTGCATCATACTCCAGTCCTCTGCTGTCCTGTTAAAGCCAACACAGTTGGTGTCATTTGCAAATGTCATCCATGTATTGCTATTCTCTGTGTTAGGAAGCAATTGTGAAGTTAGGTTGGGAAGGAATCACTGCAGATGCAACCTCCTGCTTTAGTAAAGGTTACAGTGCCCAGATCTCCTTTGCGTCTCCTGACAGCAAAGGATGTTGAGTCAGTCAAATTCCAACTCCCTGTAGTTAACACACATTGTGTTTCAGTCTGGTCTCCTTTCACTTATAATATACTTTGCTTCAAAACCTTTTCTAAAGGCTTGAAGGCGGTTCAAGTTAGACTAGTAGTTCTCTTACTGCATAGATTAGCCTGGTTTTCCTCTTTGTTTCTTAAATACAGACTGTCTACTACAGCAATAAGGTTATGTCTGCAAACTGAGAAACTATTGAAAGTTATTATAAGATCTGCATCTTTTTTTGCCACTGCTTTCAGGAGGGGTGAATGTCCTATGACATTAGAATATTAAGATTTTTGGGGTTTTTTTAACAGTCATTTTGCCTGTGGTAATTTCTTTGCATGCCCTCTACCACTCACTACCCCTCCCATGTGCTCCGCAAGGCCAGGCTGTCTTTACAATGTTCTTTTCTCTTTGGTATCCAACAATATATAAATTAAAAACCTTTTAATGTGAATAATGAAGTTTTTATTCAGTATAATTGTTTTTATTTACATGGTCAAAAAAAGACATCAAGGTAAGAGTCATCTAAAGCGAAGTGTATTTCTGAGATTGTTTTTTCTAATCTCTTCAGGTCCTAACCTGTGTGCTCTGAGCACAGATAAATCAACATCACTTCAACTGCCTTATTCTGTCCAGGGTGAAAAATTTTCTGGACTTGGCAATCTTTTCTGTTAAGGAGGCTTTATATATAAATAAGAACAGAAACTGAATAGTCCCATATGCAGAAGGTCAGAAAGACTTCACTGAATGGCTGGCTGCTCTGCACTGAAGGTCTCTTGCTTGAGGGAAGTGCATGAAGATATGTACCTGGTTTCACCTAGCTTTGTGAATCTGATCTCTTCTCTGTGTGAAGGCATGTTGGTAACAGAACCACTGTGTGTATCTCACCTGATGTAAGCCAGCTGGCACCCTAAATGCACCCAGTGGCTCCTTCTTTAACACTCTGGTGTGCCCGTGGGTGGAAAAGCGATACAGGCTTGTCCTGCTGTGTGTCATCCCTGCAGGGTGACTCCTGTAACTCCAGGGTTCAGCTATGCCTGGGGTCTGGCGGTGATGTGTTGTTGTGTCTTGGACCTGAAATCCATACGTTAGTGTGTGCGCGATTATTGATGTGCTTGGGTGAGGTGCAATGCCCTGGAGCTTTGGAAGAGGAGAGCCTGGGGAGACTGAAATCTTTGTGAAATTGAGTATTGATTCCTCTTGCTCAGAGAGCTGTAAAAGTCCAGGCTTAACCCAGGGCCCTAAGACTTTAAGGATATCACAAATTATTCATGATGTTCCACTAAAGGGAAATTTTTTTATCAGTTTAATCTTCTGCATTTAATGCACCTGTAGCACTAGCTCAGCTGTGGTGCATAAATGGGAGTTATTGGTTCTTCTCCTTACTCAGCTTTACCTCTCTTCTTTCCCAGTGATACCATTTAGGGCTGGTAAAGCTGTGACTCTAAACCAATATATTAGCTAAAAATGGGGGGGGCTGGGCGGGGGGCAGTTTATTGAAAAGAAACAACTCAGGAAAATAATGGCAGAAAAGATAGTTCGCTCAGATATGTTCCTGGATACAAATGTGAAATCTGGTTTGCTTCCCAACTTGATTAGTTTTTTTTCAGCTGTGTCCATTTGTTTTCACCCTGGAAGATGATTTCTTGGTACAGGTATCTGGGTAATACACTGTTCCCTGCTCTGAATTAGTAGATGTTTAGATCCCTGATTTCAGGCTCCTCTATTTTCAGCAGGCCTTATATCTAGCCATATAACTTTGGATAAAAACTGAGTAGTAAGAGATAAATTTAGGCAAGCTGGAAATAGTGCATACTGGAGCTAAGCTTTGTACTAACCTTATCCTTCTGCTTCAAACCATCCCCTTTCATTTTGACCTGGCAGCTGCTGCTTCTTCACCTTTTATGTAGGCGTTGCCTCACTTTCCCAGCCTCAAACCACCTCTCTGCTCCTTCTGATATGCTTTTTTCCCTGCAGTGTTATGGAGGGGTTACTCAGGTGTGGGAAACTCCTGATGCCGTATGCTCTGTGCTTGATTTCCCCCCCGCCCGATGTAAAATTCAGGCCTGGGGACCATATAGCTCAATTATGAGTGGGAGATCTCCTGACTTCTGCTAATTAAACAGGGTCCTGTGTTCCTTTATGTTGATCAACAGTTCGCTTTGTCTGTGTTGAACAAGTAGCGTTGTGGTTTGTACAGAACTATGAAGAGTCTCTATGGAAACAAAATAAATGAAATCTGGGGCGATTTCAGCTTTTGTACCTTATAGAGGGAATACTTGCTACTGATACCAAAGTAAATTCAAGTTTTCTTCATTTAATTGTTCACAATTCATACCAGGTAACTTGGCAGATTCAGCTGTATATATTCTTTGGCCAGGCTTTGCATGGTACATTGTATCTTGATTAAATTTAGCATTGCGAATGGGGACACTGTCTTCCTGTGGTCCTGTCAAGGTTGTTGAGATGTTCTTGTTGATGCGGGCACCTGGCATCTTTTATGGAGATTGATACTTGTAATTGTGATTCTTCCTTTGGCTGAGGCTTTATTGCTCTCTCTACGGGCATTTGATTCTCATCCGTTGCCTTGTGAATGAATGGATAGATAAAGCTTACAGACAGAGCTGGTGTAAAAGCTTTAGGAATGCAATATTCCCTTTACTAAGGAAATGATGGACAGTGTGTTGGCTTTAGGAATGCAATATTCCCTTTACTAAGGAAATGATGGACAGTGTGTTGGGCATGAAACAGATCTGGGTTCCTCTGATAAGTCACCCTTCCTCCCCACCGAAGTTTGGACTGTGGAGGCAGTGTGCCACCCTGCCTAAGTCTCCTTATTACATGTTTTGTGTGGAGCTGGTAACTTCACGTTTACACCAATGTTCCCTGCTCCCCATTGAATTGGGGGTTTGGATTAGTTGGTTATAATGGTAGGATCTTGTCTTCATATTTCAGGGGCAGACTTTGGGCATCAATCACTTAAAAAAACCAAAACAAACAAAAAGAAAACCCACAAAAAAAAAACCACGCAAAAAAATAACACCCCCCACCCTCTCAAAAAAACCCCAACAAAATGTCCCAACACCTTCACAGTCAAGGAACTGATGCCTAAATCAAACCAGAAAAGTCTTCCCTGCGCTTTTGCTCTGCTTGCAGAGGGAAAAGGATGTGACTAGCTAGATTCCTCAAAAAATTCTTGTTCTATTTTATTCTCTATCAGGAAGCATTCGCTTGTCCTGAGGGGAGAAACAGTGTCAGCCACGCAAATGCACAGAGCCAGGTGAAATCAAGGAATTCCCTGCTCGAACAAGCAAGCTGCATCTCAGCAGGGTGTTAAGAAACAACAGAACAAAAACAGAGGTTCACAAATTAAAGGAGCTCTAAGATGCATTTAGGTTGGTCTTACGTGGCATTTTGTGTGACTGTCTGATGAAGCACTTAAGAGACTTGAGCTGAAGTAAAATCAAAGAAAAGGGGAGGTTCAGATAAAAAATTTCAGTGCTCTCATGGGTAAGTGATGTGGTTTTTTTACATCTGTGTTGAGAGGATTCTTGAAAGGCAGAAAAGGAGGATGCCTCCTGGTTGTGGTTTGGGGTTTTTTTTGTGTGGTGGTGGTGTTTTGGGTTTTTTTTGTGTGTCTGCATGCTGCCCGGGTGAATGGTCTCTTCCAGGGAGAGCTGGGTGGTTAGCAGCATGTGCGTGATATTAGTCATGGTGCTCGACACAATTCTGGCAAGGATGTGCCCTGCACGCAAACCAGTGATGCACGAGTCCCAGGTTGTTCCTCCAGGTAGGCAGCGGTACTCAGCGACGTGTGTTGGCTATAGCTGCACAACAGCTGGCAGGGCACGCGGGGACCTGAGCTTGTGTTTGTACTCCGTGTGAATCTCTGAGGAGAATGGCTGATTTTGGCTATTTAGGTCTTATTTTCTGTACTGAAAAAAGCCCCTCTCCCCCACTGCGAATCTACATGCAGATAAAAGAAAATGCAAACTAAAACGTTTTTCTGACCAGCATTAGTCTTTTATTTCTGAAAGCTGAAGATGAATGAAACCCGGTTCCAAACTTCCTGTACCAGATGTTGCTTTCATTCCTTGGCAACTGTTGTTGATGTTGTTCAAACCAGCGTTACCAAAGAGGAAAGTCTTTCTGGGTTGCTTGGTCTGTTTATTAGTATGCTAGAGCTGGCTGGAAACTGCTTTCTTCCCAGACTGTATCCTTCCCATTTCCCTTTCCTTGCCTTTTTTCTTTCTTTTTTCTTTTAATGGGAATAAATTGGCAATTGAAAAGTCAGAAATTGACTCCAGTTCGGTTAACAATGTGTTTTACTAAAAATGTCACTTAGATGTAAATTCTTTTGTTTTTCAGAAGGCAAAAAAAAAAATTTATAAGGCACTTTAAAAAAAAAAATAAATCTACACTTTTCATTAAAAAAATCAAGTCTCCTATTTTTTTCATTTTAACACTTGAAATTGAATAGTCCTTACCACAATTAATGTACATTAATCATTCATCTTGGCAGCATCTGTTCCAAGCCACTGCTCCTCCAGATAAATATTATTAGTCTTTCACTGAAGGTAAATTTCTGGTGCTGGCTGTGGGGATTTTTTTTTTTTAATTCAGAATCTTAATGTTCAATTTTCTTGCCTACTCTTGGAAAATATGTAAGTGTCCCCCTCAAAACTACTAGCATTCTTCAACTGACACAGTTTCCAGTGGATCATTTGGGGATGTATCATTAATAGATATTAGTCAGACAAGGTTCAAATTATAAAAGTTAAAAAAAACATAGTTCAATGTCAAATTCTAATGCTAAAGTAGCATTAAGGCTCAGTGGATTCATTTGATGAATGACAATAATTAGTAAATACGAGTTCTCATCAAGGATACACGTTTAAGCTGGTTGCTTTGGGGAATTATATGCAATATGTATAATAACCTGGTGCTGTCTCAGAGATGCTCATTCAGAACCTTTTTTTAAGCCCTGCAGGGAAGAGGGAGAGGGAAACTAGAGATGCATGACCTTCATCAGAAATGTTTCTTTGCATGAAAGACCAGGTTATTGAATACAGAGGGCTCATTAGAGCAGGTCAAATACTGCAAAGCAGCATTCGCAAACATTCACTTCTATTCAGCAAAGCTGTTTGGTCCAACTATGTTTATCCTTGTTGTTTGCTATTCTTGAATATTTGCACATATGTTCTGGGGAAGCCTGCTGTTCCTGCCGACACCCAATCTGCATGCGAACCAAGGGATGTGTCAAATGAGTGCATTGCTTCCTGGTTATTTATTATTCCCCAGGGTAAAAACTAAGCAAAACTTTCTAGCCTTGCAAGCAAAAAAAAGCAAGGAAGCAAAATAATAAAGGACTTTGAGTTCCTTTGCTATGCATTGTGAATGGATGAAAATGCTGTTAAAGGAGCCCCAGAAGGAAACAGCTATGGGCAGTTATTCAGCGTTGCCCTGCGTCATCCTCGGAGTCCTTCAGTCCTGCCCAGCTGTGCATCAGTGGTGGCTGCATCTGGCAGGATTGCTTGCTGTGGGGTTAGGTTTTGTATGTAAAGAAAGTGAAGTATGGAAGGCTGAGGAGCAAAACAACTATCACCAGCAAAACTGTCTTACAGCTCTAGAAGAGTGAGGTTAAATGACCTGACAGATTAGACACAGACAGGGATTTGTCCTTCTTGGCAAAGTGTGGTCAGCTAAATAGTATACCTGAGAGATGCCAAAAGAAAGGCTAAATATTTTTGGGGAAAAGGGTATGTAGGTCGTGTTGCTAAGTGGGAGACTACCTTTGAAAATGGTACCACTGGAAAAAAATTCTCTTAAAGTTACAATTAGGTATTGAGTAAGATTATTGTTCTGGTGTGAGGTTGTGGATGCGTGATCTTGGGAATATTGAGTAAAAGTATCTCTGCAGGGCGCTGTAAGGCTGTTGTTTCTGGTGTCCATGTTTCCAAAGGATCCTGAGAAGCTGGAAAACATAGAAATGTGCTGTTCAGGTGATTCCCAAGCTGAAGAGTCTCCAGAAGTTAAGAAACTCTGTTTTTCCTTTGTTCAAGAGTAAATCAAGGGTGGATCATAGTTTACAAACTTCTGCATAGATAAGAACTCAGATGGTAGTAGATCTAATTAGGCTCTTTAGTCTGAGGTCTGGAAGCTGGTGGTTAAATCTAAGCTTGAAATAAAGTACAGATTGTTAAGGAGTTGAGTATTAGAATAATTTACCTAAAACCTTACTGGTTGCTCTAACACTTGTCATCTCTATCTAAAGCCTTACTGCCCTTTTCAGATAAGAAAAGTGAGGGACCTTGTATGGCTGAGTGCTCCCTGTAGGAGCTTGGGGCTGATGTCTGCTCCTGGGCCTGTGCTTCAACACAAAGGACAGGGTGAGATTTGCGTATGAAGAGAAAGGATAATAGAAAGGATGGGAATAAGCAACTGGGCTTGTTTATTTTAAGAAAGAAAAAATGACATGACAGAAGCCAAGTAGCACCATACTCTATTTACTAACTCTTCAGAGAGACTGGAGATTGTTTTTAATCAGTCTCTGACAGCTATTTCACTTTTTATACATGTAGTTTTTCCTGTTTTCCGTGCTAAGAAAACTTTCACTGAGTTAAGTGGGGTGATTTATCTCCTGCATGTAGGAATTGTTTCCAGAGCTGGAGCTCAAGAAATGCTGTGACTGTTCATTCATCTTATCAGGACTTGGCTCCTGATCTTTGAGAGAGGCCTCATTAAATAAGCAAAATAATAAAGGACTTACCCACAAACCAAAAAAACCCCAAACCAAACAATATTAGGCTGTCTCCACAAGCACAGCATGTGCTGCAAGCACAGCAGGCATTCGGGCAGTGATCTGGTAATGGAAAGTTGTCATCTACTTGCATTTCTTCTGGGCAGTAGTAAACTCCTATAGGAAAGGCATATGAGGTCTTTTTATTTATTATTTTCATGTTTGAAATAGGAAAGGGCTGTGGTGGTAAATGTAAGTATTGATCTAAAATAAAATCTTTCTAGTGAGAAGTGGGGGGAGCAGACAGTGAACACCTAATCTGGAAAATGCAATGTTGGCCCTGAGCCCACAGTCCTCAGTGTCTATTGAAGTGAAAGGCTTTCTGGATAGTTGTGCCCATGTCTTTAACCTGATTTTGTCGGGAGAAAGCAGTTTTCTATACATTAATGAGAATTCTTCATAGCAGCATTTCAATATGTTTTCCCTGGTGTAAATCAGGAGTAATTCAATTGACATGAGAAGTGTCTTGGGAAGGAACCAGGTATGAGATCACAATAAAACATTCAGAAATTGATAACCCAATATTTCTTGGCCTAGTTGAGTTCAGAGTATGTCAGAAGTTATTGTTATCTTCAGGGCAACAGGTTTTATTTAAGCTCTGAATAAACACCTAATGAAGCATAGAAATGCTTCCCTACAGCCACAAACCATGTAGACTCTTGCCTGTAGACTCTTGCAGTCTGAATGTAGGAGGCAGATGGAGGCAGGGGAGGGAAGCTGTGGAGATGTGACCTGACCTAGCCAAGGTTGTCCAGGACCTCAGTGGCAGCTAGGAGTAGGACCAGTCTCCTCGGTCCCAGACCAGTGCCAAATCAAGCAGAACAAATGCCCTCTGAAGATTGATGCAGTTGTTCTTCAGAATACTTTAACAGACTTATTACCAGAGATCTCTGCTTTACCCACATAATAAAATCAGTCTAAGTGGTTGTTTCTAGACAGCCGTATTTTTTCTGTGCTGATACTAAACTCCTGCTCACTTTAGCTGCTTGCTTGAGTGATTGAGGGGCTGCATAGCCCAGTGACGAGATGAAGTTAATTGCCTTGAAGATCATATGCCAGGTTTGGAGCTCCTTGTCAGCGCTGCAGCTGGGTTGAGGGACAAGTGATGCTCTTGGTGCTCCCAGTTGTGACACAGATCACAAAGTGTCCCGTGCATGTGAAAGCCCTCATGCACAGAGATGTGCTTGTCCCTGCGCCGGCAGCTAGGAAGTCTAGAAAAGTCTGACAGGTTTCCCCCCTCTCCAACTGGCGCGACGCTATGGAAAGCTGCTTGGCAGCCTGCCTGCACACGTGGCAGGGTGAGTGCTGCAGCGGGTGCCAGGATGAGAAGGAACCGCAAGTTGCCCGGCTAATTTGGGCCAGTGACCCATCTCGTCCTGCCTTCTGGCCCTCCTGGTGCGCAGAGCCACAGGCTCGAGGCTGGCACAGGAACAGGATGAGTATCTGAGGGAAATTCTTCTCCTCTTAAATATACACATTTAGTAGCGCATTTGTATGAGGAATGGTTTATATTTGATTTGGTCCAAAGATTATTTTATTGTTCATCTAAGCAAGTAGTCTTTTGGCTTGCTTAGGTGGTTTATATCATTACCCATTTTGTAATTGCTTTTACTTCCCAAAACTGTGCGTCGTGATCTTCACAAAGATTAATACTTTCATCTGCTGATTTGAAGTAAAGGCAGAGCTGCTAACAGGTCTCAGCTACAAAGTAATAGGAGATACTTCATGGGAATCTCCCCCTCGCCCCCAGCTCCATCTTATCCATTTTTCTATCAGCAAGGCAAGATCAAGAACATTTAAGCTCTCCCATGCAAATATTTGTCTGTGTATTAAATCCTCCAGATGAAGGATATATTGCAGCCTTTCTTAGCTTTTGTTGTCCCCAACAAGGGACACAGGTGCCACCAACATGGGTGACTTCCCCAAGGTTGCAATGAGCCTACGCTAACACGGAGAGATGGAGCAATAATCTTCAGCTTCTGGGCCAGTACACAGTTTTATTCCTTTCTTTGATGCTTCTCTTTTGGATTTTACAAGCAGTGATGTTCCAAGTCAGTTGGCAGTCTATTGTTCTTGCTTGGACATATATTTTATTATTACAATATTATTATTTTCCAGGGAGAGCTACCTTGCTTCTCTACCTAAATGTATTTACAGTCTTGGTAGAATGTGCAATTTCTGTGGATGGCCCTGTCTTGAAGAAATAAGTGGCTGCTATTAAAACAAATAAATGAGTTCATACTTATTAAAAAACTTCTTTGGACAGGATGAGCGGAAGACTTTATTGTAAAGCACCTTTCTCCTTGTGAAGTAAAAGAAATGAGGCATAAAGAAGTACAGCACCTTATATAAAGGCTTGTTTGTGTGTGTGGAGAAAGAATATACATGAAAAATTACCATGACTACAATAATTTTTCAGATTAAGGAAAAAAGAAAACATCCAAAACTCAACAGAACTGACTGAATTTCCAAACTGGCAAAAAAATTCTTGCCTAAACATCCAAGCCTGAGAGTTTATTAGTGAGAGGGCAGCCTACAAGAGGCTTTGCACACACCTTCAGCTACTCAGATAGCAAACAAACAAGCAAAAAAATCCTGTAAAAACCCCCAAACACCACAGATTTTGTTGCGAAAACTGTGAAGACATGTGGTCCCAAATCTTACTAAAGGGTAGAGATTTGAACTCTGCTTTCGTGGCACGATAGTGTTCAAACTGGTGATGTTAGTGCTGTGCTGGTGAATGAGCACTGTTAAACTGCAGTGGCTTCTCCTCACGGCTGCACTTTGCAACACCCCAGAGAGCTCCTCAACCCAGTTAACCCCTTGCATCTCTCTGGGTGTCTTTTCTTGGCCCTGGTGTAAGTGGGCAGATGCCAGCGTCTACCCGCAGTTTGTAGCAGCAGGCAGGGTGTCTCCCGGTCTTTTTCCACACAGGCACTCGGATTGCCCGTCCCACAAAGCCTCCAGCACTTGTACTTCCTCTGCGTCCTACAGCCAGCCTGGCCCTGGGTTACCCTTGCTTCTCCCTGGGTCTCCCCTACTTCTCTGATGTGCTGCATCTTGTGCAGAATCGCCTGCAAACGCGAGAGGGAACATCCTAGCATTTGTTGATGTTGCAGACAGCGTTGGGGGTGCTCTCTGACGGGCTATGTTGCTCAGAAAGCCGAGCTGGGCAGCGGCTGTTTGGGAAGTGCCTGTCATCCCAGCGCTCGGGCTGTGGCAGCCACGGAGTTAAATGACTGCGCCAGCTGAAATGTGCTATGCTCAGCTGATGGCAGAGCGCTGATTTAATCTTTGCAATGATTCCCCTGAGGTGTGGAGATCACCTCCTTAAATCTTGTTTGCTTCTCTTTTGTCTTGTATGGGAGGGGAACCCCACAAGCTGAAGTCATATCCTACCTTTAGTTATTATGAATAATTGCAACTGGATTCCCCCGAGAGAGGGGAGGCAGTCGGGAGGAGGGATCCCTGGCTTTGCATAGGATGGCTGAGTTCATTAGTGTAACTCCTCTGCTCCCAGACCAGCACAGAGCCAGCTGAAACCTGATTATTTTTTTCCCTCTCCTTCCCCTCCCTCCCCCCCCTTTAGGAGTATTACTTTGTGGTGCAGGCACTAGCCAGCGGCACAGCAAGCATCTGCGGTGAGACAGCCCCGTGCTTTACTGGAAATAGGTAGCTCCAGAGTGACACAGAGGACCTGTCTTCCAAGTGTTGTGTCATCTGTAGCGCTAAGGCTTTTAAACGTGTTTTGAGGAAATCCCCCTCTCATGCTGCTTTCTGGATGCAGGTAGCAGGGCAGGAACTCCTCGGGTACCATCTGCTGCTGGTCTGCAGTGCCTGGAGTCAGGGTCGAGGGGTGGGATCGGCTGAGTTTGAGAGATGTGGAAACTTGGATTTCCCAGGAATACGAGGCTTTCACTGCACCTAGAAAAGTGCTGTTTCCAGCTTATTCCTTGTATCTGGTTTCCCTGAGGAGGGAGAATAATTGCTTGGCAAAAAAAAAGAATGTTTCAGATTTTTTTTTTTTTTTTTAGAAGAGCTGGAAGTTTAGACTTTCCTCATTGTTTCTATCAGCTGGTATTAATGTCATGGAGGACTGTTGAAAGAGACCTCTTTAAAGAAATATTTATTTACTGTGTCTGGGTTTTCTTGGTTTTGTGGGGCTTTTTTGGGTGTTTTGTTTTTTTTTTTTTAAACTTTGTATATGTAGGATGTTCAGAAAGTTGAGAAACAACTGTAGCTCAATACTTGATATCAGGAATAGTGATCAAATGCAGCTCTAACCTCCTTGGAAAGACATTTTTAACCCTGAGCCATTCTGTCTGCTGTGGGGAACCTGCTGCTATTCCAGCCTTTTGATGACTTGTAGAAAGGTCAGTCTATTTCTTTATGCTAAGTGTGTCTGTACTGGTGACACTTTTTTCTTCCCATGCCCCACCACAGCCCCTTTGTAGAGCTGTTGTAGCTGATGTCATTGTTTCTTGGACACTGATATTACTCTAAACCTTGTTTCTCTGCCAGTGACAGGAATGTGTTGCATTCTATAGAAAGCAGGAGCAAGGAAATAATTGCTCCATATTGTTATAACTGAACGTGGACACCACCAGGTGCACTAATCCAACGTCAGCCAGGGCACAGTCCCTATATTAGCACAGCTTTAGTGGCTTTGTGTACATATGTTATGTCAGTCCTAAAACACAGTCTGGGTTTAAATGCCAAGGAGGGTCTGTCCCCCATGCCTGGATGTTTGTATCCAGGATTCTGTCTCTTCCCCAGGGCTGGACCATGTCTCTAATTCCGACAGTGCTGGTAGCTCAGATGCTAAAGCTCTCCTTCATTTGAGATCTGTGCTTTCAGTCCTTGCTCTCCCAGAAACATAGGAGATCTAAAAATGGGTTAAACCACAGACTCCTGTCCAACATTTTGGTTGTGTTTACACCCAGGGTTTAGATTAATTTAAAATCGATTTAAATGTGACTTACGAATCTGTTGTGCTATTATTCAAGGTAATGAAACCAGCAAGATGCAGACCTCCTGTGCCAGCCCCCAAAATGATTCAATGCAGTTGCCTCCTTCGTGGGTGGTTTTAAAATGCAAAGATTATGTATTTGGCTGGTGGGATGCCTCGCCGTGAAGTGCGCGCAAGCAGATACTTAGGCCGTATCTGTAAAAGCTGAAGCTGTGAGCTGCAGCAAATGAGATGATTTTTTTTTCCCCCACTAGTGTAAAGACAGCAAGGAGACTCGTCACTGCTCTGCAGATAACATAATCCTCGCCTTGACGAGTTCTTTGGTCCAGTACTCAGCTGGTGTCCCCAGTGCTAGATGTGGGAGGAGGGCGAGAGGAACAATGCATCTTAAGAGCTAGAGGAAAGAGTATGGGATGGACTAATAGGGAAATCAGCCAGTAATCCAGGAAAAATGTTTCATCTTGCAGTGAAAAAGATAAGAGACTGTGTCACTTATTACCTGTCATCACTTGCTAAAATAATTGTTTTGATTTATAAATGAGATTCAAAGGAGTCCAGCTATGACTTTAGTGACTTTATTTAAAAGCATGAAAACAAATCCTCAGAGAAAGCAATTTTATTTTGCATTTGCATACCACTGGGCACAGTGAAGGCCTGGCCAACAGTCAGGCTGCTGGTCCAAGCTCAGTGTTACTGACAGTAATTCAGAAAAGCAGAAGCGAATTGTGGCTCTTGCCCCAGGCATCGTCCTCCCTCCTCTGCAAAGTGTCAGTCTAACCTAACCCCACCACTACAGACAAAGCTCTGTTGTGTGTAACCAAGCAGTTCCTCACCTTTTTCAGTCACTTCACACAAAAAAGCAGGGCCTTGCAGTATAATTTGTAGATGAGCAGCCCTGGGCTGTTTCAGAAGCCAGAGAAACTTTTGCGGTTTGGTAATAAGTGAAGAACATGTTGGCTTCATGCCTTGAAGTCAAATTATATTAATTGTCATCCTAAATTGGTTCTTTTACGTGGCCTTTTTTATGCTCTGACACAAACAGGCAATGCTACAGTATTGATAGGCAGTAATAGCAGAGCATCCAGCTCTGGAGCAGGACCCTGAAGTCTCTCCTAGGCTGCATGTGATGTAAAGAGGGATGAAACCTCCTGGTTGTCTTCACCGATCTCCCTAGAACCTGCTTTATTTCAATGGGACGTGACTTGAATTTAGTTTCCATGAAAGTAAGATGAAATAAATATTCTGGGTTTGGAGCCCTTTGGCTATCACTGAGGCTTGCCATGAAGCTGGGGAGCTTTCTTTGGGGTGCCAGAAGCCCCGGACTGTGTGGTTTATCCAAAGCTGAATATAGAGTGGGAGCTGTCTGAGAAAATTATTTCGTAATGAAACTATCATATTCACTCTTACAGTCTGTTTTGGAAGTCTGTTTTCTAGTTTTGCTTCAAAAAAATACGAATCTTGCATTAAAGATTTTTGGGATACTTTAATGAATGACAGAAAAACTAGCATTCCCTTTTTTGCTGTTGCTTTTCTCCCCTGCTCTAAAAGGAGCAACATTTTGAGCCAGGTCTGCTATTTCCTCTGTCACTGGGAGATATGTTTCAAGTGCATGAGATAAGAGCGGTAAGGGAAGCATGGGTCATAGCAATTGCTTTCCTGATGCCAACTCTGTCCTGCAGGAGATCAGGAGCAGAAAGGGCAGCAGTGTGTTTATTTTGAGATTGCACAGATATTAAATCAGTCCTAAGCATTCCCTTCTAAAGCTGCCAAACAGGCTTAGTGAGGTCTTAACTGGAGATTGCATTAATATCAGTAAATGAGAGACCGAAGTATCCTCTTGACCCTGACAACAGGAGTTCACTTGAGTGAAGAGGACTGGTACCAGCTTAAAACCAGTGGTTGGGATATGTGGAGATGGTGGTTTCTGTACTGAGTGCCTGAAAAGAGGACTCCTCACTCTTTTTGCCCCAGAGAAAGTCCCTGGGAATATCCATGGCTTTGTTTTTGATTTCTGACCTGTGTGGTGTGTGGTTCAGGCTGATGGCAAAACTCTCTCCCTTGGGTTACTCCTACCTGAGCTTAATAAAACACTCCTACAGTCGAGGGCCCAAACAACTGCTGTAACTGCTGTTTCTTAAAGTGAGGGGCTCCTTTCATCAGTAGTGAAGCTGTGGAATTTGATAGGTTTGGTAAAACAGTGTGACTGAGAATGTGACAGGAATGGTGTTATCAGTAACACGCTCTCACCAAACTATGCCACAAACGTTTATTTTCTCATCCAAGGTTTGCAAACTTGAAGAAAACGTTTTATCAGTCAAAATGCCTCCCAACTATGACATAGGGCTCCCCAGCTAATGACTTCATGTGGAATGCAGTGAAGTCCTAGATGTTTTGTCATGACTGCACCATTTGCAATCTGGAAAAAAAAAAAAAAAAGCATTAATTAATATTTAAGCCTTTTTGTCCTGTTTTAGTTTCATTCTATAAAAGCAAATACATGTCATGTTTAAAAACCTCAGTAATTCTAGCACTCTGATCTGAAATGAAAGAGAAGAATAGTATTAAAAACGCCTTAAGCCTGTGTTTGTACCAATTTCTAAAAGACTGTGTTGCCAACTGCATTAAAAATTATGAGCTTTTCCAGAAGATTAAGATGTTTTCAGAAATAGATACTCAAACCAGCTGGCAAACTAATTTCAATATTTGCCCAGTCATTATATTTGTTAATAAAATTGGATTGGGAAGGGGATGATGCCAAAACCTAGAAGACATTACAAATAGGTTTGGGGTTGTTTCTGCATGAAGTCTGTTTCATCCTGAAGTGGGCCCCTCAGTGCTGGCGAGCTGTGCCTCCTTCCTGGATGCTATTAATGGCATTATTATCCCCAAAAGAAGCAGTCATGCTTGGAAAACCCATCTGTTTTAATATCACAAAACCACTCTGTATATAAATGCAGGACTGCAGAACAGGAGCTGAAACCAGCTGCTCTCCCGTGAGCATCTTGCGTTGTCCACCAGAGCCTTCGCTCATTCTTCTGCCACAGCAGCTAGAGTCAGTACCCAAAATGATCTGCTGAGGTAGGGTGATGCCTGGCTTTACCAGCTCTGGGACTTCTGGGGCTACGTGGTCTGTGACTCAGCAGGGGAAAATTGGCTCTGAGCTGTACTACCAAACCCAGGAGGCTCATAGGGTGGTTTAGGCTTTGGGTGAGGTTTGTTTCTAATAAAGAATGTAGACATATTTGTGAATGGGTGCTCAGGGCACTGTTAAAATCTTAATCTAATGGAATTTTTTTCCTCTGTCTATGGCTTCATAGTGGCTGGTTCTATGGCCTGGAGATATGATGATATTTTCTTCTATATTTCTTCCTTCTTAAAGACTCTCAAAGCCAGCTCTGGTCTCAAGAGAACATATAGGAAGATTTCAATCTCTGTCCTCCTAGCTGGTTGACTTTGCATTCCTAGAACTGGTCACCAACCTCCAAGAAAGCATTTCTTTTCATGTTCCTGGTGTAGAACTTGCCTCTCCCATGATTCCAAAACAAATGACCTGCCTGGGTGGAGGGAGGGATGCAGATGTTCAGCTTCTACCTTGCAGCCCTGCCGTAAGTGTCAGGGCTTTGTGCTGGCCCTTTTCCGCGTGTCAGAACTTGGACAACGCTCGAAGACTAGTCACAATATCTCCCGTAACATCTCTGTATGGCTACAGCTCGCTGCTCTCTGGCCCTTGGACCCAGGATGCCTTCTGTCCCCAGGCCTAAGACATAGCCCTGAGACTCACACTTGCTTCACTCCCCTTCAGGGCACTTGTACTCGGGTGTTCTGGCATCACTGATGTTTGTGCCCAGCTGTTATTTTCTCCAAAATCTGTATGAAATCAATATGTCCCTCAGATGCCGTTACTCCTAACATGAAAACAAATGCTATTCTGCTGCTGTGGAAAGCCAAGATTTATCTTTGAGAGAGCTGTCTGCCAATAGCATCCTCATACCTAGAAAAGGTCACCAGGATTGGGATGATTGAATTTTTCACTTTCAAATGCATTATTTTTTTTTCTTTTTCTGCTATTAAGCAAAAACATTTCAAGTGAGCTTTGTAAATTTTTGCCAGCCTGAGGCAATCATCCCCTTTAAATGGTATTTCTTATTTTTAAATACCATAAAATAGAAATAAGTGCATAGGGAGACATGCAGTCCACCTACTACTGATATATGTCTTTATGGTATAGGCAAACAGTATATACACTCCTATGCATCTGCCAACTGCGCAGCTTAAAAGGCTCTCAGGCTTTTCTTTTTAAATCAAGTTTTGTGCAGAGAATTATAAAAGCCCAGTGAGACAGGCAAATAAAAGGATTTTGCCAATTAACTTAGAGCGAAGCAGAGCATCAAAACCAGAGACAAAAAGATATATTTCTGGGTCTTGCTTTTAACACTTAAAACTTTGCAGCTTCTAGAACTGAAATGTATCTTGGAAGGGAAAGACCCTGAGATTTTGGTCCGTCCTTATAATTTCACAAGTCTCGCCAATCAGAATCGCAGTGCCAAGGTAACTTGTTTTCTACAGATTTAGGATGCTAAGTAAAGGATACACCTACGCAAGCAATGATGCAATCCTTACTGATTTAGGCATGTGTGGCAGGCCAGATTGGCTGTGTGTCTGTCCATCCTGAGGAAGTTCACCACCTCGCAGTCATCCTGGACTGCAGCTTTTGCTGACCCAGCCTTATGGCTGGGTATTAGGGTGGTTCTTTAAGTGCTGTTTTAAACATCCCAGGTTACCTGCAGGTCCCTGTCTTGCTAAGGGCCATGTGGTAAGGTTGGGAATAGTGCCCGTGTTTGCTAAATCTTTGTCAAACTTAAATGGAGTTTCCTTTCACTTTCATTGGGATTACCCAGGACTTTGATAGTGCCCAAATTACAAGCAAAGCCCCAGACTAACATATATGTCTTGCTTCATCCTTCCCACCTTGCAAGCAGAAGAACAAGCATTTGCAACGAATAGTCCATGGTAGCCGCAAGGAGTTTGGTTAGCACCACACAGGCGTTATGAACGGTTGGAAGCAGAGCATGGTGACCGTGGACCTTGGTGCGTGAAGGAAATGAACCCCATCAGCCAGTTAATTGCCATCACGTCTGCCGGTGGCTGGACCCTGCAGTCCTGGTGCCAGCCTGTTAGGGAGGAGTAAGAGGTAGCAAAGAACAACAGGCTAAAAGTAGACCTGGGGGAAGAGCTGTGATATCTAAAACAAAACATTAACAATGATAGGATTAATTATGGGAGCAAGGTCATTCCTGCAGTTTTAAGCAATTCCAGTGGGGGATTCTGCTTAATGCTAATGGCAAGTTACAGCTAAGGCTGTGATTTAATGCCTGTATTTATTGGTGTTAATAAAATCAAATTCTTAGTAGTGCTGAGAGCTCCAGATTTGGAGATCTGAGAAAAGCTCAGCCCTCCTTGTGCTTTTTATGCTTTAACTCACAAATATATCTTTCACACGAAGAATGCTGTTCTATTATTTGCATTCCAGTAATGCTGCACACCTGAATGAAGCTCGGGATGCTGTTGTGTTAGATGCTGTATATACGTCTAGCAGGTTTCACAGGGACACAGCAGTGACACGGGCAGTTTAACATGCTGGTAGAGGGCAGGCTGGATGCATGGTGGATATGGAAACAGATCCTACAATCAAAAGGCACTGAGAGCACAGAAGCGAAGGGTTGGAGACAGATGTGTGGTTACTCCTGGTTTGGGAGAGGTGAAATGAGTTGTTCAAAGCCAGGAATCAAGACTAGAACTCCTTCCTCTCTCCTTGTTTTGGTAGGTGACTGAACATTTTCTGGTTTCCTCTGTATCTCCAGTTCTGCCTGAAGCTGGGTAACTTTGGTCTTATGCCACGTCTGTAGAAATTAGATCTGCTGTTTCAGGCTGCCAGATTGCCTATAAGAGAAAGCCCAGCAGGCACTGAACAGGGTGTTAGGTAGACGTGGAAAAATATAAATTCAGTGATGACTACAGTTGGTTTCATGCTAGTCATGAGATTTCACGTCATAACTCCCCCTGGAAACAGCACAGAGACCAGCCATGAAGCACATGAGAAGTGTTAATTGCTTTGTGTTGTCCTGTACGTGGTGCAATTAATGTCATCATTTCTAACGTACTTGGTAAAACAGGGTGAAAGTCATCAGATAGGAAACTGAGGGAAGTGTTTTCCATTGTTTTCAGTTTCTGCTTGGTTTATTTTGTCTCCTTACTAGAGGAAACTGAATCAGGCAAAACCCCAGCAAGAACAGCCTGATGAGCAATTTACCAATAAGCAGAAAAGAAAAAAAAAAAAAGTGGTTGAGCAATTGAAGCTGTGTGACGGAGTCATCACTTATAAGTTTGTCATTTTGAGGGCTCTGACTCTCTGCTGTGCCACATAGGTATTGCACTGGCAATTATATCGGTGTTACAGGGCAGAGAATTTGGCATAGACCCTGCACAAATGATCCTCCCTCTGCATGTGCTGTGCACACGCTGCCAGCGCTGGGAAACTGTGGGTCTGGGCCGCACGGCGCAGGACACAAATGCTTTTCTCTTTGCAGTCTATCCCAAACCTGGCTGCAGTTGCTATGGGCTCCTCCTGAGTTCAACTATCCTTGGATCAGGCTCTAAATATCAAAAAAATGTTAGGCATAAATTTTGGAGGTGAGCTCAGGGAAAAGAAGCTAGATCTAGGCCAGCAATGCTTCAGCTCCAGAGCTCGTGTGCTCTGGTTTTGCATATTAGAGAAGAGGCAATTGCATATTTCTTGGCTGGCTTTGGATTTCGGGAGTGTGCTTCTCCCCTGCTTTTTTTAGCTGTGGTGCACTGCAGAGATGTGTAGTGAGGTAGTTATGGCAATGGTCTTCAGGCCAGTATGCCACGTGTGACATTCTCTACTGTGTACATTTATGTGTATTTTCTTCTGGGTTATTTGTGGAAAACATAGATTTCTGTGGGGGTGGGGGGAGAAGCCCTAATTTTTCTGTTTGTTCCTATGTAGTATTGATTTTTGAAAAGCACTGACTGAAAGAACACAGTAGTGTGCAGCATTTTTGTATTTGTCAACAAAGAAAAAATGGATACTTTGTCATTTACAAGTTCAGTTTTGTTAATTTGTAAATCTGATGGTATATGCAGTTGCATTTTTAATCTGTATTTATCTATAGAGCACAGCTTAGCCCACTGAAACTGGGCTTTTGCCATCACTGCATCTTGTGCAAAGCATTTTTTGATAGCAGTCAACTTATCCCTACTCTTTCTTCCCTCTTCATGCCCCAAAGTCCTGTAATAATTGATTTCATATATTACCAGACAGATACCTGAACACTTTTAACTTGCAATATCTGTCCTTACGGTAGAAGTGGAAGCTTAGCGAACACTGTTGGTATATTGTTGATGCATTGCATTGGTGGTTTCAAATACTCTAGTGCCTAACCATAAATAAATGGCTTTCCGAGTGAGACGTAGCTAGATGTGGTTTTCTCCTCCTTTTTATTGCTGATGCAGCTTGTTTGTGGGTGCATGTGCTGTACTGCAACAGTAATCTTCTACTTCAGTCATTGCTTATCATAAATCTACTCTATCTAAAAGTAATAATTTGCAATAAACTTGACAAGCTCAAGACGTGCTTGCCTGTTTTTATGTAGAGCCCATTGCCACAACATCTGAGCTTTTCCCACAAGTGAAAGGATTTAACTGCACAGTATTCCGGATAGGATGAACCCATCCCTGTTCTGTAGTGGAAACCCAATTTCATAATTTCTTCATCTGGAAAGCCAGGAGATTTGGATTTTGTTCTGATATTCTCTCTGACTACAACTTCTGTTTGTTTGTGTGTTGTGGGTTTTGGTTTTTTTTTTAATATATAGACCTTAAACTAGGCACTTCTGTTTTGGAATAAACCAGAGCATATAATCATGCTGCCTTGGTAAGATCAACCTGAATGTCTTCTATAGCAGTGTACTACTACTTCATTGAGAGAGAGGATATAACAGCCCTGTTAGCCCCCTGGAAAACTCCTGTCTGAAGCAGCCTTTCCAAGGAAGAGCTAGAAGTGCCTGCATCATGAGTAGCCAGAAGAATGAATAACTGTCTGGAAACCATTTATTAAGAAAGAGCCCTCCATTGATAGGGGCAAGCCTGCCTGCCCTTAATGGCTTTTTCTATCTGATCCTATCAGTAACCGTTTGGCCCTCATATGAGAGAAGCTCAGTGAGTGATAGTCTTACCTTTCGTGTAGCACTGATCGAGAGAGATTACTTCTACTGTGATAAGAATTATTCTGACAATCTCATTACTGTCAAGTAAAAATTAGAGCGGTCCTGAAACAGCAAGTCTTAGCCTGGAGTATCTATTAATTGATGCCCAGATGGAAAGGCACCCTCCATGGACTGCAACAGACTCCTTCCTCAGGGATAAAACAACTTACCCGAAGTAATTACACAACTTGAAACTAGACGCAGCTCTCTGAGAACAAGATGATCTGCTCTGCTCGGGCACTTTTTCACTTGCAGAGAAAGTTAAAGGACAAAGGCATCATGGGTGAGTTTGGCATCTATAGAAATAGCTTCTAGGAAGAAAAAATTCCAATTTCATTTTTAATGTACAGTACATATAGGTGTAAAATGGTTTATGAAATTGCAATTCATATATGAGAAAATGATTTTTAAGAGTCCTTACAGACAAATAATTGACAAGCAAAAAGTAATTTGGACCCTTCAACCTCTCATTTCCTTAGAAAGGACAACTGCGTCTTTCCTGGGTTTGGTAAAATTCTCAGTAACATAACTGATGCTTTCCTTAAATATTACTAGTGCTGAGCATGAGACAGACTGCTGACTGGTTCCCTTTGAAGGAGAACTTCTGTATATAATGAGTATAGACACACACATACCTTGAATAGATTAAGTCACTTCAGCCTCAGTGTATATGAGAAAAGCAAAGAGTTTAGAAAGGTTACAGAGAAGATTATTGACTTTCATGCTTCAGTTGGAACTGAAGCTTATTCTGCCTGGGTTGTTCTAGCAGCCCATTTACAGGAAAGTTTGTGTGTACTCTCTGAAATATTTTATTTTCTATCTTGTCTATACCAGGTCCTTCCCTCTTCCATCCTTAATACTAAGAAACCCTGGGAATGCAGATTGATCTGGTTTTCCAGTACCTCTTTTCTACTTCTGGCATGCTAATTAAATCCATATAGGGCTTCTTAAGTTTTACTGGATATTTAAGGGTTTATCTGTGCTGTCTGACGCTGACTAGTTTCAATGACTCTGAACTGTTATTTCACCCAGAGGTGTGCATCATCCCAACCAGTCTCTGCACATGCTATGGGCTCTGGCTGGTTATGCACTTGATCCGTTCATTTCCTTTTCCTATTCTGAGTACGGTGCTGCCAAAAGTGACAAATATGACAAAATGGTGACATTTTCAATTATTGGTACCTATGCCCTCAGGCAGGATGTATTATATCTTTTGGGGGAAATTGGGACTCTAGGAATCCAGAACAAAGTGAAAGAGGATTGAATTATAGATGAGATGCTATTTGACTTCCTCACAAATCCTAAATCCAGGGCTGCAGACTACAAAATTAGCAGCATGTGTCTCATGACAGCTGCCCTTACACCGCCTAGTTCATACTTGGATATCATCCTGTGTTCATAGGCTTCTGTCAAGACATCTTTTTCTGGAGTGACTTTGTACACTCATTGTCTTTCAATAATATCATCTTCCATCCAACCTACATTTTTCAGGTTTCGGTACTGCAATATATTTGTACTACCCCTCAGCATCATTTCTGCTCCCCAGAAGGGCAAAGCTCACTGCCCGAGAACTGCATAATAGATTGCCAGACACCAGAAACACCAAGGGAGCAGGTCTAGCTGGGGCTTTAGGAGCCAGGTTGGGAATGGATACCTTGGAGGCTGGGGTGAGATGAAGATCCAAGAAGTCTTTCTGGTGCTTACCAAGACTATGCGTCCTCTTGGTTGTCCCTGTGTGTTTGTCCCTGTATCTGTCCCCATGAAACTGCAAATGCAAAAAAAAAAAAAAAAACAACCCAACCCCAAAACAAAACTCCAACACCAAAACAAACCCAAACAAACAAAAAACCAAAAAAAAATCCAAACCAAACACCAAAACAGGCTATTAAAACTTGCTGTATGTGCATTAAAACCAAATCATACCACTCCAGCTTGGGAAGGTAATTGACAAACTCAGAGTGCATGAAATCGCTGCAAAGCTGAGGGTGAAGTAAGAAGTGATGAAAATATCAGACTCCAACCTGTGTGTTAGTGATGCATTCTGAGCCATAAATACCAATTACTGAGCCACCAGCTGCAAGTCAGCCTTATAGTTCAGGGCTGAAACACCCTCTTTCCCCTCCTTTAGTGATTAAAAGAATATAAAAAAGGCTAAAGAATAAAAGATCTCTTAGGCTTCCAAGAACTTGATTTTTTGCTTGTCTTTTGCACTAGTAAATTATATGAGTAACCTTCATAGAAATTACCCTTGCCAGAAACCCCTTGATTACACCCATAAACCAGCCTTGTCCAACCTTTGTCTGTCTGTCCTATAATCTGTTGTGCTGTTATACTGGGGGTGGTCTGCAAGGTCTTCCCTCTGCAAGATTCCAGTCTAGTGTTGTGTCGGAGAGGAAGCAGAGGAGTCAGGGTGATGAATGAAAACTGAGAGTAACCTTCTTCCATTTTACATGTTAAAAGGATGCAGTGGTGGGTATCTGTTCTTGTTGTGTTTCTTGGCCTCTGCTTCTCCCTGGACCCAGAACAACAGCAGAATATCTGTTTCCCTCTCGCAATGCGGCAGGCAGCATACGTACCTCAAAATCCCTGCAAAAGTAGTAGTTAAAGGGTAGGAAGGACCCTCCTTAGGCAGGGTGCCTCCCAGAGTCTAACCTAGCACAATGTTTTCATCATGAAACCGGTGCTTGTTAGTCTTGTACAAAGCTCTTTGGTCATGTTCACATCATCCTTATCTCCACAGTGCATACAATAAAAATATTGGTCTAAAGAAAAGACAAAAATCTGTAGCTTCTCCCAAGTTAATTGCTATATATAACTGCTTGGTTGGGCAGTTTGGATTTTGTGCATCCAAAATTTGAATTCAAGTGTTTGATCAGGTTTCATAATTGCTGGTAAAATTGTTTGTAGGATATACAACAAGCAAAGAAGGGGTTAATTCAACATGCTGCAGTATTAAGCTCAGCAGCAGCAGTAGTATGCGCTGTATACTCTCCATGTGTTTGAATTTGAATCTCATCAACAGTCAGCAAATAAGGTTTATTGCCATGCTAATAAACTGTGTCCCTAAGCCACTGATTGGAAAAGCCTTCATTGCCTCAGCTCCTTTCCACTCCTCTTCATTTTTGTTTACCCTGATATCAAGATCGTGTCTGCATTTTTATACCATCACTTATTGCTTGTTTAATTCCTATTTCCCTCCTCCAAAAGTAATCACTAACCTGAGAGCTTGCTCACCCTCCCTGGTTTGCTTTGCCTAACTTGACAGTGATGCAATGCCAAGATTTGCATTGTCATGTTTGACTCCTTTAGGAAGGAGAAGGTGCCAGGCCATCGATGACTTTCCATCAGGTCTTGTCTCTTTTATGCTAGGCTCATTAGTTAGAGGGAATATTAATCCTGGGTGAGCTTCCTCTGGCTTCTTGTTTTATGCTGGCTAAGTTTTATGCTATGTGACCTAAGATCCCACACTGCTGAACTGAATGCAAACAGGATTTTGCATGACCTCTGTGACATGCCTTTGCCTGCCAGATCTGCATGCTAATAAGCAATCACTCTCAATCCCATCTCTTCTCAAGTACAGTGAACTGCTGTTTGACCACCTATATGGTCTTGTTTTGACTTCTCTTCTCCCAGTGTCAAGCTAGGTTTAGAGCATTGCAAGCTTTCCAGAATGGTCTATTGAGCTCATGGTTTGCAGAGGAAGTCATAACACTCTAAAATTTCAAGCAGAGGCTTGGTGACTGGGCCCTAAAGAGATTCTACCTTCAGACACGTGAGATGAGGTTGATAATATTTGCAAACCCAGTGAGCTGAAGTTTTAGTGGGCAAAGACTCATGACGCACTGATGAAAAGGAGGAAAATTTGGGTTTTTTTGCAGATAACAGTTTGTGAAAGTCCAGAGGAGTGGTGTTATCTCCTGCTTATTTGATGAACAAATATAGTTCATCTGGAGAAGCTTTCTATCAAGAATTGACATTTTTTGGAAGCTAATGCAAACTCCCAAGAATCTCAAACCTGGATGGTGGAACAAATTGAGAGAAGTTTTACTGGGGGTGGGGGGGTGGGGGAAGTCTTTCATCATGGCAGATTGTGCATCCCTGTGATCTGGCCTTTGGTCCAAGTTCTTACAACTTGCTGACTTTCTTGCTGGGAAAATCCTGGCCCAGTGGGAAATGATGCCCATGTAGCTCTGTGGTAATGACAACCCAGAGATTGCTCATTGCTGGAACTGGGTTGACCCATCCTTAGAGGTGAGTTGGATAATAAATTTTTGGGAATAAGATGGGCAGTATTTCCAAAGAGGAGGACTTGTTTTCAGCTATGCTGGGGATAAGGGACAGTGATGCCCACTAGCACAAGTATTACTAGTTCTAAGAGACTCTTGCATCTTTCCCAAACTGAAGGTAAAATTGAGCATTAATGCAAAATGTTTCTGTAAATCTCATCATGCCAACAGAACTTTTAATATGGATGATTAAGTAAAACATCTTATAGGGTGCAGTGTGCTTCAGCTGTTCTCAGAGGCAGACATGGTCCATTGTGTTTTATAAAACCAGGAAATTTAAAATATTTTTTTATTGTTCTCTGTAATATGGAGTATTTAAACTGTCTCGTTTTTCCCTATAATCTTTGCTCTGCTGACTTAATAAAATATTTGTAACAAACAGAAGTATGGATGAATGGAATAGTCACGAATTATCTTCCTAGTGCTCATAAAAATGGAGAAATAGACATAAAAAAGCCCATAATGCAAAAGTGTATGTTTTCTTGCCAGGCTTCGTCTATGTCTTCCCACTGTATGCCTGGGGCTTGGAGGATGCAGATTTTGTTTCCTGATCAAAGCTGTAATGGATGGAGATGACAAGGCTCATCAGTCCAGTGCTGCTGATAGTGTCCTTGTCAGCACCACTTTTTCTTCAGACTTAGCTCCTGACTTACTGCCAGGGGGGAGGAGGGTAATCGGCTCTGCCGGCCTCAGCCTTGGTGAAGGTGGCTGTTACTCTTTTCCCCTATTGAAATGCCTGGCTACTTGGGTGCCTAGGTGAAGCTAAAGCCTCAGAGATGAAAGGACCCTAAAATTTTGCCCCCTCTATATCAGATCAAGCACTTCAGGTATCAGACGGATGGATGAGCAGGATGGGTTTTATGTTTCAAGCAGTAGATGAGAAATAGAGACTTGAGTTAATTTTCTTTTTGTTCGTGTGTTTAGACGTACTATTTGTTTGTAACCCAATTTCTTCTCTAAAGTACCTATGCCTCATTTCCCCATCTCAGCAGTCTCGGTAATCCTACTTACCTACGCCATGGGGGTCTTATCAACATTAACATTGATAATGCACTGTGTGATTCATTGATGATCACAGACATGTATTTATGTGTCAAATACCATTAGTTCAGTCCTTCTCTTAAATAATGTTTCTCAGTCTATGAGCACTGATGATGGGGCTCCATAAGAACACAATTTCCCTCTGTAGATCATCTGCCAGATGCCACAGCAAACCTTAATGTAAAGCTAATGACTTTTTCAAATGAATTTAAACAGCCTAACAATGAGATATAACAAAGAAAATTAAGGATGCCATCATGTTCAGAGGCTAACTGCATGTGGGATGTGTAATAGGAAGTATAAACGCATTGTTAATCTCAAATTGCAAGTTCAGATCCAAACTACAGCCCCAAACTTTATTCAAATAGTGAACAACAAAAACAGAGGTGTGCTGTCATCCTTAACAAAGGTGGAGGAAGTTTTTGCCTAGATCAGCTGAACATTTGCATCTTCAGGTACTGCTGGGTCATAGTTATGGTTTGATTACTTACATGAATTGAAAATAAAGTGGTGTTTTCCAGTTGTGGGTTTGAAAAGAGTCATTACCTAGAGCTGCTCAATAATCATAGCTTTTCAAACTTTCTTAGGCATATTTAGTTACAGAAAGCAATCCAGCACACATGGGCTAGACAGCAGTGTAATCTCACTGTGGGAGATCTTTTTGGGGAGGGGAGAAGGAGGCGGATTCAAAACATGCTGTTGTGAAAAGTGACATTTTACTATGGCTACTCAGCCTCTATTGCTACAAGTAAAGTGTCTCTGACAAATGAAAGTGCTGCTATTTGAATGTTGATGGTAGAAATTTAGATTTGGTACCTTATTCTGTAACCTAAACATAAAAATGTATGTGGACTGGACACCAGCCTGTGACTTAGGGTAAAGTGCATAGATTAACAAAGAGCAAGCCTTCTCTAGAAGCATTCTAACATTTTCTAAAAATTTACTTTTATGGTTCATTAGAAGCTGCTAAGTGCTCCTTTCAGAAAGCATCAGTCTAAAGAAATAAACCTAAAATGTATAGAAGAGATGTGACGAGGAGGAATTAAAATCAAATGTATTCTTTATTGCCCAGTGTTAAGCACAGGACAGTCTACTGCAGAGTGCCCAGCCTACAGCCCTGTTTGGGGCTTTTGAAGGACTAAAGCATCACCTTGACTTAATGTTCTTCCCCTTACCTACAACAGCCTGGAATGTCTTTTTCTGTCTTGCATACCTTAGCTTGGCAGTGAAACTCTGGGACCTCAATGTGAGGTGTCAGATAAAGCCAGATGTGCACCTTGTAAATGGGTGCAGAAAGCAGTATGCGTTTGCTCTGAAGGCATTTATTGATTGCAAATACTTTTATTAGGAAATGTGGTGGAGCCATTTTCTTATTAAGAACACATCCTTCTAGTTGTATTTTACTTTGTTTTTCTTTTACAGCATTTTATTTTATTGGGTAACAAGTGAGAATGACTCCTATTGATTTTATTTTATTTGTTTTTTACCTCTGCTTCAGGCTGACTTTGTTTATTCTCTTCTATTTTTCTTTTTAATTGTCTGAAATAATTTAAATTCAGATTCAATGCTGTTATTTACCTTCTGTTCATTGCATTATGAGCTTTTACGTGTGCAACCTACACTGGACTTACCTTGCCAGTGGTGGGAATAAATGAGATTTTAAAGGCACTCAACAATTTCTTAGCAGCTGCTAAGACTGAGCACTGCTTCTGCTCTGAAATCCTCCTGTTTCAAAGTAATCCTGGCCCTGCAGATGTATTAACAGATAAAAATTTCAGTCTGATCGAATATTTTATCTCTCTGAAGTAATGTAATGGTTATCGCTTTTCATGTAGCTTTTTTTAAACTGGCTAAGCTTTTCCTGTCTTTTTTTTTTTTTTCTTCCAATGAAAATGGAAACACGGTTAAAGCAGCTCAGAATAATTTGATTGTGGATGAATTCTGGCATGTGGCTAAATCTAAATCTGGAAAGAAGGTGTTTCTTTGCTGCCAATGATGAGGTGTTTGTGTTGGCAGAGGTGGATTGTTTAACAGCAATGGTTTGCTTGGTTGTTGACATACAGAGTATGATATGTTGATGTAAACTCTTGTTATGGTGTAAAGCACTGCGGTGCTCCAGGGGCTGATCAACAAAAAATTGTATCCAAATTAACAGTAGAGCTGTGGTTACTTGCATGGCTGTATTTTTCTTGGTTGGGACAGCCTGTGTGACAGAAGCAGATCTCTTTTCCACAAAACAAGACTGGCCAAGTGTTCTCTGCCAACAGTAAATGCAAAGTAATATGACGCACGCGAGTTACAAGCAGGTGTGCTGATATCACCGGTGATCAGCTGGTAGTAGGATGTTGTGTTAAGCTGACATACCTTATCCATGTGCCTTAATCCACATTAAACCTAGCAATATTTACACTTGGCCAACTTCTACAGCTGATAACGTTGTAGACCTGCTCTCTCTAATGGCAAATGGCGTCATCTTTTAAATTCCTGCAGGTTTTCACTAAAATGCTAGAGTGTGAAATGGAGCATGCCAAGGTGCAGGTGTATTGATTTGAGCCACGTACAAGGGGGAGGTCAGCATAAACTTGGTGCTGGGAGTATCAAGGGTGCTCTGACACCCTGAGTGAGGTTGCAGGAGGCACCGCAGCTCTCTGCTCGCACTATCTGTGCTCTGCTAGTTAATGACTGGAGGAGTGTAAGAATGTGGGAGACGCACAATAATTGTGCCTGTGGTTTTCTTTCTGGGAAGTAACTTGCTTAAGTTTTCTCTGAAGTCCTAGAGGTGCATAAAAGTAGAGTAAAAGCTGGGGAAGAATATATCCGCTCATCCCCCCGAAGGGTCCAGCTCAAGCCATGAACTCTTAATCCTTCCCACTGGATTAATTTACAGTGCAGCCACTAAGATGTGAGGGATTTAGAAGGGCTGGGCACTAATGCGGATTCTCATTAGCTACATCCTAGTGTACATGAGGAGTTTAGTGTATTAACATCTCCAAGTCTTTAATCCTTATGCAAGTGTTCATCACCCCTTGGACACAAGAGTCTTGTCCTGCACCCCCTGTGTTGCGAAGAACAAAAATTAAGATATTCCAGAAGTACAAAGTGCTGTGCTCTTTGTTTCAGTACTTGAGAAATTGCTGAAAACTGGGAGTTGAGCTCTTGGGTGCTTCAGCTATGAGAAACCAAAGCAAAGGCTGATCCCTTCCTTTCCCAGTTTCACTGTTACTGTACTGCAAGGCCCTCTCAGCTCCCTGACACACTAAAGCATCCCCTCTGCCCTGTCAAGGTGACAGCATCGTTACTCCTAGCAAATTCACTTCCCATAAGATATTCAAAGGATATCCAGTTCATTCAAATGTACCAGATTTAAATGTATCTTAATTTATGACTGTGTTCTAATCACCAGAAGATGATGAATATAATTAAAGATAATGAATGGCCCCATTAGTCTTTTCCTTGCTGTGATAATTCCTTCAGATAGACACTTCCTTTGTCTCTGTGTGGTGTGGAAAGATGCCTTAGCAAGAGAAACTTCTGTTGCAGCTGCTCCTCACCCTGGAGCTTAAGAATTGTATTTAATATCAAGACTGGGAGCAAAGAGAGACGGAGCAGACCTCTGTGCTGAGCAGTATGCAAGTAATTGCTGAAGATGGAGGTAGAAAGAACTGGTCTTACTTATCGAATTTTGCAAGTCCCACATGGAAATCTTTGAGCTCCCCCATCATATGCTGGTATTTGTACCTCACACCTTCTCTGCTCTGCGTTTTTATCTTTGATTTTATACATCTCATAGGAAACATTGCTGACAGCTTTATAATATCCATTATCTCTCTTTTACCTTCCAACCATTCCAGACTGGCTCAAGTCTATGCAATCCATTTATTTAGCACATGAGTTTTCCATCTCTCGTCTTGTTACTGAATAAGCCTGACACTGTGAAGCTTATATGCTTCAGCAGCATTGCAGCCTTCCACTGACAGGGCTGCAGACAACTGAACCAGGACTGTGGCAGTATTCCTGGTAGGTTGCCTTATATATGCGAAAAGGTGTATCCCGATCTACCTCCTGCATGGCCATGTGATGAAGGAAAAATGCAAACAGCATTTTGGTGGGGAGCGGTGAAGTCATAAAAAAAAAAGAAAAAAAAAGAATAAAGTTGAAGTTTCTTGTTGGGGGAATTTGTTGAGCTCTGAATTGGAAGTTGTCTCCTAGTGTGGTCTGCAGGTTTCATGATTTTGCTGTTTGTCGTGACCCACATGGTTAATGGAAACCTGGCACAGCACTGCTCTGGAAGGACCAGCTCAGAAGAGTGGGAGGATGATGGCAGCAGAACCTCAGGAGAGCTCACAGGCTTTGCATCCATCTGGCAGTAGTTTTCCTAGCTCACCAAGGAAGCAATGATGAGCTGTCACTTTTGCCTTGGAATACTTTTTTTGAGACCGTGTTGAACCTTTGGGGAAAGATTTCCACCCTCTGTACCTTCCCTGCAGCATTTTCACTCAGGTTGGGCTTTAAGTTTGGACACTGACGTTGCAAAACTTGCCACTAAAGGCCTTTCAAAACATCCCAGATTACTGAGGAGTTCAGGCATGTCTGACCAGCGTGGTACAAATGAGGTGCAGACTGCACGCTTGTGTCTGCTGGAGCTGCCCTTCCTTACTCCTGTCAGACTATTGAAATTCATTTACCGGGCTGCAGATTTCTTCCAAAACGTAGTCATGAGAAAGAGAAAATGTAGCCCTCAGAGTGTGTCTGAGACCAGAGCGTTTCTGTACCAAAGAACCACTGCTGCAGGCCAGAGACCAGGAGATGCTGCTAATTTCTCTCTTTTGACACTATCCCTTCTGGACCGTGCTCAGTAGATGTTTATGACTTAAATCTGTCAGATGTGGTGATCTGATGCTTCAAATCTCTTTCGAGACCTGGCAGAAGAATTTAATATCTTTGGATGAGGGGATGTCAAGCTTGTTCTCCTAGCTCAGAGGTGCCAGATGTGCTGTGAAACCCAGAGCTTCAGCAATACGATCCCTGGCTCTTTGGTCTGGCAATTTCTTGTTATTAATGTACATGCAAAGAGGTCTGCTTAGTATTGTAAAATTATACGGGAAATATCTGTATCTATGGTCCTGCTGAAATCACACACTCAAGTCCTGTCAACATCAAGGGAGCAGGGTTAAGCTTGCAGCAGTGGATATCAACTGAGTTAACAATCTGCTTTAAATCCTCCAAACAGAAGCTGGAATTTGATGTTGATGGGTACCGAGGTTTTGTCCGTCCCATTCTGCAAAGGGGAATGTTGTATGCAAATCTCCCTTATGAAAATTTTCAAATATTATATCCATCATGGGCTACCTCATCTTAGCGTACTACAGATCTAAGCCTGCAGGCTAGTGGGATGCTACACCCACTTCTCTGAGGACAGCTACAGATGTGTGAGCTGGGGGGATAGATGGAAATGAACAGTGGGGAGGAGTGAGGCAGAAACAGAAAAGAGCAGCTTAATACTTACCTGGGATGCCACCTCCTTGGCCGCAGAAGTTGTCTTGAGCTTGCCTTCTATGGGTTTTGTTCCATATGTGCTAATATTTTTGAGATGTAGGGACCTTTACTAACAGTTGAGTTTTGAAAAGAACAAAATTCTTTGTGAAATTAGCTCTTGCTGAATAATTTCACTATAAAATAAAAGTTCTTTCTGAAGTGACAAAACATTTAATTTATATTTTTCAAGAGGAAAAAGACCATTTATGCTGCAACATCTTTTTTTGTTTTAAAAACTACCTAAATAAAAAAGAAAGGAAAAACTTTGAAAGGAATTTACTTCAAAATGAAGCTTAAAGAAAACCAGAAATAAAAACACTTAAGAAAAATAAAGGAGGTGGAGTGAGTGCTGGGCTTACTCACAAGCTCTCCCACAAACGGAGCTGGAGTCACTTGCCTGCAGTGGACTCTGGGAAGCGCAGCAGAGTTTGTGAACAAATTTCTCTAAAATGCAAGAATGAGTGCTTTCTCTAGGAATAACTGCCCAGGGGATTGCCAGGACCGTTTGCTGCTTCTTGTGCATAGCTGAAGTTGCTCCCAGAGTGTTTTCCTTCTGCAGGAGGTGCCAGAAGCCAGGGCCTCGCTGGCAGCGTGGTGCCCTGTTTTCCAGGCGTGCCTGCCACGCTCCTCAGCCGTCCTGACAGTTGATTAATGCCTCAGCTGTGGAGTGACAATTCTGTTTCACACCTTCATCCATCATCCCTGCACCATTTCCTAGGGGCCTCAGGACCCTGGCAAATTGTCACATAACCTAGCGGGGACTTGCTGGTCCTCCAATTGTCTGTCTGAATATATGTCCTGTTTTTTCGGAAGTTGCAACAAGGAGAAAAAGAAAGGGCTGGAAAACAGCTCAGATGCCTCCTGTAGGAAAAGGAGATCGGTGTGATTCAGGATGGTGGCTAATTCACTTTTTAAAGCTCTTATCCCACCCATGTCCCCAGAAAAATTGTTTGGAGTGCAAAGTCCAGTTCCTGACTCCCCATGGATAATGGGGATGGTCTGAGGTGGTGTTTTTCAGGAAAATTGTTTAGGGCTAGGAGATAGGTGTGAAAAGTGAATCCTGGTGCCGAAGTCAACTCTTCATTCCACAAAAAAAGTTGGTCTTTTCATGCCTCCGCTTCCCTTTGTAAGATGGGGGTGATGGAGGACAATCGGTCTGCACTGCAGGAGCTGGGAAATGAGACCCCATCCCTGCAGGGGAGTCCCAGCAAGGTGGGGGAGTTTGATCTGCTCGGGGTGTGGGACTGGCTGTGAGTTCCTCTTAGCTGCTCAGGCTCTGCCTCCTTTGTTTGTCGATGCAGGATAAGCTGCTATTAAAGTCTGGCATTTGTTTTTTCACTTTAAAAACAAAAGGAGCTCCCCTGACACACTGCACAATGTCACAGTGCAATTTCACATGGAATTTCTGCTCTTGCCTACTGAGAAAGCGAGATGAAATCAAATTGAGAGGCATTTATCTCTTTGTTTTTCGGGCAGGGTTGTGCAGCTGCTTGTTCAGCTGCTTTTGTCCTGAACCAGCAAGGACCACTTGAAGGAGAAGATGGGAATGCTCTAACAAGGGGCCCTTGTCTGCTGCCTGCCTGGTACAGGAGAGCTGCCCGCCTGGGTGACAATTTCCCAGGGGCTCAGTAGACAAAGGTGACTTGTTCTCAACGTAAATGCTTTGCACAAACCTGTTCTCTCTCTGTCAGAGGATCAACCCAAGCGCAACACAAGTTTGTGCTGCTTATTAACACAGAGCTTGGGGACCCATCAGACTCTTACCACCCGATGCCGGTGAGGAGCTGCTCCTGCAGGTCTGTTCCCTCCTGAGCGGAGCAGCACATCAGTTCACCCCTTTGTAGCTTGCTCGCAACTTCAACGTGTGTTTAAGGAGAAGGGACCCAAGAGGTAGGGCCAGAGCCATAGATCTCAGTGTTGGGTAAACAAGGATCAATCACATTCCAATATCTGAAAAAGAAGCATTAATTTTTTTCTGACTTATGGCTACAACCACTAAGGCATCTCCCATGCAAGCAGTTCAGCTTGTTGGTTAAGAAGGAATCAGTGTGCGTGTGTGCGCAGATGAGCAAAGGTCACAGTCCTCGTGACGAGTACATCTTTACACGTACAAAGAAGCAACTGGTCAGAGTCACTGAGGCATCTGGTGCTGCAGGGAGGGACTGGAGCTGGTTTCAACTCTTCAGACAGACTGTGCAATCCTAAATTGAAACTGCTGCATTTGGGTGTTATGGTGATGAGTCATAATTTACATATAATACCCAGGACTCAATCACCAAGTCTAGTTTGGGACAGATTCAAGGGAACAAGAATATTTTATGTGCAGATCTGGTTTAGATGCATTTTACAACTACATATAGGATTTTAAAATTTATCTTGGAAACTGGCAGGTGTTCTGGCACCCCTCTCCTGCTTGCAGATTGCTTGTGACCATGGACCTGGAACGGGTCTGAAGCAAGACATGAATTAAGTAGATTAGAGGAAGATTATAAATACTCAATCTTCCTCACGGTGTTGTGTGGTGGCCTGGACTGTGGATATATGTCAGGGACAGCCTTGTGTGAGGTACCAACCGCCTATGCAGAAGTTGGCCTTGGGGGTGTCTAGCTGTCTGGGAGGGTTCTCAGATCTGGGATTTGCCCAGGAGCGTTGCTGGAAGAATAGGAGAAATAGTCTCTTTGATGTTTATATAATGGAGGGGTGTTCAGCGATTCAGCTGAAGGTGCAGAAAGCTCTCTCCTGGCAGGGCTGGTTGAAAGGGCCAATTCAGTGTGGGTCTGAATTCAGTGCACCTGAAGGCTTTACCATCTGATTAAAGCCAAACTCCATCTGCCATTAGAAAGCTTTAGTTTCTATCATAGCATGGTTTACTTATTTTGTTTAATTCTAAGCTGTGAAACCCTGAAGTGAGCTAATGCAGACCTGTGGCACCTCAGGACCCGCTGGTGCTGTGCCTCTCACACAGGGAGTCAGCATTGCGGTTGGCCAAGGGAGCTTGTAGGAGAGGAAAGGAACCCATCTACACCACCTCTGAGTCCTCTCTGAGCGCTATTCAGCTGGAGAGACTTACCACCTGGAGGACACGTACTGTGAATAAATAAGAAAAAAATTAAGCACCTTTTTCAGGACAGTCTGGGCAACAGATCGGGTTTCTTTGCAAACCTTACACCTTCCTCTGGCATCTGTCTGGGAACCTGTTGAGGGAGACAAGCCCTCGAAGGGCATGTGCCAAGCTGACTGATCCCGTTTGAGCACGTACTCAACACATCTTTTCCTGCTTTCAGCCAGCTTCCCTGCACTGCCTGTCTGCTCCACCTCTGGGTCTCGCAGCTCTGCCAGTATCAGTGTGAGCCAAATCCTTCCCAGAGCGTGGATTGCTTCTAGTGTCACTGACTGCTACTTCTGGCTGTCAGATCTAAGCTGAGGAACTGCCTCTCTGACCCGCCTGCGGGGATGGATCTGGCTGTTGCTTTATCATCAGCCTACAGCTGCCTGCAGAAGACAGCCTTGGGGGTGGCAATCCCGGCACCACCTCCTGTCACGGCACACCTTCCTTCCATTCTTGAGTCATCCTCTTTCACGTGGGCAGCACATCCAAAAGCAAGCATTGGGTTGGAAAAGTTTCCTTACCAGGACATCAGCTGGACGAAACCCCATCGCCTCAACAGGCAGGTTTGCTTCAGGGCACATCCAGCATGTTCCTCGCGTTGCATTTTATTAGTGGAAGTGTCAACAGAGCTCCAGGCAACAGCTGGAGAAAGCAAAAGTAATTTGATTCTTTCATAAAAAACTTTTGTCCTTTTCTCAGCCAGTGCCCTACATACTGTCTTTTTACTTTAATAACAGGGGTGACATTCTGAGGCCTTTGGAACTTCTCCAGTCTCTGTCTTCACTTTCATACTTCAACTCTTTTCTGGAGTAAGTGAAGGCCCTAGAGCCAGCTGCGTGTCTGACAGCGGGTGTTACCTGCATACCGGAGCAGACCTGGGATATCTGTAGATTGCTGCAACTGGTGTCCTCCACCATCATTTAGAATGTAAATGTGCATGGTAGGTTATGAGGATTCCTTGGCTTCATTTTAAGAGAATGCAGAAATATCCTCCTCTCTGATGCTGGGTATTTTTGTCTGTATGTTATAATGGATTTTCTAGAGCTGTTGCACACGCTCTACCTGTCCACTCCTGGAATCAATGGGGAAACAAAGAAAGATCTGCTGCCTGTGTGGGAAGGGAAAGCAGCACTGAGTGCTCCAAGCAATCTCTCTTCCTCTAAGCAAAGCTTGCTAATGCCCTGTGCTCCTTGCATCAGGCCTAGACTGACAAACGTTGTTGTGTTTGTTGTTGCTGTCATTTCTGTTTGTCTTTTGAATTCGAACGACAAACTTTATTTAAATCAACCGTGGTCACATGTAATCAAAGCTAATGAGCAGGTTCCTAACTGTATTAAAGTAAGTAAATAATTCAATAATTTTCAAAAATCTTTGCCAATGAGTCACTTTGCATTTGTCCAACCAGGGATGATATTGAAAATCTAAACAAAACAAGTCAAAACATGTGTGTGAGCACACTGAGTGGGACTCACATGGGAGCAGATACCATCTGGAACCACAGTTGCTCTCACAGCTAGAAGAGGCAGAGAGATGCTGTCAAATGGGAGAGGTGCACAAGCGAGCTATGGGAAGCTCTTCAGGCAGCAGTGTGGAGAGGGCTTCTTAGCTTTTCTGTCTTGTGACCAACGCTCTGCCCTTCGTGCTCTGTGCTGCACACGTCTTGTTCCAGGGCCAGGTCACAGGCACCTGTCCCTGCCGGCGTGCACGTGACAAGCATGCTGGCAGGGGTGACAGTGCTCCCCACGTCAGTGGTACAAACCTAAGTGCCGGACTGTCGTCTTGTATGGACAACCAGCAGGGTAGATGTCACAGCCTTTAACTTCACCCATGGACACCTCTGCTGCTTGACTTTTGGAAGTAATTCCACATGCTGGCAGCAGGGGCAGCCGCTGGGCAGAGTGCCACGCGTGGGTCTGCAGCTCAGAGCATCTCGGTTTGATGTGGGCTGGGCAGGAAGCGTACGGTGAGCTGGCGATGGGAACCTGCCCGTTATCTGAAGGCACTTTCATGTCCAGCCACCACATGGCACAAAAGATGGTTGTGCAGCTTCAATGGTTTGCCACAAACAGCGTCCTTTAAAAAAGGCGTTTCTTCTGCACAAAATGCAAAAGGACAGTGAGTCCAGGCTGTGCTTGTTGTCTTTGTAGCTGTTCCAAAGAGTCCTAATGTCAGACTCTCCTGATTTATTTTCAGGTCCAGCTTTTTGGGTCTGTTACCATCCCTGACTGGTTCTTGTCTGAGTTGCAACCTGTATCATTTTGGCTTCCATGCGCCTTGTTTGCTAGCACCGTTACTGAAAGATAATGAGGCTGGAGCATCGTTATACAAAGAGCCTTGGTGGAAAAATACTGTACTTAAATAAGTTGAGAGCATTATCACCACTTAGAAAATGCTTGGAGGAGTGACAGCATATGCTGTTCTGTCATTAAAACAAAAGCTGTATTTCAAAAGCTTTTTTTCCCCCCAAAGATATTATGCAGATATTGCTAGTCTAACAGAAATGCAAAGTGGAAGAACAGCTGAACAGAGTAGCTGCCACCGAGAGAGGTGGGGGCAGGTGACAGGAATACAGATTTCAGTGGGATGCATTCAAGGAGAAAGGCAGCAATGTAATTTGCCAAAGACATCCTGGAGATAGTTAATAAGCACACAGAAAACTTCTCTTGCTGCAGAAATAAATCAGCACAGAGCAAGGTGAGGGGTACCAAAATTCTTTTTATGGCAGGGATGTATTGGAGGGTGCTTCAGTATGGCTGCTCTTTGCCAGAAATGTCCCACCCTCCTGCTGGATTTGGGTTTTGCTGGCTCACTGGAGCAGGTTGCTGTCTCCTCTGTACCCCCTGCTCTCAAGAGAAAAGAGGGGGGAGCATATGGGCAGAGCGATCCTGAAGGAAGATCCTGAGGCAGAGCCAAGCCTAAAGATAAGCTCTGAGCTGATCTTGGTTCATATATTCAAGCTGGAGAACAGAGTTGAGTTTGAACTTTGCAATTGCACTGCCACTATTCGTGCCGCACAGAAAAAACTTTTTTCTCAGGAAGCTTTATGACATGCAGTGTTTTTTAAAACAGAAGTTGGAAAACCCAGTGCAGCTTAGTCTGTTCCAGGCCTGTGGGATGGACAGTTCCAGTTCAGACTGTACATCTACTGAGAGGAAGCTGCTTCAGTTTTGTCTGGATTTGGATGCAGCATGCAATTAGCTTTATAATCCCCACCAGGCTCCGTGGAGTATGTTGTATGGAGTGAGATCTTGTTATGCCTGCATTTTCACTGACCTAATTTTACCTTTAGGTCCCACAGGGTAAGAAAGACTTAGAAGTTGACCTTACCTTGGTTCTCACACAAGACATTCTGAAATGTTAAGTATATAATGATGCTACCCACAAATAGCTGATTGCATCATTTTCCTATTGCCAGATTGCAGATGACTTCAAATACTTGTGAAAAGAAAAAGGGAGGGAGGACCATGGGGAGGAACTGAGCCACCAGGACTGCTGTGGCTGCCCGGGTGGTGTGTCCTGGGGCTCCCAGGGGCACAGGCGTATCCAGTAGCACTCTGCTTTCTGTAAGTTTTCATGCATGATTTATATGATGTAGGGGCCTTTGGAAATATTGTTTCTAAGCTGCAGCTGAACAAAGGAAATGAGAGTTTTGAGAGTTTGTGTGTTATGCTGGAGCTGAAAACCAGGCTGAACTGTGCTAACTGTGGGGGAACTGGGGCTTTTCTAATAATCACCTCTGCTTTGCTATTCCCATGAAAAACCTTGCTGTGACGTTCATTGGTTAGAAAATTTGCACGACCAAAACCAACAGGGGACTCTACCCCAGCCTGCATGATTTTAAATAAGTAATCATTATCTGAGGACATACTAATGGTAGACCTGCGTTAAGTCGGGTCTAGGAGACTGCTGCACGCCTGGCTAGTCAGAACTGACCTGTGACAAACTCTTCAGTCTGAACGACACTCTGGGTCACCTCCCTTTGCCTCTAAGTTGTTTCTTGCCATCCTTATAGGTGAGATTTTCAGCTTAGCACTAGCAGTGTTGAGATGACTAATAAGCACTACATGACGTGTCTGCTATGGGCTAATTTGGATGGCTGGGAAAAACCTGCACTGGATTAAACCAAGCATCTCTAGGGATGCTGAGCGTGGAAAGAAGTGCTCATAAACACTGACGGCTCATGTGCCATGACAGCGGAGGTGTCCAGAGCTACTCCAAACAAATCCTTTAGCAGAGATGAGGTTGCAAAGTTGCTGCAAAGGTGGGAATATGAGTTTAAGGAAAGCTTTAACAAAACCCCATTCCCAGTAGTGCAGTAGTTGAATGCAAAGGAAAAATGTCTTTCTCCTTTGCAGGCTTGCTGATGAATGAGGCTTTCCAGCCTCTCCTCTTCTCCAGACGTTTTGATCAGTAATGATGTAAGTAATTAAAAAATAAAAAATTAAGCTGAAAATTTGAAGTCCACCTTGTTTGACTGTTCTCATTCTGATTTGCAAGCCTGACCAGCTCTGAATGGTTGAATTAGGTTGGAAAGTGCTTTGTGATGTTTGAAGAAACACTTTCATAGCTACAATTTAAAATATTCCCATCCCATTTCACCCCCTAAAGGACATTCCAGCTGTGCAACAGAGGAGGGTAATGTTACAGATCTTCACAATATTCCCAGCCTTTTGCCAGGTGAAACACGGTTGAAAAGTCTGTTAAAGACAACTTAAAATCCATGGGTTTTTTTTCATTTTCTGGAAGATGTCGAATTCATCTCTGTTTGTTATATCTGAAGCAAAGTGAACACGAGAAAAGCCTGTTCAAGTTAAATTAAGCCATGAGCATGGTCCCTCCTGACTTGTCAGCCATGTTCATGTCATCCTTCTCTCAGAGGAGTGAGCAGCTCAGATCCTATGGCGTGTGCTGAAACCAAGACAATCCCCTTCTTCTTTCCCCAGGGAATCCCTTTTCACACCATTTCTGCATCCCTGCAGCTTTCCTAATTCAGGAGTTTCTCTTGCGGTACTGGATATGCAGGATTTTCCTTTCTTGAACCCCTCTCCCCGTGCCTCTCTCCTCTAAACTTCTAAATGTGTTTGCATCTTGAAGTCAGTGTTGTCTTTAAATTTAATCATAAATGGGAGGAGAAGTGAGGAAGAGAGTGAAAAACGTGTTAAATGAAGAAGAAAATCAATTTTGCATTTGCCACATCTCAGCAAACATTTACCCAACCCTGCCCCTCCCCTGCCTGTCAGTGCCAGGCACCGTGGCTTAATCCTTTCTGCATCTTTTCAGGCTGGTTGCGTCAGGAACGTGTTGCTTTTCGCTGCTCCTGACCTTTGAATGTGGACCGGTGTCCTTGAGGTATAAGGCAATTTAAAAACTCTCCTCTGCACTTCACGGAAACCCAGCGTGGTTTGTATCTGCTCAGGCGCCAGCTCTTGATGAGTAACATCTATTCTCATCATGGGTGACACTGCCAGTGCTACCTGCTGCTGTGCTGCTTAAACAAGCCGGAGGGATTTTTTGGTGGAGTGAGGACGTGGGCAGCAGCCGGCTCCCTCCTCCCTGCTCTGCTGTGGCCAGGCAGGGCTGCTCCAGCAAAGGGGGCTGGACCAGCACTCCATCTGATGCCGCTCCGATTGCGCTTTCAGCTCCCGGGGAAGAGGGTCTGATCAGTCCCTCCTGCACAAGGAGAGCAGCGGGCTGAGCGTAAGCCAAGGGGCAGCTGGGGAAGTACGAGTGCGGCATCTGCCAGAGGAGCGGGAGCTTTGGGACCCAGTACCCATGAGAGGTTTCTTCTCTGTGATCTTGCTCTTAACCTTTCATCTTCATCCTCACTGAAATTGCTCCTTTTCTTTGCTTTTGAGGGTTCTTTCTGGAAATATTTGGCACTAGAGGAGGCATTTCTATTGTGAGTTACAGATGTCTTTTAGGTTACGTCTGAGCTATTAAAGCGATACTCTGCAGGGGTAAGGCTCCAGTCTCCTGTCAGTCCAAACCAGGTACCTGGCCAGGTCTGTGTAATACTGCCTGTGGGCTCTGGTTTCTTTCCGAAAAAAACCCCCACATCTGACACAGGGAATGATGTGTGCTTGCCAGAAGGTGGAATATATCGAGGAGGAAAGTAGTCCCGTGTCCCAAATGGCAGGCATGCTTGTTGGGTCTCAGCAGGCTGTGTGTGGTATGAGGTTTCCAAGGAATCTGCCAAGCAGTGCAGCCAAAGAGCCACGACTAACTAAAAGAACATCTAAACTTTTGTCAGTATCTGTTCACTAAAACAGAAATGTGAGAAAACTTCTGATTTGGAAGAAAATTTTTTTAATGTTGTTTTTAAAGAGATTTTTGCTTCATGTAAAAACTTAAAATGTTCTTGAAGAAAATGAGGAGGTTCTTTGTCAAATTCTATGACTACTGTTGACAAATAACTGTAGAAAATATGTGTTTCTATCTCATTCTAGTAGGAATTTTGCTATAAGAGTTAAAAATAAATAAATAAATACAACGATACTGATTCTTCCTCCAGCTCTGGCATGAGTTAGATATTCAGCCTAGATAGCTGGAGTAACAAGAAATACAGCCGTGGATGCCTTTGTTTCTAATATTAGTTTAATTTGACTTGTCTGCATTATCAATAGCTATTTGTATGTGTGTTACATGGCTTGAAATTACCTTGCAAGCCTCAGTTTTCATCAAAAAGCTCAAAAGACAGCAGCACAAAGGATATCTCTGTGTTTTATTCTTCTGCCAAACCTCAGTTCCAAAGTACCGGGGTACTTAAGCAATTCCTGCTGGTGTGTCTGTTGTAGCTGGGTTGTTTGGCTGATACGCAGCTGTAAATGAGGCTATGAGAAATACTTCATCAAGATGGCTTGGTTCAAAGCCATCCTCTCAATAGAGGATGATTGTTATACTTGGGCCTAGTGCCCAGAGGAGATGATCTTACATAAGTAAATAAATTTTGTATCTGCTTTTCACCAGGGCAGAATGGACATTGGATGCAAAACTTTCATAAGGACTTAATTTATGTAGAGCATGAGTAAAACATTGGGAGTTAGGAATGTCCTGGGTCATTTGAAGGCTTTGTCTTCATGTCCTGCAAAATGGTAAGAAATTTGCTGTCTTTAAACTTCTGAAATCCAGAGGCATATGTAAAGTTACTCACCAAGATAAAACTCATTGGTTCCTCCTCCCCAGAGAAAAGAGAGGAAGAGTGAGGGCCTGTCGTCAATGGACTTACTGGTGGAAGGGTTTGAACTTCTCACTTTCAGTGTCTTGATTTAGAAGGACATTCCCTTGTCATCTCCTTGTCAGCTATAGAAAGCATCACACTCGTCTGCAGCGTCAGGTAACCAGAAAGAGAGCATTTTATGCATAATATTTTGCACAGGTGAAAATGTCAAATGAGGTTTGATGTGGTGGCAAATCCAGGTCTTTGTGTCTTTACGTGATCTGCAGCAGTACCTGTTCTGGCTGTGCTTTGAGGCAGTGGTGGATGGAGTATGCTTGCTGGATGCTGGTGTCTTTGCAGCCATTTAGTACAAAGTCCCATCAGGCCACTGATGTGCACTGGGGAGTGTGGACAGGTTGCTTCCTTCATTGCCGAAGCTTTTGCAGCAGGGCTGCTCTGTGGTCTTCAGCCTCTCTTCTCCAGCAGCCTCCAGTCCAGCTCTGAGGTGGGCAGAGCCACAGGCAAGGCAGAGGTCACATCCTCCGAGACATGTCTAACACACTAATGACACGTAACTTCTCTAACATTTTATCCCAGGCAGGGATGTCACTGATATCAAAGCAATCCAAGGTCAGACTAGATGGTAAAAATGGTTGTTCCTATCATTGATATCAAAGAGAGGAACAATCAATTTTACCATCTACTCTGACCTGCAGAACAAAGGTAGAAGAAATCTTACAATTATTTTTACTTTCCTTAAGCTCATATTTTTTTTTTATACTAAACTTTTGTTTGAACTAGCTTGTGTTTTTTATAAAGCTATGCAGTTCCCACTCGCAGACTCCCCAGGTGCTCTGTTCCCATGGTTATTTACCTGAACTCTTAAACATCTGCATCTTAATTCAGTCTGAATTTTTCTTTCTTCAGTGACAGCAACTGGATCTTATTATTTCTTTGACTTAATTATGCAGCTGGGTGCCTCACCCCAAATCTAGTTTACCTGGGTATTCAGCAAAATGAAATAGCCCATGGTCACATATTCCCCTTGCTAATATATGCTGTTGTTATTTTATGTGATGCTCATTAGTATCCCGATGAGCATCTTCTCCTGTGTAAAATATTCGCAGCTGACACATTTACCAGTGGTCTTTTAACCTCAGCATAAACGTAGCCACCTATAGAAATGTTTAGAAGCACTGTAGAGGAGAAGGATGGATCTAAAGTGTGGGGTTGTTTTGCAGTGGAAGGATGCTGGCACTGCAGTTTGTAATGTCATCAGTCCTCATTGTAGCTATTATCCTCCTGGGTTACTACTGTCATTTCCCTCTGCCTTCAGATCAAGGAGTGAGTGCCTCCATGCTTTTTAGCCAAATAAACCCACATGCCTCTGTGATTTAAAGACAGTGACTTTATTTACTTCCCTTTTTAAAGCAGATAGAATGGGGATTACCCTCCCAACATCTATAACTATCTTTTTTGATTGCTTCTGGCATCGAAACCTCCTCAGTTATAACCTGAGAAGAAACCATCCTCCCCAAGATGCCTTGGAGGGGTGGAGAGGGAAAAGTGCTTGCTGGGGCTTCGCGCTGGGAGTCTGAGCTGAGTGTTCACTGTCAGTGCAGCCACTGATGGGATGAGCTGGCCGAGCGCGGGAGGGTGCCTGTGCCTCTGCTCTGCTTTCCCAAGGCTGTCTGCTGTATCAGCATGTTATACAGACCATCTGCCCCGCTTCTGATTCCACTCAATTGCAATGAATGTTGAAAAATAACTACCAGCAATTATTCGACCAGCGTTTCCTGTGGTAAAAACTTTAAGAGGAGACTCACAGAAAGGCCTTTTGGGGCTCTGGAGAATCCAAAATGCAGTCGTAGCTCTAAGGATTACTTTAATTTATTCAAAGACAAGGAATAACTGCTCCAACTGTTGTTTCCCATTCAAAGGTCAGACTTCAAATACCAAATCCTTGCTGTAGACTTCTCACTAACAAGCTGCAAGGCTGTCATTATTCTTAGAAATAAGTCAACAAATAATTTCATATAGCATGTTTGAGAGGATGGCGTTCAGTATGCAGACACTTCCTGAACTGGAAAAGGGTACCTTTTGCCTTCCAAATTATTTCTGATTTATTCAGTTACCATACATGTAATAAAGAATCCCATAAATTGAGTGATTCTAAAGGAAGAAAAAGTATTAAAACTGTTTTGAGTAACATCTGTAATCATGAAGAGAAATCCTCACTGTGTAGAAGCAACCAGCAGAGACATTAGCAAATGAACCACATAAATTGCTCTGAAAATACTAATTGCAGCCTGCTGAAGTTTGCTGCATCTCTCTGATGTTTCTGTGGTATGATGACAAGCCACCTACTCGATTTACATCAGCTCACTTGGAGAAAGCAATTGACTGTCAGAGAAGGATCATTATTTAAATGAATTCATTTTTAAAGATTAAGTCAAGACAGGAAATTGCCAGAAAGTGTGAGTGAAAAGCAGAGAAGTTCAGGTAATCTACATCACCAGACAGACGGTGATCTGCATCTCTTAAGTGCTTATCTCCCCTTGGCGTGGGCTGTGATGGACCAGAGCTGCTCAGGAGCAGACGCAACAAGAGCTGAAGACCTTCCACAAACACAGAACAGAAAATGAACCCATTAAAAATATGACAGATGCTCACAGAAATGATCTCCTGGCTTGAGAAGTATCTTTACAAAACTAATCCTATTCACTGGTTATATCTCATTCTATCCCCTTTTGGAAGTGCTCCGATCATATATGTGGTTATCCATTCTGTTTTGGTATGCAGGTCTATTTAAGGTATAGTCCTAAACCATAATTAAAGTGATGCTCTGGATTAAACTATTAAACCTTCTAAGAAAATTAAACTAGTTCTTCTGCAAGTCATAAACTGACCTTTAATTCTTGTTGTTCTGGAAAGATTTAAGCTCCAGCTATTCACACACTTGCAATATGGAAATTCCTTTTTTCTTTGACTAATGATTTGATTTCCTTAGCTGATATAAAAATGTAGTCTGACAACTTCTGTTGTTCTTCTAAGCTCTGCCATGTAAGCCTCTTTAAGTGTAACCCATCTGAGTCACATCAAAAAAGAATAATTATAGATAATGTCAATGAAAACAGACTCTTGTCAAAGGGTAATGGTCTCCTGGTGCTACATGAATACAGAGTATTTATCAGAAATAAGTATCAAAGGGAAGTGAAGGAGCTACATAACACAGGGATATTGAAAAAGAAGCACAGGGATATTGAAAAAGGAGCAGTGCTCTTGTGCTATTGCTGCCTCATGTTTGCAACGGCAGCACACGAGCAACGCGAGATATTCTGGTGTCTGTGGCATTTGTGAATGTGAAGGAACTGTCTATCTGTGTCTAATTGCATAGCCAGCAAAATGACTGTGTTTCACGGTGAATGTTTCCAGTTACTGATGGTAGGAGAGCAGATACTGGTCTCCTCTTGTGTGGTAACATGGTGCCAGAGTGGAACGTCATTAACCACATTATTCATATTTTTAACTTTGGACAAATGAAGACAAGTAAAACTCCTGCTAAAATGTGCAGATGATTCTGGGGACCAGGATGAATCAGATACAGCTTCAGCCAATGGATTCCTTGTCAAACTGGTCTTTCCTGTCACCAGTAGCCTTTTACAGAGGCACACTGTATCCCGTATCCGTTAAGTGGTCCAGCAAGGATCCCAGGCACAAGGATGTTGTTGCTTGCCCTGTTATCAGGCAATCAGCAACGGAGCTGTTGCTAACACCGGTGGGGCCAGGGAGTCGGTGCTTTGGGGGGATTTATCGGCACAGCTCAGCGTGGCACAGCTACCTCTGAACACATCCACTCAGGAGAGAAATAAAGGAGCCTAGGTTTCCTCTAGTGACTCGATACAAATAGCTGACCCTACGCTAGTGCAGAAGCATTAGCTACTGTTGTTGTTTTGGAAGCTGCATTTCGTCTCTCTTGCCAAACACCTGTCATTTTTTGAGCATTAATAACTGTAATAACAAGCAGAAATGAAACTGAGAGGTCCTAGATTGGCAGACTTTTAAAGATAATTCAATATTATATAGTGACTTTTAAAATTAATTTATAAATATTTAAAGCTATGAATATTTCAATCCTTTCAATTCATTTTGTTAATTATTTAGCTATAAAGCACATATCCCACTCTTTTCCTCCTGTTCAAATTATACTTTTATTGCATTTTGAAAGCCTCAGACTGCAGCTGCAGCAGCTCAAGAGCAAAGGATGTATTTTGCAAGTGGCTCCTTGGGCTTGCCTTTCCAGGGAGGAAGGGGTACTGTTAGATGCGTTCATTTTGCATGCTGAGTTTCTTGCATCTGCAACCCGGGTAATGATTCCAGTCACACAGGCACTTGCTGCCCTCATGTGCTTTTGCAAACCAAGGCTTGGCATATGCACATCTAGTGGCTTAAAAAAAAATGTATATTCAGGAAAAAAAAGTACTTCTGCCTCCTTGCTAGACACTGCACCTTATACTCATGGCCAGAAACAGTGTCAGCCCTCCTTTGCAAATAGCCAGACCATCAAAGATTTAACAAAATTTAATTAACGTCTTTGTGATAAATGATCGGTATCACAGACCAGTCCTTTTGATTATCTTCATCACTCTTTTACTAGAAGGATAAGTAGGTCCTCCATAATAATCAATCTGAGCACAGACTGGCATTTTATTGTAGGCTTGTGCAGTATCAAAAGCAGAGGTATGCAAGTGCACTACAAAAATAATGGGGACTGCTGCATTGCAGCCAGGCCATTGGGAAACACAGTTGACTCCACAAGGGCTACAAAGTAGTGCTGAGCTAGAGGAAGCTGAACCACAAAATTTGTTGGAAATAGGCTCGTTATTACATTTGAGGAAATGTATGGCACCCCCAAGAGGAAGGTAGATGGAGTGAGACCGAGGGAGAGTCATGTGGACATGGGTTGCTTTATTTCTCTTCAGATACCATAGAGGAAGGTTAGAGCAAATAAAGTCTTAATGTCACTTCTGTTGGTTCCTGAAGTTGGGTGGGATGAAAATAAATCACATCTTCCTTTTCTGTATTCCCAGTGTTTCATGATCGTGTCTTTAACAGAATTTTCTGGGAGCAGCTCTCAGACCATAAAAATATCAGGCACCCTAGAAACCCACGAGGCTCCCACGTCTCACATTGGGCACCCAAAGCAAGTCTGTAGTGTTGTCTGCAGCTTCGAGGTATGTAAAGTGAGGGTAATACTTTCTGATATCATAGACCTGCTGGCAAAATAAATTCATTAATTTTTATGAAGCATCCAAATCCTGTGGTGGGAGAGTCCTGCAGGAAAGCTAATGAGAAAATTTAAGATGGCTTTGGGGCCAGGCTGATGGGTGGGCAAACAAACTTTTGGTCACACCAATTCTTTCTTCAAGGAGAAGACAAAGATTATGTTAAATAATTACTTTCTTGCTAATGAGACTTGCCCCTGTGTACCTGAAGCAAATACTGCAGTCAGGATACTTCTGCAACTAGCTTTGCTGTGAACTCTCTAGTGAAATTGCCGCCTGTATTTTGGATCCCTGCTCTATAGAAAGGAGGTTGCATTTACAGCTGGCTGGAATTGCCTGTATTGTGCTTTCAACCAGAAAATGCTGCTTTCTTGAAACCAGACATTTTCCAGGAATCCTGTAATTGCAGGGACTTTTCATCAAAAGCAGTCAAGTCTTGGCACTCCTTGTACAGCAGATCCTCTGCAGGGCAGATGACCTGAGAGCCAGTCGCTTTGGTTATGTGAAAAAATTAAATGCAATTGCAGTGTTAATGACAAAACCTTCAGCTGCTTCCACCCCTCAGTGTATACGTGGGCACTTGCCTAGATGGACAGGGCCCTTGCAGTCAGTTCAGTGCAGCTGGAGGTGTGGACTTGAAGTGCCATGGTGCTTCAGAGAGGAGAGAGAGAGGAGGAGGAGGGCTTACGTGGCTGTGGCCCATGCCTCCCCCTTGTACTGCTGCTCTGCATGGGCAGAGATCTGCATGGGCATCTTCCATGTGCTTCTGCTGCCCCAACACGGTGTTTTGTGCAGCATTTCAAGTCTCAGCAGCAGCCAAAATCTAGCTCTGCTTCAAAATGACCTTGGGAATTCAACCCAGAGCCAGATGCTGCTATTCGTGCCTCTGCAGGGATTCCCTTCTCCCACGAGAAATGCTGGTAGCTGCAGGGCACTGTATTCTGCAGAGTGATGGAAATTTTGCTCACTCCTGTTGCGCTCGTTTGTGGTATCAGGGTGATGATGTTTTCTGCTAAGCTTTTGCAGAATTTTTTTTAACCTTTTTTTTATCTTTCTCAGTTATTTCTAAATTAATTTTTTTTTGTTAGATATGTCTTAATACTGCAATTACCTATGCTCTGATGTGTCTGACAACAGGGCTGCTCTGTGATGATGTGTGTCTTTTCTCAGCTCTCCCTTAAATTGCTCAGCCTGTCCTCCCAGTTTCACTTGCCACTGTTTCAGAAGCTCCATGGTGCAGCAGACTTACCCATCAGGATTCAACATGCGCTGATCCCATTCTCCTTTTTACCGAACAAGTTTTGCTTGCCTTGCTCAGCTCTGTTTTACTTCTTATTTTAAGTGGGCTCCAAAGTTTCTGGGAGATTTCTGGAAGTATCATCTGTGGTGACTTGTCTGAGCTCAAATGAGAGCCTGAACAAGTAACAGGCACTTCCCAAATCCAATTGTTACTTTATCCCTGTAACTGAGCGTGAGGACAGCAAACCAGGCAATTCTCCTTAAGTTCACAGGTGGTGACTCCTGGGAATACAGCTCAGAAACTTCCGGCTGTGATGAGGTTAATGTAGCAGGAGGTAAAACAGCAAACGTGAGAAGAAAGTGCTTTTGAGGGAGAAAGAAGGATGTACTTGTGTTTCCACCAGGAAGATCCTTAGCTCACGTACACACTACTTCAAAGTCAATGCTGCATTTCATCCCGAGTCTTTTAAAGGCCCTATGTGATTCCAAGCTACCTTTAGCAGGGATTCAGACAGCCCAAGTCCCCTGTTCTCTTTCTCTTTATTTTAATAGTTCTATGGCCTTTCCTATGTCATCTGAGTGCACGTCTCATTGCTAAAGCACTCCTTCGTGAAGAACTTGCCCTGGTAAGCCAGGTACTCGGCAGTGATCATGAAGAAAAATGAGTAAGCAAGTTTGCCCCCTCCCTGCTGATGTTTCACCTGACTCAGCGCTGTATACTGGGTTTCTGACAGGACTAACTCCTTAGCACCAAGGTTACAGAGGCCTCAGAGAAATGTGATGCAGCTATCCATGAAGCCTGTGAAGTCTCTGGATTGTAAGTGTGAGTGCCTCAAACCAGCTACTCTTCAAGTCTTTCTTTTGGGATGCAAATGTTAACCCCAGGGGCTGTGAATTATAGGCAAGTCAGATGGCTGAGCAAAGGAAAAAGACTTCAAAGGCTTGTTGTCCTGCTTCAGGGGGCACGTCTTGTGCTGCTCCCTTTCCAGATCTCAGAAATTTTAACTGGCTGCTGGAACTTCACTTTTTAATCCCAAATCCCATGCAAATTAGGGCAAAGTGTAACACTTCAGAGTAAATAAAACCAGCTATCCACTACAGGCAAATGAAGGATATTGTATTTTGCAAACTGCCTCATGGCCATCACAGTGGAACTCTGCCGTGTGGTGAGCACCTTCCAGACAGGAGGAAAGAGGGAAACAAAAAAGACCGGGGTGGTAGGATCTTCCTTCCCTGACAGCACACCCAGCTGTATGGAGGTGGCAGTGTGAAATCCCTACCACCTTCCCGTGCTCGAGGACTCACGATGGGAGGCACGGGAGAACCTGGTCCCTCCCCTGCGGTAGCGGCAGTGGTCCTGCACGGCACCGCTGCGCAGCATCAGTTCAAGGGCAGCTGCAGGAGTGGAGGGTGACCCTGGCAGCTGGCCACGTTGCTTTCCTCAGATCAAGCGTGCATGCCTGCACAGAGCCAGGGTTTCCTCTGTTTTGTCAAGGGGTGCTTGATGACACCACAACCCTCGCATAGCTTGTTCCCCAGCCATGGAAGCAGGTTTTTCTCCACCAGCCTTCTCCATCAGTGCTCGCTCCTTCTGTAGCCTTCACGGCCCAACGTTCGTATGGTCAGCAAAACATTTTCTGTTTGCAGGCCTGTGCCTTGTGATGTTGAAGGACTGAATCTCCTATGCCAAACAGTCCGCACCTATTGCTCAGTGAAGAGGAGAAAACAGGCAAAATGGGGAAGTGCTGGGTGGGCTGAGAGGTGGACAATTACTGAATCTCAGCTTTATTTAAAATGGGCTCCCCAGCAACTTCTGCTCTAGGGGCTGGTGCTGGGACCACCAAAATAGCTGCTTTGCCCCAGCCATGAGACAGGGCATCTGAACACAGCATCACTAAATGTAACAGGGACAATGAAGGATAGGGTCTGATTCACACCTTGCTACTGTCCTGAAGAGGAAAAGAGAAAGCCTGGCACAGCTCAAACTTTTTTCCCTGGTTTTGTTCCACTGCTTTCTATTCACTACCCAGGCTGCTGGAAGCTGATAATAAAAAAAATACCTTCTGTTCCAGCAACTTTTTTTTTTATTAATTGCCTGTGGTATTGAATGTCTCACCCACACTTTTGGGCATCAGGCAGGTTGTGATACCTAGCTGCATATGCGTATTCAGTTGGCACCGTTGCAAGTGCGTTTAATGCCAGACGTATCCCTAAATATAACACAGGAAATCATGTTTGTGCTAGCAATAAGCACTTATTTTTTTCTTGGTAACGTGACAGGATCAGGTTTTAAATAAAAGAAAACTGATTATTTGTGGACAGAGATGATGTTCTTCAGAACTGTTTGTCCACTGGGTGTTTGTTATCATAATTAAATTTATTGTTCCAGTTAAACAAAAGCAGGCTTTTCCCTAAAATTAATTAGTCTTCATAATTAGAAATTGTTTTTCAAGAATGCATTCAATTTATATGCTGGAAATTACCTAGATTATGTTTTGCTGACAACTATCGGAGTTGGCCATGCATACCTAATGTTCAGAGATATATTAATTACCTTGCTTAACTAGCATGCTCAAATACATTAATAACTCCTTGCCTTGGAGAACTGCTGCTTACTGAAAGCTTTTTATTGAGATGCAATTTCTCATGATGCAAAGCTCCTGCTCTGATGATGTTCATGCATAGACAGGGTTACTGAAAATAAACTGAAGGAAAACTAATAAAGTTGGAAGCCTTTTCAACTAAAGATGGTATAGGTGGACAACTGGAGACTAGTGGAAAGCAATGGCCTTCTAAGATTAAGCTGAAGTATGCTAAAAACAAATTTTCCTTCTTAAAAATGCACAGGAAAACGCTGTATCTTGTCATTTTTCCCCCACTCCTGGCAGCTCTTGCCCTCCCACTTGTCTTTTTTCAATCAAGATAAACTAATTGTTGTTTTTCCTATTCTCCCAGTCTCTACCTTTCTTTGGGATGGCTGGAGCCTGACTCCAACTCCAGTATGGACCCGTATCCCGAGCAGAAGGACTTGTCCCAGGGAGGCTGCACCACATGTGGACAGACCTGCTCCAGCAGCCATTTGTTCTGCGGGTCTGGGCAGCCAACCTGGGGGAAAATTGCTGGCTAAAACTCAGCACATCTGTTCCCCGTGCTGCCTCTTTGCTTTCACCAGCTAGACCACAAAATAAACTTCATTCTTCCATCATGTCCATCATCCTTACTGTATGGAAAGGCAGCTATGGAACAGTAGGATTACACAAAAGAGCAGACCAAAGACCTGGAGGCCAGACTGGTGGCTTGGCCCCTTGCACTGAAAATCAGTGGCTGAGCTGGAGTCTCACGGGGCTCTCCTGTGTCCCTGTATGGTGCTTTAACTTGATTTTTCTAGATAGCTTTTCTACATTGGAAAGATATGCTGGGTCTTAGACGTGAAAGCGTTATTCAGATCTTGAAGCACTGCCGCAAAGTTATACTACTATTGCTAATGTAAGCAAGAAAGAAAGGACTTCTACTTTTAAGCTGTGAGAAACACTGTGCACCTAATTTCCTGTTCCAAGATTTTTTTTCTTTTGCCGCTATATTTTTTTTCTGGATCTCTTCTTTGTGCTGATACCCGCTTTCATATCTAGGTTTACATCTTATCAAAAAACCTCTCTTTATGCAAGATATTCAGCAACATCTCCCCAACTTTAGATCTAGTTCTAGTTTGGGAAGAAAGCAGCAGATTTGGTGAGCTAAAAAGCTCCAGTTAAGCTTGTTCATCCCTATTCAGTTAAGCGCTTTGGCTGCAATTTTCAACAAAGGGAGGTTAAATTCCCCAAATCCTGCTGAAAGTCATTCAACCCTGTGAATAGTCTAGCCTTAAATACCTGATTTACTGGATCAAAATAAACTTAAGCATGGGCTTATATACCTGGAGAGCTGGTACAGCAATTACATCTGGCCGTAAAAGAAAGAGACCACTAAAGATTCATTGACAGTGTACTGGCACGCACTGTGTTTTTTAAAAACAGTCTTTCTACCTTAACAAAATAATATAGTACATTTTAGTTTATTCAATAACCATGGCATTCAGCTGTATATAACTCTGAGTCAAGGCACTATGAATATACATGTGGTACGTACTGAAGCCAAGGTAGATACAGCTGAGCATTGAATTCCCTGATGAAGCAACTTGTTCTTAAAGTCCTTATTCCTACCCATTTATTTTAATTGATCCCAGTCTGTGCTAAGTTATTTTAATGGTCTCATTATTCTGAACTTCTAATAACTGACTTTTAAAAGGAACATATTTCACAAAGACAACTTCAATAAATAAGATCAAAGCTATTCTGGGCTGGCTGGTTTGGGTTTTGTCCTCTGCAAACAGAGACATATGCCTGATGCATTTTTCAAAAGCAGGAGTTAGGGGAAGTCAGTATTAACATTAAAGGTAGGGAAGGTTGGGCCGTTCAGTAGTTTGTTTCACAGATGTCAAAAATACTGTGTTGCTCATCTTCGTGGGTGGGGACAGAGGTTTATCAAAAACACAGATGGATTTTTGGGTGCTTAATTCCCATTTTGAAGACCTCTCAGACTGGAGTATGGTGTCCCCTTTGCTTGCTTTGAAAACCCCACCTTTATTAGGAATACAGCGATTTGAAAATGTGAAACAGCAGAGGAAAATGCCAGCCAGTGATAATGTCGGCTCCCAGAGCTCTTTTGGTAGCACCTGTGAATAGTGAGGAACACCGCAGAGGCGGGAGGGAATGGCCTCTACAGGCAGGAGTGTGCAGCAGTGACAGCTGGAAGGACAAGGAGAAGGAGAAATTACCTCGTTATTTTTCTAAGTAATACAAACAGCACTTGTATTGGTGTGTGGGAGCTCCCAGGAGCACAACACAGCTTTGCAATCAGGCATTGGAGAGGAACGCTTACAAACAGCCTCACAGTGCTGCCAGTGTTTTGATAGCCTACAAGGGAGAACTCATTTTTTGTTTTTCTGCATAGAAGGAATCACTGGGCAGTCAAGGGAGGTCGTGCTTTGCCAGGATGTTTGTAATCTATTCTCAAAATAGACTTGTACTTGCAAACATGATAGCGACGGGGATGTTTCTGGAGGAAGGGATTGTCTCGTGTGGTCTGCTGTAAAGTTCTGGGACTGACACAAAGTTATCAAAAAATGTAAACTTAAAATAAAACCCAGACACTGCATTGCTTGTATTTTTCTCGTGCTGGGAAGCTGACTGAATTGCTGTGACATCTGATACTAATAAGCAGAGAGGTCAATGGCACATCAGGAATGGGATTTGGGATGTGACACCAGGTGAAACCTTGACAATTCAGAATTCCTCCTTTGTTCCTAATATAGAGATATGGCATCACATCTCTAAAAACAAAGGATGGATTTCCATATTCCTTTGGGAGAGAACAGAATTTAATTTCGTTTGTGACCAATATTTTTCATTGTTTATAGGTTTATGTCTCAGGTGCACTTTTCTTGTTACTCTTACGGTGTTCAGCTGAATCTGTGGGTACTCAGCCAGTGCTGGAAATTGAGTTCATGAGGTCTTCAGATTTCTCCTTCTGTAAGAGTAATGTTAGTTATGCGACTGCCCACCATGGAAACTGAAGGAGATCTGCTGGTTAATTTTTGTAAATAGCTCCAAGGCTATAAAGTACCTTGTAAGTGATAAATACCAGTATTTTTAACATGGCATTTTCGATGGCCCAGGCAGTTTCTCCACTGAAAGGTCCAGCAATGTCAGCCATCAATTTAACAACATGAATCTATCAGGACAGTAACACATTAGCTTCCAGCGATGCTATGTTCTCCCGTTGCAGTTACCTTGACAAATCACTCAGTCTGGAGGCACTGCATCAAATATTATTTCTCTGATGGGTAAACCAGGATGCTTCGTAAATGCTGTGCTTGGAAGTGGAGGTGGAAAGCTCAGCACAGGGAAAGACAAGGCACTCCTGGGTGCTATGGAGAGGGGCTGGCCTCTGAAGTGACTGAGTGGTGGTCTGAAACGTTGCTCCTTCTGTCTTCAGAGGGACGTATGCCAGAGGATACGCTAAATAAAGCCTAAGTCAAGAGTGGTTATGCAACCCCGGGAGCTGAAGGAGGGGAGGAGGGCTCCAAAGCTGCTATTTTACTTCAGCAGGTTGGAAGTGAAGGCTGCAGTTTTTGTTTCATGGAAACCTGGATTTTCAAAATTTGAGGGGGGAATAGTCTTTGCTGGCCTGGGAGGCGGCTGTTCTGTGCTCCCACATGGTGGGCACCATCTGCTAAACCTGTGCTGTTTTTCCCTCCTCTGGTGGACCATTCATTGCCATGGGATGCATGGCTGTGCTGAATGATGGACCACTCTCTAACTGTTCATGGTATAAGCAGAGAAAGGTCAGATAGGAAGTATTCCTGTGAGATTTAAAGTAGAGGAGGGCTCAGATCCTGTATCCTGATGTTTCTGAGCTTTTCAAGGGTGATGGCCTGGAACCAAGTTGCATGTACGGCCCTGCTGCAAAATCTGAACTGAGAACTCCTCCATTTGTGGAGAAAGTTTGGGTGGGAAATAGCTTTGGGGCACAGCTAATTTTTGCTGTCTTGGTTAACTCTTGCAGTCTGTTGCAGCTGAAATAATTCAGCCAGCATGGGACTCCAATGCTGAAGCAGTTGACCAACATCAGCAAGTGTGCCGCAGTTTGTTGTGTCACAGCCTCCGTTTTGATGTGGCAATGTCAGGGTAACAGGTAGTTTAGACAGTGGTTTAGCAGGTGACCAGGGCCCACAAATGAGTTTTCCAATAGGCACATGCTCAGCCCAAAAATGTAAGAGAACCTGTTTTTTCTGCACAAACCCCAGTGCAGTTCAGACAGGATTTTTTCTGGAACAAGGGAGTAAATATATGGCAGCTGTGAACTTCTGTGCTCCTTCTTTCCTTCTCTAGTCAAAGGATTTTTTGATAGGATGAAATAGAGCTATGTGGATGTATGTGTATTTGTGTAGATTTATAGGCACCTGCTTTAAAAAAAGAGAATCCTGAGCCAGGTTATGTCGGTGAAATGCTAGGCCATGTCAGTCAACTTCTTAGCATTGCGGTCTGCAAAGCCAATTTCACCTTCAGTGCCGGAAAAAGTAATCAAGGCTGGTTTGATTTGCAAGTTGTTGTTCTCTTGTGTTCAAGATAATATTTCAGCATTCTCTTTTCAAGTCATTTTTCTCTTACCTGAGCGTTATCTCTCATGTTTTCACATCAGAGCTTGATATGCATTCTTTTGGTTCAGGTTCACGTCCTAGGAGACTTTGCAAAACCCGAGTATGTGTGAAGATTTAAGGCCCTGCTGCTTGTGATGTGGCCAGCACGATGGTAGTAAGTTTCTCCCTCTGCCTGGAGAAGCTTTTACCTTTTCTGCATGTGAAGGACTTAAAAAAAAGATCTCTAAGTTGTGATTTTAAACTGTGCAGCAGTATAACTTCCTTCCCACAACCCACATTAGTGTGAACATTTCAACCATAGATACTGCAACAATGTTTTTCCTGGGAAAGATATATTCATGTTGAAAAGCAAAAAAGCTATGCTGAAAAAATATTGTATGCTAAAATAAAACACACACACATGGGATTTGTTTCTGGTTTGATGATAGGTTTCCTGGGTTGTGAATGGCAATGTGCGTAAGACAATGGAGAAAGAAGCAGTTCCTCCAGGGATGGGTTGTGACAGTCCTGTGCTTTTTTTAATTTTCTCTGTGAACACCACTGGATTTGACAAAAGGACAGGAGCACAGCTAGCAGTACTAAATACCTCTGCCTGCTCTTTGCCAGCACGCAGGAGTTTACTGCGCCAGCCTGCAGCTGACCAGAGCTCTGGGGATGTGTTATCTCTGTGTGAACTCAGAGTCAGTGCATGCTCACGGCTCCTCTGGTGCAGGTCAATCAGCAAGATGTGTGGGCTTACAGGGGAGAAAAAGACTGTTGCACACTCACCCAATGTAAGATTTGTGTTCCCAATGCAGAGCAGGAGTAAGGCTGTTTCGTCTCCCCTCCAGCCCCATCAGCATCACAGCTGTGTCTGTCACCTCTCTGGAAATACAGAACAAAAACCAGGCACTAAAAATCCCCAGAGACTTGGAGTCCACGCTCAGGTTGCCAAGAGGGCAAAACCTGGGCTGCTCCTCTTGAGTTACCGCAGTTACCTGGGTTGGCCAGGCTGAGCTGCTGCAGATGCTCTAACGCATCCTACATCACACCTTCAGTGCTGGACCAAAATACAGGTTGTCCTGTGTGAGTGGGAGGAGAAGAGAGAGCACCAGGCTGGGCAGTTTACGTTCAGGAGCTTGTTTGTGGACATGTATGGCCTTGATGACAGAGTCAAGATTTGAATTCAAGCCCTTGGATCCAGTCCCACAATAAGCAGTGGCACTACCAACCCTCCTGAGCTCCCTGATAGCATAACAATAAACATCATCATTTTATTGGTAAGGCAGCCTCTGCCAGGATGCCAGCAACACTCCAGCAAACAGTTTTGAAGGCAATAGAAAACAACCCAGGTAAGAAAAGTGCAGTGCAGCACTACACTGATTTAGTGCCTCCCAGAGGGAAACCATGGCTCTCATCCTGCAAAACCTGAACACTTGTTTAACTTGAGCCTCCCAAACAGTCTCCTCGACTTCACTAAGACCATTCCTTTGTACAAAGCTGCAGAGGGAGCATTAACGATGTGGAGATGAGCCGTTAAGGATAAAATCCAGCAAAGTTGTATCCAGCTGAAGCTCTACAACACACTGGTTGATGAGTGTATGCATTTTTGTGTCTGATATTCTTTCACCTTTGTTTAATTACCAAAAGTAGTTCTTACGGGAGAAAACCTCTTGAGAACAAGGACAAAGTTTATTTTGCAGTCATTGCAAATTAAATATTTTGGTCAAAATTAGATGCACACTACGTTCCAGAAGCATTTTTTTGGGGAAAAACCAATTACAGATTTTTTTTCCAGTTTTCCTCAATCGCTCAGAGTAACAGGGAGATTAATGTTCTGAGTGATAAAAAGCCCGAGCTAAAATTATAATGATTAACTCGACATTGCATGTAATATCAAGAGAAAGCTTTCTTATTATGTATGTTGTCTTTAATTATAATTTAAAGGTTCGAAAAGGAGAAATTAATTATAGTTTTTACCCTGAGATTGGCAAAACTCAAAACATAAAGCTGATAGAGGATGCTCTGGAGAACATCTTACCCACCATTCAATTTAAACGTCATTTAAGAGCCCAGCCTCCTGATGAGTTGCTTAGATTTCCAAATCATGATATTCCCTTGTCATTAAAAGCACAGTGTGAGACCAATTTCCAGACCTTGTGCAAATGCTAATATCCTTCAGTAACCTGAAATGGAAATGCTCAGGTCATCATACCTGGCACTCTGGAGTAACTCCCTTCTGAGGCCCTACAAACATTAATTTATCTTTCCAGGATGTAGGTGTTATTGTGGCAGAAGTCTGAAAATAGCACTTTTGGATATGATCTTAAGCTAATTTGTCATCAGTGCTTGTATAAGGAGCCCATACTCTTTGTAGAAACCCTGTGTTACCCTTAATACCGTGCTGCAGAGCCTTTGAAGCACTACAGCTGAGCAGAAGAGAGCAAAAAATGACAATACTCATCCTAATCAGAGACCTACAGATCTAACACTGTGTGTTTATAGTGTATCTGCTACTGCTCCTTTAGTAAACAGAATAATTATTCCTTATCAATAAGCTTAGATGCATTTTACAAGTCATAATATCCGTCACATGCCTAATTAAGTGAATTAGGGTTCTTTTTGTTGTCGTTGCCAATTACAAGTGATCTTCAGAACATTCCTGAAGTCTCTAATTATAACTTCTCTATTTGTATAATGGCTAAGCGTTGTGGCACTGAAGAGCAAACTAATATAATCAAACAAAGATGGTATAATCGCATATCCTTTACCACTGTGGAATTAATAAGGTTTGTACAAGTCCAGGTTTAGAATTAAATGAATCCTGGAGAATCTTCTTGAACCCAGGAGAATTTTGTTTCAGAGTTGAAGAAAAAAGTATTTATCCTGTGGGTGTCCCTTTTTAAAATATATATTTTAATAGAAAATAATGTTCTGCATTTTGCAGCAGTTTAAGATGAATGACAGGGATAGGATCCTTGGAGAAGCGATCTGTAGATCTTGGAAAAATGAATATTTATTCTCAACTTGAGGGAGAGTTATAATGCTAGACTCTTTCAAGTGTTCTAATTTAATACAGGTAATTAGTTATTTTAAGTGAACTTCAGAGATTAATTTCAGAGCCTGTATGAGATTTTTCTCTCAGTCTCCCCTTCTAGGAGAGAAGGGGCCATATCAGAAGGTCTCAGCTCTCCATTGGCAGCCCTTTTTGATACTGAGCAGGTTTATGTGGCTCTGCAGTGTACGATGGGTACCTGTAGACCTCCATGTTACACGTATGTCTTTACCAGGGTGCATGTTTCTTGCTATAATCACAGGCATCCCATCATTCATCCAGGAAGGCAGGGATTTTGTTAATATTAAAAAAAAAAAGAAAAAGAAAAAAGGAAGAGGTATGTAGCATCTCCAGCCATTAATAAAAAGGAGGCTCTGCCAAGGGTTTCTGAAGAAGCGGTGGTCTGAGCTCCAAGTATCATGTCAAATTTCAGCTGCATTTAATGGCTTTTGGAGAGTCTTTCAGTGATGCTATTATGTGTAGTTTTATGAATTTCTTCCATCTAAATGGACAAGCATTTTGATAGAGAGAAATGCCTGTTACCTTCTGCGATGCACTTTATCATCTGCACGTACATCATTCAAGCCTGTACTTCCTTCCTTTGATAATTATTTTTCCAGCTATAGTTGAGGTTCAAAAAGTTAACAGCAGCATCAAGTGGCACTAGTGTATCATCTACGGTGGCTGAGCTGCCTCTCAGGTAGGACCAGTTTGTCCTAATAACCAAAGCGATAACAGTTTACCCTGGTTTCTATCAGCTGCTTGGCAGGATCTGCTTGTGCCATCACCAGATGCTTTTGTTTCTATATTTAAATTCATAAATTGAATCTTAAGGGCTTCATTCTAAACTCCAGATGCAACGGACTGAGTTGAGCATCACCTGTTCGTGTTGAAGCACGGGCATATGCCCAGTGCGTGGAGGTGAGATGGCATCTGTGGCACCAACTGCGTCCAGAGCAATCCTCTCGCAGGGGACAAAAGCCAGACCTCGTTCAAAGAGGTGCAATGTTAAGCGTGTTGTTCAAATCAGCTCTCAGAGTGCAGCGTCGTCTCTTGTCAAGCTGCGGATCAACTATTAGCAGGAGTAGTTTAATTTTTAATGACACCAGGTGGGCAGCGTAACTCAGAGCTGATGCCCCAGGGCTCAGCGGGGGGCACAGGTCCCCGGGCTGCCCGGGGCCAGCTGCCTCTGCCCGATAGCAGCGAGGGCAGGCGATGGGCAGGGGTTCGCTCAGGACAGTCTTTGCAAAGAAGATGAGGTAACCAGCCCAAAGTAACATTTTCCATCAGACTGGCCATAATATTTCCGTGAAGGGCGTCTTTCCCACAGCGTGGTTTCTCTGACATGGGATCTGACTTCAGACTCCGGCACTGCCACCACCTCTACTCTCACACGGTTTACCCAGACTCTAAAGCACCTGATAAAGGAGTTTTCCCTGAGTGCAGATGATAAAGGATACCTCTAGGATTAAAGCATTCTGGAGAGTGCAGACTTCCAGCTTTTCACTCCAGGTAGGATGTTGTCAGCACAAGTTAATCTCTTTCAACACAAACAGCACTAAACACTTTGCAGCCCCCAGCAGAAGCATCAGGAAATGATACAGCCATCTAGTGCTGCCAGCTCTCCTCTGCTTTCCAGCCCCTGAATTGTAATGCAATTTGCTTAAGGGGAAATGTAGATTTTGTGGTTTCATCCTTAGCATTATTATACAGGGCAATTCGTCATAAAACAAGGGAATGGTTCTGTGAATATTGTAAGCCCTGGGAAAAAAGTGTTCAGTCTGTGCTTGATTCAAACAATTAGTATCCAGTGAGCTTGAGGAACACCTTGCTTGATTTTTTTTTCTACCTAGGCTGAATTTTTATATCTTGGTCGAGTGGGTGGGGGAAGTTCCTAGAAGAGATGTTATTTCTGATTAAGGATAGAAATGCTAGCTTGGACCAGGTTCTTACTGTGTCAATACAGCAGTAGAGCCATGCTACATCGATGTGTGTTACCATGGTAGTGATACTGTACCTGCTGCAAAACTGCTCCCATGTTGCATGGCAAAAAAGTTTTTATCTGTGGAAAAATCCATTTTCATTAATTTTTCTGATATGCAAACATTTAGGAGTACCACCCATTGCCTGCCTTGTGTAACGCGTTTCCTGCAGCGGTATCCACATAGGTTTTATAGGCAGCTTTTCAACATGAGAAAGAGTATATCTCCCTTGCCAGGCAGGACATGCTCCATCGTCCCTTGTGCCAGCTGCTGTGGGTCAGGCAAGTGCACAAGCATAGAAGGGCAGTATCAGAGGGGAGGAGCAGACCTCAGGGCTGCTGGGGTGTGCCCCAAAAAAGTGATGTAAAACCAGCAGCTCTCAGGCTCTTCACTAGTTGAAAGTAAAGGGACCATATCAGATTATTTTTATTTCACCTTTGGTGAGATTTGAAACTGATTCTGCAAAATAATAAAAATATCACTCTAACAGTTGCTATTGTGGAAGTACCATTGGTCATTTCTTTTTTTTTCCTATATCTATTTCTACAAATACTAACAGAAATTAATTAAGAGAAATTAGTGAAACACAGAAAAAGCTCTTAGATGGCTGGTCACAGAACATGACCTTAGATCAGCAACTTACTCCGGTGAAAGGGACCAAGAGAGTAGAGAATCATCCCTTCCCTACAGCTAGCAATCAAACAAATACAAAGTCTGGCATTACACAAAGCTGGAAAGTATGTAAAAAGCAGAGGAGCCTAAAAAGGTTTTGCAGAGACCCGTGAGAGGAGATGTGACTCTAAGGTGGTGGTCATTAAACTTTGGTCCACAGGTCCTAGGGATCCCTCGAGGGACTGATTAGTCCTTGGGATGTGCAAAGGGGACTAAGGACAGGGATTTTCCTGCTGTCAGTCTTGTATTTCCCATCATATTCCCCACCTCCACTGGGGAATGGCTGGAGATCAGCAAATCTCAGAAGCTGAATATCACTGGCGAATGTTCAGAAGCTGTCAGGTCATGGATTTTTTTATTTTTTTTTTTTCCTACAGACTTGCTCACTCTCTAAGCAGTCGAGAAGAGCCTACTTGAAAACGCACCAAGGAAGAGGAGAGAAAAAGAGGCATCTGGCTTGGATCCTGACCAATGAGCACGTGTGCCCTGCACCACCAGGACTGATGATCCTCATCACACGCAGCTTATTCCCCTGAGGCAGTGGCTGCTTTCCCTATTTTCAGAAATATTTCATCCATTTGGTGCCAAACTCTTGGCTTGTTAAGTATTTGTGCCAAGCCCTAATAGCTGCAGAGCCCAGAGAGGAGGGATGGAACCTGCGAGGCCATTTCAAGCCTTGTCATGGAATAAAGGAGGCTGAGTTTAAACAGCTGGGCTACACCAAAATCCAGTGCCTGTGTATAACATATGCACAGCTTGTTTTCCACTCCCTCAGCAACACCACATCTGTAGGAATGCACAATGACCAAACTCCATTAATTCCCTCATTACGCAGCTGCTGGTTTACAAGCCAGGAGCCTGGTTCTCACTTGCCAGGACTGTGCAGGCACTTGTCCTGTTTTCTGATTGAAATGACTAGGCAAACTGCCCCAGCCATCCTTGTCATTAATTTTTCCCGCTACATCTACCTCCCTCCCTGTCATTTAGCCATGGGGCCCCAGTTAGTGCTTCATTCAAGCTGAGAGGAGCAGCATGTACATATTTAAGCGCATACATGTAGATGTATAAGCATTTCCCTTGGCAGGCAACAATTAGAAGAGTCTCACGGAGTCTCAGACGTCATTACTAATGATACCAGCCAGGTTACCTGGTGGTAAAGGAGACCAACTGTGTCTGGAGCTAGGAAACAGCTGACCCAGATGCCAGTCTGAGTGGAGCCAAGTTCAATAGCTCCCACAGAAGAGAGCAACTAAACATCAGGAGACAGTAAGAGACCCAGATAAGTCCTCTGAGTCCACTTTTTGTGAGGTAAGGGGTTTTTGTTTGTTTTCTTAAGACACTAGATGAGATTTATTGGTATAAGAGTCAGTTGCTTATTTAAACTAAAAATCAAATCATCACTGGGAAGTTTGTTATTTGGACGGTCATGTAATATTTATGAACAAGAATTGCCTGTAAATTAAGAGCTTAATCATCCAAGAAACACCAGCAGCAAACTTCTCCCCAATACAAACACAAAGAGATTCCTGAACTATTACCCCAGAGCTGGCTTTTGCCCTTCTTGTTATAAAAAGAGTACTTTCAAACCTCCTCATAAAGTAATAAATTACAAATTAATCACAAAACACCCAAAAAGAACAGAGATGCAAACCCAGAGGAAATACCTAGACAGAAGATGGTAGGACTGGCTTCCCTCCAGAACGCTAACAGATCCTAGTACTCAGGGTCACGCCACAGCAGCCTGCTCTCAGACAAACCTCAAAAGTCCACAAAAACCCCATCAAAATCTGCAGAGGTGTTGCTGTGAAATAGATTCAGTAAAATATGCAGGATGCAAACCTAAGTGTACTTCAGTGTGGACAGCAAGAGCAGGGAATTCTGCAATAAACATTGCATGACTATTATATAAAGAGGAATGTATGTAAGTACATTGACCTATTTTTTTCCCATAATTTTATTCAGAATTATAGATCTATAAATATAAGGTATGTATATTTTTCACAAGCTCCTATATGATTGTTTTATCTCTTCCCAGGGCTCCTCACTTCATTTGATTAATCCAAAAGCAAGGAGCACACTTATAGCAATACGTGGGACCAGCAACTTGATTTAAATCTCCTCAGTTGAGGGGAGCTGTTTATGTAGTGCCTTTTTCTGTTGGTCTTGGATCAAGCCCCTTGATCCCAGGCAGGCAATCCAGGCCATTAACCAGTGCCTGTCTGGAGATCAGAAACTACATCTGGGGTCTGCCAGCAAGTCAAAGGCCAGAGCCGAACCAGGCACGCTGGGATGCCAGGGGTCTTCTAGCAGAACGAGGGGCTGGAGTCAAGTCACAGCTACCAACCATTGGCCAGGGAGGTTTGAGCTCTGGTTTGCTGGCTTTATCCTTCTCTTGGAGCAGAGTTTGTGTTGCATTGACTTTGTGGGGCAGCAGGCTGCTTATTAACACACACAAGGTTCCAGGTAAATACATCAGGTAAACAAATAACAAGGTAATATTGAGTGCCTCGAAGTTGCCTCACAACCACTTGCAGAGTCACTGGTGACCTTCCATGTCATCACAAGAGCAGAATGCATTTCAGGTGTCCTCTTCAGGTCCTCTGACTATCCACGGAGACGGTGCTCATGATTGGGATAGTTGAGATAAGTAATTACTGCAATTACACTTATGTGCTGCAGTACTAATGAACCGTATTGCATCTACTGTAACAGGTAAAGCTACTGGAGACCCAGGCCAACTACAATTAGCAGCTCACAGGGCTGCTCCTTGAGCTGGTGAAGTCTGTTCCTCTAGTTTGAATATTCAGGTAAATTTTCCTGCTAGCAGTCCTGCTGACAGTCAGGGCATTACCCTGTTGTTTTCTATTTCTAAGCTGTGGATTAGCAGTCTTGCAGCCCCAGGTGAGGTGAAGTTCATCGATCTTTCATGCCCCTTGACAAGACCAGGCACATGAACATGCAGCTCTGCTTCTTAGAGTGGAAGTCGAAATCTGCATTCTGTGAAGGAAAGGATTAAAATGTCATCAAAGGTGAAAGAATAAATTTTCAGGGTGAAAACTCCAATTTCAATGAAATTATATCAGTAGCCTTAGATAAATGTGAGGGTGGGTTGGCAGTAAGTTTGGAGGCAGTCCATTTACAGATTAAATTTGATTTTATACGTATAGCCATGCTAAACCCCAATTATCGTTATTCAGGAAAAGCACCTGGATTAATCAGACCTGCCACATCCATCTTTTTCTAATGCCTATTCCACATTTATCTGACTGTCTGTGACTCCTAAAGAGGAAAATTTCACTGATTTAAAACATTGATTAATTTTACAGCCCTTATATTTCCAAGCTGCAGGTAGGAAGAGTCAAAATCAGACCTCGGCACTTTCTTCCCTTCCCTCCCAAACAGGGCTGGAAGAGCGAGCTGCGTGGCACCAGAGGGACCCGGGCAGCGTACCTATCAGCAGGGCTCCTACAGCATGGGCCAGCTCTGGTGGCATGCCCAAGGCGCAGGTCAGTGCTGGGGTTTCTCTCCTGTTCCATAACTAATGTCATGCAGAGTGAGATGCCCTAATATTGTCATTTTTAATGTAGGTGACAAAGTCTAATTGCAGGAGAATCACGGCGGGATCCAGTGTGGGGATGAAGGCGGGGGTCTGTCGTGAGATGTAAAGTACACAAAACACCTAGTGCGACAAGTGACAGGCAAGAGGCTGAGTGTTGCAGACAGACGCACGTGGCATTGTAGCTGCTTGGGTCAGGGGGTGCCCCTCCATGGGGAACATACTGCACAGGAGAAGATGGGATGAGAGGAGAAGGTGTCTGAGCTGGCCAGCAGTGTGTTATGGACAGTGGTGGAGCGGCTGGAGACAGGCTTACTTGACTGATCTGGACTTTATTAGCGCTCCCATGCCCTCCATATCACTCAGTCTGGTATGGCATCCCGCTCGCATCCAGTGATAACCTTGTGTCAGGGGAAGAGAGGATGCTTTTTAATAACGTATCTTGGAGAGAGGCAGGTCTGGCTCTTGCTGCCAGCGATAGCCGGGCTGCCCGAGCGAGGCAGGCTGAAGAAACACCCAGCCGTGCTCTCTAATTGTTTCTGGCCACTGATTGAATCTAACAGCCCGTGGATTCTCAGGCAATTCCCGGCTGGCTGAAATGCCTGCAGAAGGACAGACTTTGCCACTACTCAGACGTCTCACTTGAGCCAAAGGAAATCTCTCCTTTACAGTTTCCTTCAGCAAGTGAGATGACATCAGCTCTGTGGGTGGACAAATGTATTGAAAACCTGTCAAAATTCATAGTATTTTCAGAGATGCAGAGATGTTCAAGCTAGAAATGCTGTTATAATCAGCTAGTCTCAACTTCTTCCTGTCATAAAGGTTGGAGAATCTCACCCAGGCACTTCTACAGTTTCCAAAGCTAGAAAAGTTGAATCTAAAGGCAGAGTTCAAATGTTCACCAAGAAGGGAATTTGTACTGGAACAGACAGACAAGAGACGGAGTAGATTACATTTTGCTTATGATTTTTTTTTCCATTGCTTATGATTTTTTTCTTACAACTGGATGACTTTCCTTAGGATAAACTGGTACTAATCAATTATTTTACTGACATAAGATGTGCTAATTGGTATCCTCTGGGCTATATTACGCAGGGAATGTGAAAGCTTTGTTCTACCTTTGGCATCCACAAATCTTTGAAACCTGGGATGGCTGGGAGATGGGTTTGTGAGCTGCATTTTGTCATGTGTGACAAATCTACTCACCGGGAACCTAGCAACCTACTGGGGAAAGTCTGGATGCTTGTGTACATTTGTTTGGCTGCAGATTAAACAATGGCCATGAAACAACACGTCCTGAGAACATGCATGAATGGGTTTTGCAATAGCCAGTCTGCAGTATGAAGAAGGATTCAGAGGAGGCCAAAAATTAATTTCTTCTCCCTTTTTGATCTTTGGCTTCACTGTACCTTCCTCCTGTGAGTGAAGAACACAGGGCTGTGTGCTTGCTCTGTTAAACAATTGCAACTTTCTGTTCCTCATATGCAGAATGGTTATAGTCCTACTGCCCTCTCTTGTTTCCCAGAACATTTTCTTCCTTCAGTGCCAATGAACTAGTTTCCAACATTTAGTTTCAGTGCTCTGAAGCCTCCCCTGAATTTAACAGTCACGCAGCAAGATTTTGAAAGTTAATAACACATTTTTATGGAGAGGAAAAGCACTTGAAGAAAAGCATGGGAAATTATGCACAGATCAGAATTTCTGAAAGATTTTGCAAGTTCATAAAGCCTTATAAATACAAAATGGGCTTCTCAGAGGGACAGCCTGAACGCTTCCTGAAGCCAGGAAAATCACCATGTAAATAGTCTGAGCACTGTGCAATGCTTTCTGCATACTTCCTGGCAATGCAAATGCTAGCAGCCCTCTTCTCAGTGGTCCTATCTTTATAAGCAACCACCAGCACAGCTTGTATCTTTGCTGGATTTCCCAACCTGTTTTTGAAGAGCTGCCTGACTTCTATTCCACGCACAGATTTGCAGTTCCCTGAGTGTCAAATCTGGGATGGGATTTCCACCCCTCCTTTACTTCATCACTGCCAGCTCCACATGGCTTCTGATCTCTCCCTAAGCCAGCCTTGCTCACTCCATAACGCTTTCCCTCACAGTCTGAGCTGGGTTCCCAGTGCAGCCTCAGTCTGTTATTTCCTAGAGGGCAGACAACCCAGCAAAGGGAAATATTTTAGGACTTATTCCTCCCGGTTCCCTTCCTTTGCTTCAATCTGGTATCAAAACCTCTTTTCAAAGCATCCCTCCTGCTCTTGGCAAATATTCAGAATAATTTCACTTTCTCCCTCTGCTCTGGAAAGATTTTTCTTTTGTGTCTGTCACTCAGACGTAGACAAAGGTCTAATATTATGCCTGCTGAACAGCTCTTGACTTCTATGATGGCTCTGCAAAGGATTGGAGATAATATAACCAATAGGACTGAGGATTTGTGATGGTGGTGAGTTTGGCCAGAATTTTGGTGCTATGTGCCATTTTGCCATGCGTATGTCCAGAGATGTGACTTCATGGCAGAATAGCACGTTGGCTGTGACAAAAGTAGGTAGTCAAGAGATGAGAGAATCTTGACTTATTGAGGACACAGGCAGTAGAAAGTCCTCACGAGCTAATGGGAAGATGGTGCGAAATATCCAGGGTCAGGCCAAGAGACGAGGGTCTTTGGATCCTCCTGGTGAACAGCTTGTGAATGCTAATGCTGCTAATTAGTTAAGGAGATGCTATTATAAATAGAAGAGCCGACTGAATCTTTTTGTGGCAGATCAGCTGTACAATGAATTCAGTAATTTCCTGTTTAAGAGCATGGCGATATTTATAAAGCTATTTTTAATTATTTATTCTTGATAATTACTTGGTTTAAAAAAAAAAAAAAAAAGAGACAGCATTATGGAAAATCGGTATGTTTATCAGAAATTAACATCAACCAAAGTGCCCCCTTCAGGTTGGCTACCAGGGAAGATTGCCTAGGCGGCAGACACATGTAGTTTTAACCAATGCAACAGTGATTTTTCTGGTTGATGTGAATTTTGACCACTCACATTTCCCCTCTCACCATGTCATTTTACTGTAAAACAACCACCTCTGCTTCTGTCTCTGGGACAGAGGACAGCAGGACTTTGCCTTAGGGAAAAGAAATTCTCTGCAAAGTCCAGACTTTGTTTGAATTGCTGTTCTCACCAGAAGTGACCCATGATACATGAAATAAATTCCGATGTCAGAAAATCCCCTGATCTTTAACACACGGGGTGTTGCAGCAGGCTAACAGCTGGTGCTTCATCACTTGTGTCCAAGTGTTGTTGCCCATGTGCTTGACAGTGAATTAGCTGCTAATAACGGATTTCACTTCAGACTCTTCTGAAGTGAAACATTTACAAGAACCGACATGCTGCCAAGTTTAAAGCCTGCGAACACAAGGCAATTTCAAACCTGTCATTTCCTCACAGAAAGGGGATTATTGCTTTGTTATCAGCAAAGATACTATGTTATGTAGCTTTCCTGCCCTTGAATTACCTGGATCGCATGGGGCAGCTATGGGTTATACTGAAAAATACATCTTTGGGGTCTGTGTGTTTATATAATGTATATGTGTCTATGTAAACCTCTAGCTTATGTGCCTACCCAGTGCAGTTGCACAGACCACATACAAGCCAGCCCATACAAGTGTCCGTACTTACAAACTCGCCAATTGCCTCAGACAGCTTCTCTAACAAAGATTTATCGTTAGCTCGGCTCCCTCTGTTTTCAGCATTCAAGGTGCTTCCCGTGATAGGTATAAGGCATCAGTGCAGCACCTGAGGCTCTGATTGAAGATAAAGTTGGCAAATACCTTTGCTTTATTCTTTGGGCCATAAGCCTTTGGCTTGTATAGCTGAACTCCACTGCTTTATCCGGTGAAAGGTGGTCTGAGAGCCATCTCTTGGTCTGAGAGCCATCTCTTGGTCACAGCATTTCTATAGCTGTGCTTATTTTTGTTTGTCAATACCTAAAGGATCTGGTAGATGATAAAGTTACCAGTTGACATAGAGTGTGGATTGTGCTGTTGCATCAAGAAAGATGCAGTTGAACATGCGTTCCCCATGGGTAAGACATCCTGTGCTCACTGCTGGGTTTTGCAAGGCATTTCTGTGGTTTCTGATGCTCATACTGGAGCTTCAAGAAATGCGTTCACATGCTCATACTGCAGAAAAGTGAGAGGTGCAGCTGGGCTGGACCTAGTTTTTGAAAACACTTGGAATCCTAAATTAGAAAAGGTGTCTCAGCCATGCTCTGCCTTTGCAGTAAAGCCATGTGTCTGCTGCTGAGCATCCCTTTTACTAGTTAAATAGCAAGAACCACAGTGGACAAATTCATAGTAAGCTACTGGTTTGTAGAAGAAGAAACCTTCTGCAGTCATAAGCTTTGTTTCCTTTTCGATATGACATCAAAGCATACAGTCATAATAAAACACACTAATATTTTGTTCCTATCTGGTAATTAACAATATAAATATTCTTATGGTGCTTTCCAGTCTTTTCTTTTGCACATTTATTTCCTGTGTTTCACAATCTTTAGTTGCACTGGCCTGAAAAATCACATTATTCAGGATGTGCATATTTCTTGAGGAGCAGTTTTAACTTTCTTGCAGCTCCTCAAAAAGCTGAGAATTTATTCAGAGTATCCAAGGCTAATTTCCTGTAGTTTTCCAACAGAAGTTGTCATCATGATCTACAGAAAACAGCATCCAATCTTACGTGAGATATAACAATGATCCCGTCATCTTGTGTAGTGAAATAAATATGTATGTGTGATGTATCTATATATCGATTGTATATGCCTATACATATACATCTTTGGCACTTCACTTACACAAGATATGTCAGTTAAAATAACATGTTTGAATATTTAGGCTATAAACATTGGGAGGTTATGAACTCTGAATAAATTCTTACAGTTAATATGCATATGCATTTATCTTTGCAGGGTAGTACCTGCTTAATAAAACGGTGTTGTACTGCAGAATTGCCTTTGATTTACAGCAGCAACAATGTGCTGATTGACTCAAAGGAATTGGGACAGCAGGTCTGGCTCTGTCATGAGATGTAATGTATTTCTTTTAACTGTTTCTTTCTAAGTGCAAGGCAGCCGCATCAGTCAGTAGGCGCTGGCATGTTTTAAAAGGGCATTTCCCTCACAAAAGCAGGTATAAGTCATGGGAAATTTAAATTCCTTGCCGCATGAAAACCAGAGGGTGAAAAGAGGCTGTTTGGAGGGCTCATTGTTTGAGAATTCCTTTTCGGAAGCATTTCATCAGTTAATCTGTAGACTTCACCGCTTCTTATTCTATGCCAAGTAGGAAAAAGCATAATTTTTCCTGTCAACACCTTGGATTAAAAATGATGAAACAAGCATTTGTGGCAGGTTAATTGTTCCTTGGGCATTTGCAACCCCTGCACAGAGTGGGTGTGAATATTAACTCCGGCAAGTAGCAGGCTTACCACATGGGGAGGCCGTATTAGCCAGACATATATGGTCCCCAGTAGGCTCCCTACCCAGACAACGTGTGCACAACAAGGTCAGCTCGACCTTCCTTAGCTGTTAGCTGAATCGGTGAATACGGCGTTACAGAGATCACAAAACAAAGCAGCAACACAGCCTGCCGTGGACGGAGGGAAGGAAAACAGGTTTGGAGTAAAACTATTATTCTTTAAGAAGCCCAGAGCTATAAAACCATGACACAAAAATGTTTAGCAGATGTTCCCATCTCCAATTCACTTGTCTGTCATGCAGGTACGCAAATGCAGATTGTCTGTTTCCCAAAGACCTATGGTCATGTTACAGCAAATAGCTGGTGCACTAGCACTTGGATTCACCTAAGATTAGATGGAGGAGCCTGTATTTACACCTAGAAATTGCCAGAATAATATACCATCAAAACAAGAACTGTATTTTTACGACTGCATCTAATTATGTGTTCTAGGGTTTTGTTTTCTCTTGACATTTCATTCTGCTCAGATCTCCAGATGTGTGTGCACATGTGGAATTGCAGGGAAGCGCTGTAAGCAACGTGACAGCAGAACCAGAGGGCCAGGGATGGTCTTTCCACACAGGTCCCGAGAAGAGTATTCGGAGGAGGCTGACTTGTCTGCGCTCCAGAGGCTGTCAGCATGAGTAGCACTTCGGTGAAGTCAGGTTACTTAGTCTGGTCTAGGAGGTAAAGTTAGAAATCAAATGTGCACTAATCTTTCATATTCATCCCACCTGTCATTACTCTTGTGCCTAACACAACCGTTGATGCATTTATTCCTGCAATGCTGTCTTGGGGTAGAGTGGTTCTATAATCCTGATTTTGCAGAGAGGGAGCTGAACTGCAGAGTGACCTGGCAAAGGTCAGGCAGGAAAGCTGGAGGCAGAAAAGAGAGCACAACAACTTTCTTAAACCCTTAGAGACATTCCTGCCCATCAGAGCAATCCTGTGAGGGATGAGGACTGAGCGGGGCAGGCACACAGGCATGGAGCTGTAACTCACTTTTACCCTGTCAGACACTAAAGGATGTCTCCGTGTCAGCCAGAGGTACCAGCGGTACCAGCTGCGTTCCTGGGACGTGCATAGGTGACACTTGCTTTTGAGTTTATGCACCCAGGATAAGGACAAAGCCAAAGCATCCCCTCAGGTTTCATTTCAAAGCTGTTCCTGGGGGATCCAAAGGGATCATGGTGAGAATTGATAGCAGAGAGGGCAGGAGGGAGGTGGGATGGAGAGGGCATTCTTGAAGGAAAGCACAAGGTTTTGGAAAGAGGCATCTAGCCTCCCTTGGTCCCTCCAATGCTGCGGTGGTGGCACTGACAGCTCAGGGATGAAAATTCTGTGCCTCTTTGGTGCTGAACTTGCTTTGCATTTATGCTGGTATGTGCTGGGGAGCAGAAATGAGACCCACTTTTCTTCATTTCTGGAGTCAAACAAAAGACTCATGTTGGGTCCTATCCCCAGCTCACTCCCTGGCTGCTGCCTTGCCCTGAGGCTGCTCACCTCCCACCCATTTCAACCCCAGTGGCAGATGCTGACTGGTCTGGAGCAATGACATCTCTTCACTCAGGACACATCAGAGAATGCCAACACATTTTGGGCAGTACTGACAGCCCTCACCACTGTCTTTCATTAGCAGCCTGGCTGATTTCAGCATGCCTCTTTGGGAAAGGACTAGGGAGACAAACTCAAGATGCGTCTAATCAGCTGTGATTTTTGCAGCGATGCATTATCATTGCTTTGCACCCTGTGTCATACAGTACTTACTTACACATAAATTCCTGCTTTGCTTTGCTTTCAGTTTTCTTTGCTGTCCCCAAGGATTAATGCAGCTTGTTGTTGTAAACGCAGCTAACATGAGGCAGAGCTGGCACATCACGTCCCAAGATAAAGTTTTGATCTTGTCTCATTCCTAGCCTTAATTTTGTGACCAGTATGAAAATCAAATGTAAATATACAGACCTTGAGTCTGTCTTAACTTTCTGAGATATCTTAACAGAGATGCTCCTGCTTGACACTGCCATGTGAAGAATTCTGCACCAATTAGTTGTGTATCTGGATTTAACTTTTGCTTTTAGCTGGATTTAGCTCCAGTGGCCCGGACCGCATCTTCTTCTGTGGAGATGCAGGCATCTCAAAAAGCAGCTCAGTCTTTTTGCAGTGACTGTTCAATATTGATGCAAATAACCAAGTACAATGACCCAGCAGCAGTCCCCAAGGTTGTTATCTCACTCGGTCCACCAGGACAGCGAGGATGCTGGGTAGGGTGGGCTACAGCCAGGGCCCTTCCCTGGGGCACCCTCCTCCCCTGCAGTTAATTTTAGGGTGCGCTCCCCTGCAGAGCGGGCTGAGCAGATGTGTGAGTGTGATAGCACCTCCTGAGAAACATCAGTTTTGTTCCTTTGCAGGTGTTTTCTTTTTCCTCTTCCTGCTGTGCTATTTTTACTCCGGTTTGAACTGGTGTTTAATTTGCCTCTTTTCACTTCTTGTCTCTAATAACAACTCTCTCTCATCTCACTGCTTTGCCTGATCACTTTTCCTCCTTCTTTGTTAGATGTCTGGTTTCTCATGTCCTCCTTTCTTCTCCCCCTGTGTATTCAGTCTTGCACACTTCTCTTCACATACATTTAATGTATTGTTTATCTGTGCAGCTCCCCGGGGCGTGTTCGGCAAGTATCTTACAAGGTCCCAGTCCCACCAGGGGCTCGGATGTGGGCACACAGAGAGCCATTTCCACAAGTAGGGCAGATCGAGAGACTAATCTCTGCTAAAGAAAGCCTATGGACCACTGTTTTCCTTTAGATCAAGCTGTTGTGATGGTCCCGTACCTTATTCCTGAACTTCAGCCTACCTTCTCGCCCACTGAATTTGCTCTTTTGCGGGGGTGTCTCAGTCCTGTCTGAATAGAGTAGTTCTAAAGAGTAACACTTTAGGAGTCCATGCTTGAGAGTTGGAACTAATGAAGTCTAATTTCCTACAGGCTTGTTTCCCATGGCTGGCTGACTGTGATCTCTAAGAAAAAAAGATCCAACTCTGGCTTTTTGTCCTGTTGGAGCTTCATGTGGCTCTCTCAGCGTCCCATTTCTGACACCTCTGCAGTCTGTCCCCTGTTTGAACGGCTTTTGTCTCTTGTACTCCGATACCTGTTTTCAGAAAATCGATAGGAACTCAGTTACCCGTCTGTCCTCTACCACTCCAACAGACTCGGTTGAAACAAGGCACAGGATTCAGCAGAAGGGTTCAGGATTGCAGCATGGTTGCTGAAGCCACGTTTTCCTCAGGAAGAGAGCAGCTAGGCCTGTCACTAGATAGGTTTTTTTTGTCTTTCTGCCTTTCAGTGCTGCAACAACAAGCTGGCTGAGCAAATTCTGCCCTCCTGTTCATGGTTAAATACAGGGACCTTCAGCTACACGTGGTTGTCTTCATCTGCGGCACCGCCCAGGACAGGCTGGCTTAGCTCCTGAAACCTGCAGGTTCCTTCAGAGGAGTGTGTGGCTGTGGGTCTGCGGGGCCATCCCCAGCCAAATCCCTGACCAAGGGCTCCCCCTTTTCTCTGGGGTCTTATCGACCCAGTGGGTGGCTGTGAGGCTGTAAATTAACAGCAGTAGATGGAAGGAAGAAGGAAAGGGTGTACAAATAAGGATATTGCTGGGTGACTCTACCTACAGCTTGGATATAAGCTCCCATCTAGCCAGCTCACTCATGCATGTATGCATTTGGGGTTTGCAAAAAGTGGGAGTAGTCTGGTCAAATTTTTTTTTGCATTTTCAGTTTTCTTTTCTCCACCCCCACCAAATGTCTCTCTCTAGCAGAAAAAGACCAGGAGAGTAGTTTGCCTGGAAAAGATCTGCCAGAGAAGTGACCCTCTGCAGATAAAAATAAAATAAAATAATCAAAGACCTGTTAATTATTCTTGTATTGTTCAAAAGCACTGAGAGCCTACCCCAGAAGCAGCCGTTTAAATGCTCACCCAACCCCAAATCCTGCCAGGCCTGCCCTGAAGGATCTTTCCATGCCATTCCTGGTGGTGTTGGGTCAGCCTTCAGTGACATTGTGTCCTTTGTTGGCACAGATTGGTGCAGGACAAGGCGCATGGCACCGCAGCCATAGGACCTCCCGCCGGGGGAGTCCGTGAGGTCCCATCACCTGTGGGATGGAGCTGGCTCCTGCCCTCACCGGTGAGGAGACTGGGGTCTGATCCCAACAATCATGAGCTGGAGCAGACAGAGGAGTTGTCCAGATGGTTAAGTGGGAATGTTTTTCCCATTTCTGTGGGAGTTTTGAAGAATTTGTAAATTATTTTCTTGCTTGCTGTTTTGGAACAGAAATGAAAATCTCAAATGGTTGATGGCAGATTTGTAAAAGAAACAAGAAGTCAGGACAACCTCAATATTTCATCTTTGATTTTGACTTTTTAATATTTTGTTTACTATTACAGAAGCCAAGAAATCAGTTAACATGCAGAATAAAAGTGTTTCTCATGAACAGAAAGGAAGAAAAGTTTCTTCCATCTTCTCTTTCGCACAAAAGGCTTAAATTTACAGCAAAGAAACATTAAAAAAAAAGAGAAAAGGAAACAAACTGACATGAGAGGAATGACTGATGACTGAAGGGGGTATTGGGAATGTGTTGTTTGTATATGTACTATATCATGAGCCAAGCTACGAGTCAAACTGAAAGACATCCAATTAGTTAACAACCTCTCAATTTACGTACATTTTAAAAAGTCAAATAATAGCAGGAAGAAGCTGGGCTTGCTGCTGCCTCTGCCCCAAAATACCATTGTTCATTCTCCCAGCCTGGCCAGAGGCCAGCCGCTTTCAGGCTTTTAGCCACAGGGTGCATTTAAAAACCATTCTGTGCTCCTGTTTTCTTGTCAGTGCGAGTGAAATCATTGTAAATAACCATTTTCAAGTGTGGCCATGTCCAAACAGAGTGTGTTGTTGGGTTCTCTGGGGCTGGTTGGAGCAGGGAGCAGGAAGGATGGGTAGCTCCAGAGCACACCACTCAAGCCTCTCAAGGGTCTTCTGGAAACATCTGCTCAAGCCTGAGGGTTTTTTTTTCCTGCCAGGATCAGGCTCTTCAGCAAACACGGGGGCCTTGTTTGAGGTCTGCACATACACTGATTGAAATCGGGTCAGTGCAATCCCCTGATGGTGTCAGTTCGCCACAGCCTTCTCTGGGTTGGATGAAACCCCAAGGAAAAGGCAAAGCCATTGCACTGAGCTGTAGAAATACTCAGGGGAGGGAAGCAACTCCCCAAGAAAAGCCTCTACCTGAGAGTGTTTGGCCATTGCTTTTCCCATGGATCTAGGGATGTTTTTTGTGAGCTCCTTAGCTAACCTGACTGCTATAGGACAACATATGACCAGTGAAGTCCTCTTTCATTTCGTCTAAAATATCTCTGCAAGAAAATTATTTTTTAACACATTTTTTTTCCCTATTTCAATTATACAAAGGTTACAGGGAATAGTTTGGGTTTTTTAAAACCTGTATTTTTCATAGACATGGACATTTTCCCTTGAAAATAAGTGAAGAAAGAGGGCAAGCAAGCAGTAGAAAGCCAGCTCTGATTAAATCCCAAGCCTCTCAGCTGTTGCATTCATTTTCTTTGCCCTGTTTACTTTCCCTACTGTCTAAAAAAGCTTCTCTACTGTGCAGGGCCCTTTTGCTGGGGGGAGTGGATATGGAAGTGGTGGTGATTGCTAAATTGCTGCGACTATTGAAGATGCTGCACTGCTCCGCTCTAGCACTTGCTCCCACTTACCGTCATTTTCGTGGTGCTTCTGGGGAGCTGGTACTGCCAGATCCACTGGCATATTTGATCAGGAAGGAAAATAGATACCGGATCCCTTTTCTGTGCTTGTGGCACTTCTGAGCTAGGGACTGAGGACACAGAGTATATGAGGCGCAGTCAGAACGACCCTATTTCGTTCCCTGCAAGGCTTGTGCTCCTGCAGAGTTTGTGTGCTCAATGCCTGATTTCCCCTGCAGGCAGAGGACCTGCTCCGCAGAGCAGAAGCATTTCCAGGCTTATTTCTGTCCTCTCATGTGTGAGCTACAGGCTGGTTTGATCATGTCTCAGTACTCATATATATATTTATACACACACTTTTATAGCATGTCTCCATCTCTGCCTATGAACGTGTGCACTCATACACACGCACTCGCACAAACTGTAGGTGGCACTTTGAGAATTAGCAAAGATGCTGCTGTGGCCTGTGTCAGGGCATGGCTCTATGCACGCCGGGCCAGGGGGACGGAGGAACAGAAAAAATGGATCAGTTAGTAGTGAGGAAGGCAGAGAGAGAGCAGAGGCTCCCTGGAAAAAGCACCCTTCTCGTTCCTCGCATTCATGGAGACTCTGGCGCTCAGCTCCTGACAGCCCCTTTGGGAGAGACGTGCCAATACCCTGTACTTTTCTTTACAGTATATTTTACTTACCTACCTCAGAGGAGGAGGTCTGCTGTACTTATCACCCCAGGAGTTCAGCTGGATACAAATGTTAACCAACTGGAGGAGAAACAGCTTGCTCCAAAGGTTTTATCGTTGTTTAGTACGTAGCAAGCGAGTGCCAGGCACAGATTATGCAGTTACAGAGCTCCTGGCCCTCACTTGCCTGAATTGTCAGGGGAGAAATTCAAACCACACTGTGATCAATTTGCTGTCTGTCAGCAACTGGGAACTGAAGGGCAACCCTGGATCGATCCATTCTTGGAGCACTGTCCTCGTTTCAGAGATTACCTTGTTTCTGCTGTGCTGTATTAGCACTTCAGGTACTGGGTGTTAGAGGGCTCTGCGTGCGCGTGTGGGTGTCACCTTTGCGTGATGTCTTACAGAGGGGTATATGAATTTCCCGCAAAACTTGCTCTGTATATGTTTAATGCTGCTCTGTACGAGATGGCGACTGGCCTCTTCAGTTGTGTGCTACAGCTCTACAACACACAGAGGGGCTCTTCTTGTTCTGGGCAATATGAGCATAGATTTTGGGAGACTATTCTGTGCTTGCCATGAAGCTCTGAATGTCCCTGGAATGTACATCCCTGGGTGCAATACCAGAGGATGATAATGGAGAAAAGTTTGCTGTGGTTCACATTGTGAGAAGCCAAGAAATGCTTCTCAGCCTGCTGAAATGGCATCACATGAAAACTTGCAAAGTTTCTGGCCTTTCCAGCATCTGGGAGAGGATCTGGGAATGAATGTCGACATTAATTTTTCAAAAAAGACTAAATGTCTTAGAACTCTGTAAAAGTGGGGCCATGATGTTAAGAGCTTTGATCATTTGTGTTTTGGAAATTGTTGCTCTCTTACTCTTTAGGGTTGCCAAGGTGCCAGCCTTTCAGAGTGGTCACTCAGCTGCTCCCAGCTGGTGTGATGTGGGTCCCAACAGCACCTGAAAAACCAGCCATGGAAGGGGAAGTGCCATTTCATGGGCACGTGGTGTACGCTCATTTTTTTGCAATGAGACTTAGCAGCCAAAAAGATAGAGGTGAACGGGGACTACACACCTGTAACCCACTGGCAGAGGCAGTCCCCTCTCTACCAAGTGTTGGGCAAATTATTTCCATTCCTCTTTCCCACTCGGAGCCCCCTTGTGCACTGACTGCTGCAAGCCTGGGTGGAGCAGGCTGAGCAGATGGACTTCTTTTTGCCTAAGGCTATAGCCCTTATTTATCATCCACCCTGGTGCTGGTGAGTCTGCTTAGGGAAATGAGCTGGCAGTATGTATAATATAGGCTCCATTTAACAGTTATTTCTCTCTTTTTGTTTTGTTTCAGATGAATGCCTTGAAGATGCCGCTGTGTTAATCATGGTGTTTGAAGTGGATCTTGCCTGTATCAGCATAAGTGAATGAAATTGCAAGGCTATCCAAGACCTTGTATGAGCACAGTCCCAGGTAAACTGCGTTCATAATCCAAGGTATTCCTAGGGATATTTGTCTAAGAAGGCTGCATTTCAAAAAGATATCAAGACTGATAGACACCCAGAGTCACAGCTTTGTCCCATCCCATCCTGTCAATACCTCTCTGAAATTTTCTAACAATTATAAAAATCCCAGCTGTGTAAAATCCACAGCTTTATTTCTTTTTTTCTTCCCCCTCTCCCCTGCCGAACTCCCTCGAGTATGGCATCAGCTTAAGCACTGTTCATTTAGGATCTTCAGCTTTCAGTGCCAGCTGACAACGGAGCCAGCAAAGCATGCTTTGTTAGCTTTGATTCTGTTCAGTGTGGTGTAGCACAACAGCTGGAATAATTGAGATAATCTCTCGGCTCATGGCGGGGGGGGGTGGGGGCGGGGAATGATGCTGAAGCAGGAGGAAAAGCAATGAGGGAGGAGAATTGGCAGCTCGGGAGCAGGAGTGCTGTAGCGCAGGGGCATTCTGGCCGTCGGCAGGTTTCAGCAGCTCGTTGGAGTGCTCGCACCCGGGGGGTCCAGTCGCGTGGTTTCTGGAGCGCAGTGGAAGGCGCGTTGTCACTGACTGTGTATGTCTGAGACTCGTTTCCCATATATATGATGGAACCGATGTTTTTGGCTGTTTGTGAGGCCCAATTCACTGCAGTGTGAATGTGCTGGTGACTTTCACACTGAAGATTGACAAGGTGCTTTGAACAAATTCTGTTCTGAGTCTTGTTCGTAAAGTCAAGGGAAGGTCACAGTGACGGCAGCTCTGAGCAGCCACTTCTTGAAGCAGGCAGAGGACACTACTCCTCTGAAAAGCGCTGTGAGACCTGCCTGTGCTCACAGGAACCTGCTACCTCAGGAGCACTCTGCAGGAGCAGCCTTTCTTAAGTATTTGTACTGCTTTATTTATCTGAGTTTGGAAGAAGTTGAAGCCTGCCCGGGTTTACTCTGCTTTGGATGCAAAGGCTGTCTGTGAAACCAGCCAAGAAACAGTGGATCCTCCTCTTAGCTTAGGCTTGCAGTGGATACAGTTGTCACTCCATCCTGCCAGGACCAAACATCTGTGAGGCTGTTTTGAGATTTACAGAAGGGAAAGCAGTAAGTTATGTCCTCGTAACCACAGTGGTTGCAGAGTTTTGGGAATCAGTGGTGATGCATACACTTCAGGGCTCTCGGCAAGGTGTTATCCCAGCATTCTGTTGCATCTAACCTGGCAGTTATGTTTTTCTGAATAATAACTAGCCCACTTGCAGCAGTTACCTTCTGTTTCCAGCATTTGGCACCAGCCCCTTAAGCAAAGATAAGATTTGCCTGTTTGATCTTTAAAGGTCCCTTCCAGCCCAAACCATTCTGTGATTCCACTGTCACTCTCCATCACTCTGCTGTCCTTCCTTTCTCTACCAAATGTGATACACCTGTTTCTGCAGGTGTCTACAGCTCCAAACCTGTCTCTGGATCTCAGGTAACTCTTGAGAGCCAGTCACATATGCTTAAGGCAAAAATAACAGTCTGAAAAATAAGCTAAGGAGCCTGTTTTGGATGCTACATGTATATAACTATGTATTACAAAAACCCTAACGTGCCATGGTAAACTTTACTTAACAGCCTGTTTAATCTCTACAAATGTTAACCTCCAGGTTTTTATTTACTGAGTTGGTGTTTTATGATGCCATTGTCTAATTGAAATGTGTTCATTCCTTCTCCAAGTGCCACTGCTAAGCATTTTACTGATATATAGCAAGAGAACTGGATGCAATTTGCTTTCTTTCAGAGTAAACTTGGGAGACAGATGGTGTTCAGACAGTACAGATGTGACAGCTTCCATTGCCTTCTTTATGGAGTCTTTCTTGCCAGCTAAGCACTTTTGTTTTCAAATGACAAAATTGTAATTTTCATGGGCACCATAGAAAAACAGGCAGGAGGGCAGAAAGAAGATTTATATTTGCGCATCTTCAGCAATGAGGCCATTTGCTTCCAAAACCAGAGCTGGAGGTAGCTGGAGCTCGGTTCTCATCGCCTCTTGAGCTCAGGCCATTGCATACAGAGCAGCAGCTTGGATCGTCCCAATCCTTCCCTCCCGCTGCTGTTGCATTGCTTACCTGGAGCTTTCAAAAAGAAACCAATGGCTCACTCTTTTGGTAGAGATGGGGAGACTGAGGCTCAGAGAAGGGATCTGAGCTGCACGGCATGGGGAAGCAGCGGGAGGTCTGGGAATAGAGCCCAGCTTGCCTTGGTCTGGAGCCAGCTCGGCGGGCACCAGACCCAACCGCTCTCCCAGGGGTGGGTGGGGAGCGGGGGGGAGGGCAGGCAGACCTGGCACTGCTGCTGCAAGAGGGCTCCCAGAGCCAGGTGGCATTTATTCCAGTACTCAAACCCTTGCAGGCTGGGGAGATTCAGAACAACAGATTTGTTAGCAACATCTTTTTTCCTTGTACAGCTCAGGTGCTTGAAACAACAGAGGAACTGCTATTTCATTTGACGTCATTAAGATGCTGTTATTTACCACCGGGAGAAACAGCAATGCTGTTTTGCGTGGAGGATAAATAATCCTTTGAAACTCACTATCTTGGATTACCATAAAGGTGAAGAGCTCAGCAGAAGAGGTCTGTCCCTATAAAGCATCTTATGGGCAGCCTTACTGTCGCCTTACTGTGCACCCCAGACAGAGCTATCCCAGGAGATGGGTTGGAGCTTTTCCCTCAAGCAGTCCTTGCGACTCTGCTGTGACTGGGGATGCTTTTCACTGCTAGCTAGTCACCTGCCACTGGCACTAAAGGCCCTGGGAAACAGTGATAAGGAAGGCCAGGTCTGGCTCTAACCCATTTCTTAGAAGCTGTTCACCTTTCATAAGCCACTGCTTTCGGCAGGGTAAGTTAGAGAATGAAATCATAGCTGCCCTAAAACCTGTGGGACTTGTGCCAACTGGGCTGGAGTTTCAATCCAGAGCAAAGACAAGAGCTCTCTGAAATACTGCAAAATGTGAAATTTTGGCCATAAGCCCCTCTCACTTTTGAATAAAGAGATGCATTTATTTATTTATTTTTGCAAGGGCTCTAGAAGCCAATTTTTCTCCCCGGGAAGACAACTGAGTCTGTGCTTCCTGCACGGGATACTCGGGGCCACTCTCCAAACCAGACTTGCTCCCTGCTCTGACGCCAACCTGGCAGGACAGGCACGGTTGGAACAGGGTTCCTGGTGCACCCAGAACAGAGCCGAGCACAGCTGGCAGCTTGGCACAACACTGCTATGAAGTTTAGGCGGTTTATCTGCTGTCATGAAGAGCAGGCAGGCTGTCAGCAGGCTGCCATCATGCATTTCTCTCTGCAGACTACCTGTGGGCACATGGCAGGGAGATCAATAGGTCTGTTGTGGTCCTGGCTGCCTCTGGTAGGGTTAGTTGGAAACAGTGCTAGAAATACTCAGAGCAGCCATCTGTGGTGAGATGACTCTGTCCCTGTGAATTCGTAGTAGCTGCATAGCTTTAATGTGCTTGTGTTCATGGGTTGTTGTTAATTTTCATTTCTGATACCAGTCAACAGAGAAAGGAAAGTGTCTGGTTCAGAGCAAAAGCCAGCCTGGGGCTGTGAGTCGTTAATCTGACGGTGGCTAGAAATCTTCCACAGTCTCCTGATCTGGCTGTCCTGTCTGCGGTGAGGACATCAGGTGCTGAGGACGTGGCCTGACACTGGGGATAAGATGATGGAAGGGCTATCTTGCTCCCCACAGCAGCAGACCTTCTGCCAGCTGTCGTCTTCGTGTTGGCCGCATGCTCCCACCCTGTCCCTTGTGCCAGCACTGGTGCTTGGCTGCCCCTGGGCTGAGTCCGTTCAGGGACTAAACCAGCAAATAATTTTCTTTTGGTTCAGTGCTTTGGACTAGCTCTGAACAGGGGCCGGATGAGAGGTGGTGTGAGCATGAGGGACAGCCCCAGCCCTCGTTTGGCAGCAGCTAATTGCCAGTAAGCACCAGTTTAGCTGAATCCGAGATACGGAGACAAACTCTTTGCTGGTTTTGGACCAAACCTGACTTCAAATCCACGGGTGGCTGGTGTGAAGACACGGCATGAATTTGCTCTTTGGTTTCAAAGGGGATGAGCTGTCTGCAGTAAATCAGGCAGGTTTTGCTTATGACTCTTCCTGACAGTGCCATCTCTCTTGCAAATTGTTCTGCTGTTAGGTGGCTATGGTTTCAATTCATCCAGCTTCTAACATATTTTGCTGTTTATCGGTTTAATTGCAAGGGGCTCATTGCCGTGCTATCTGACTACAGAGTGCCAATTTAAGTGTCTATAACCCTGAAAGTGCAGTGCCCATATTCCCAGGCCCAAGTCCCTCTGTCTCATGCAGGCATGCTGTGTCAAACTAGATAAGTGGGTAAATGCTAAAAATTTAGCAATTTAGCACGCGTGCAAAGCTGCCAACTGGCAAGAATCCTCAGAGCGGTAAGATGAAACATTCTGAGTTACAGAACGAAATGTCTGTGCTGGGCTACTGAAATACGTGTATTTAATGTACTATTACCGAGGTCTAGTGGCAAACCACAGTGAAAGCTATTTAAACAAATCCTCACTTCATGTAATGTTGCTGTAGTCCAAGTCATTGCCCAGCATATCACGAAAGACAGTATTATCCAGCTTTTGTTCAATACCAATTACTTTTCTGCTTCAAATAATAAGGAGCATTTTTCAAAAAAAAAAAAAAAAGGGTTTTACTTAGACATTAGGGAAAATAGAGTTAACAGACATCAGAACTCTCTGCCTGGGGAAATTTGCTGTGAGGCAGACACAAGTATAACAAAAGTAATTATAAGTGAAAGCTGATAATTTATTTACTGGGGTAGTAGCATTGTTAGAGATGTCAAAATCCTGTTTTATCTGCATCTGCACAAGTAGGCTTTTTGAAAGAGTTTCCATGTTATCAGCAGTGAGACTCTAAGTTCCCATTGAGGCTGTGAGAAGTACAAGGACTTCTCCACTGCAGTGGAGACGAGAGGTCACACTGGGATTTGGAGATGAGTGGTCCCTGTTTGAGGTGTTCAGCCAGAAGGTCCAAGCTGGACTGGACTCCTGTGTGAACATCAGCTGAGTTGCATCATGTAGGGATGGGTGTGAAAGTCACTTTGGCCATCTGAAAAAGGTTTAGTTCATTAAGTGGCTGTTGGACAATAACTCTTGTAGAGGAGACAAAGCGAGATGCAACAGACCTGACGTTCAATCTGTTTTCCTCGGGCAGGTTAATAAGGAAGGTGGAAGGTGAGAGAAATGCTGCAAAGAGCCTCTGGCTTCATCAGAGGCCTTGAGCCTGCAGCGAGCAGCCTCTGACTGGACACCAACTGATGCTTTGGTTTGAGGAAGGACGAGAGCAAAACGTGACATCTCAGCAGCTGGTGGGGCCATTTGCTGTGCAACTGCCAGGGAGGGAGAGGACAAAGCCGTCTCCACTCCTTTGCCACTGCGTCTCACCAATGCACGCAGGGCACGTGATACTGCACTGCTCCACCACTGTGGCAGTCAGGGGACCATGGCCATTTGCTTTTAAACAGCCTGTCACCTCTCAGGTGCCCTGAGGTGCTGTAGGGCCACATCCTGCCCTCACACCTTCCACAGAGGGTGTGTGGAGCTGTTCCTTGAAGGCAAGCCATACCAACCCAGCTATCGCTGGGTCTGTTCCAAGCCCAGGGAAGGTGAAGAACAGGTCCCTTGCTGAGGGTATCATCACAGACCTCACTATGGAGCTCCTGCCACTTAAGAAATCTTATTCTAGCAGGGAGTTGCACTGCATCCCATAGCAATAAAGTATATATGCGCTTAACAAACTCAAGCTCAGCTTCTTTCACAAACCAAAATAAATTGTTTCCATGCCTGCCCAGATTCTAAATTAGCAGAACAAACAGTCATTTAAAATGAATGATTTCAAGTCAGCGGAATACAAATCAGAGACTGGTTTTTTTTTCTCATTGGAGGAATACAGTTACACCAAAAAAAAATTATCTAGATTTTCAATCCCATATAGACTGGGCAAAATATCTTCATTATCATGCAGTCAGCAGACAACATAACCAGTTCTGGCTCCACATCTGATATGTCCAAACCTTGACAGATCATTCCCTTTGATGCCTTTACACGTAGCAAGGGTTGCCAGCTTCAGGGCTCACTTTATTTGGCTTGTGTGGAGCTGGATGCAGAAAGGTTTTACTCCAGGATTCACCAATATGAGCTGTTTCTCCGCTTTGCTGTGCACTGGAGAGACCCCAGCAGCGGCAGCAAAAGGGAGCATTCATGTATTGCCAGAGGGCAAATGGGGGTGCAGGAGGAAGGAGTGCTGTGGTGTCCTGTCTTGAAGGGGAGACAGAAGGGAGGAGGGATCAGGCAACATTAGCTGAAACTTCACACAAAGCCTTTTGGAGCCCTTTCTACAGCTCTGCCCCAAATGCTCCCAACTTTCTTGAGCTGCAGCTCCATCTCTTCTGCCAGCCTTGCCAGCTGTGCTTTCCTCCACTTGGGCCAAGAAACCATTTTTGCATGGAAGGAGGTTAGTAGGTGAACCTGGTTCATAGCTCTTTCGAGGAAGTGTCAATCCAGGCAGGACAGCTATTTGGAACAGGTTATAAGAGGTTACCCTCAGGCAAGTTTAGATGTGTGATGAACACATTACTCCAAAGGGAGCGCATAATTTGATACAGACCTTCAGAAGCATCGGTACCAAATTCCAGTTGTGCAAATTAAAACTCTGAATGCTTCAGGTCTCATTCAGACTGCTGCAAAATCAACAGGAGTCTCTCACTGCCCCCAGTGGGTTTTTTATGTGATCCTTACTGAATAAACAATCAAGAAGTAAACATGTATAGAATCTGATTACCTGGTCTCCAGCCTCTGGATGAACTCTCTGCTGCATCATGTAAATACAACATTGGCATGTGAAATTCCAGCAACCTACAGCAGCATTTCCATCACCCAGCTGGGTACCTCTGGGCAAGCTCATCTATGGCTTCTGGTCCTACGTTATTAGTCTCTGTTATACAAAAAGTAAGACTGTGATTTACAACTGTCCTTTCTGCCCTTAATAATCTGTGATGAGATCTTTTTTACATGAACTCTAAGCAGCTGCAAGTGCCTCCACCAGCTGGCAAAACTGCCCCACAACAACTCACCTTTTCCACAAGTCACCGTGGCTCCAGGGCTGCCAAGATGCTGCCCTGAGATGATCCGAAGGATCTCTTTCATTTTAACAGCAGAGCTGTTTGTTATTCTGTCCAGGAGCAGTAAAGCTATCAATTGCACAGAAGGAGAACATTTTAAAGCACACTAAACAGCAAATAATCCTCTGCTCAGGATATTAAAATATCACAAACCACAAATTTCCCAGTGTTATGACTTTGTAGCTGGCATCTGTGTGTTTTAGCACCCTGGTCTATAGACTGAGGAGAAGCCATGCTCATACTAAGCCTAGGGTAAAAGGGGGTGCACAAGATGATAGCCTTGTGCAGTTTGCTTCCAGGCAGGAATTGCTTTTGCAGACAATTCTCTCTGACATATTCACTTATAGTCACTGCCATGTTTGGCATGTCTTCTTCACTGTGAAGGGGCTAAGTACTGCTGGATGTATCAAGTAGAGCCTTGGCCAGAAGGTCTGACAGACCACCTTGTGACAGAGAGGGTGTCTGCAGCCAATTCTTGCCACATTTTTTGACCCATCTACTTTTTTTGACCATGGAATAATTGCCCTAATTGCATGCTCACATTAGGTCTTTACTCTCAACTACTCAAAAGCAGTTTTTAAGGTGCTGACCAAGTCAAGGTCTAAGGCAGCCTGACTGCAAGACGCTCTGTTGTCATCAGAGGTTCCTGCAGGGTCAGATACATCCAGATATCACAGGTACTAGTACAAGGTGTATTACTGAGGAGGTAAGAGGGGAACAAGGCTACAGGCACAGATGGATGGGTAGATAGACAGATACACTCTCCTTCCAAGAAGAAAAAGTTATGCTTGCAGTTTGTCCTTCTCAGACCTTCAACAAGCAGAAAAAATGTTAGTCACACAGATAAATCTTACAGATGTGGAAAAAAGGAGCTTTCCCTAAGATAGAAGTGTCATCCAGTATTAAGGGAGAGATTTTGGAGACAAAGGAGGACAAAGTCCTGCACTTTCCTGTGGAAAAATATTGTACATGGCTTTGGGGAACACAGGAAAAGTGGTGTATAGCAAATATAAGGTCTGGATTTTAGCACCAAGAGTCTTCATGCTAGTTCTTGTGATTCTCTGACACTGTGCAATCATTTTCTAGCCCTGAAAATGATGGTCAAGATTTACAAAAGGTGTAACTCATCAGTATGTGCAGAAGCATCTGCAAAATCCAGATGGGAAAATGACCTTGGCTCCTGCAGTTAAAGAGAAAATGAGGCTTGGGCCAGATTAATTCCCAGGGTTGCACATTGATTTCATTGGAGTTGCCCTGAGGGTGAGTTTGATTCTCAACTCCTTAAAGTTTTCAAAACAAAGAGAAATCCAGGTGGGCAGCAATACGGAACTGATGGGGATTTTTTGTTTGTTTTGTTTGCCAGTTTTTTTAGTAAAAGCTACCATGACTTAAAACTTATTCCTGCAGATCTGCAGGAGCACACAACTGTTTTACAAAGACAAGGCAAAGCCTTCGCCTGGAACCAGCTCATGCTGCCTTCGGAAAGATTTCACTTCACTGATGAGCTTCTCTTTCTATTCAAAGTATGCCCAGCTTTGACTTTCAGAAGTGCATCCATTTGGTCTCTCTCTGAAGCCATCACCTGCTGATGTGTTTGCAGAAGCTTCTCCCAGGGAATGGATTTCTGAACAGTAAAATGGTGTTACTGAATTAAAAATAGAGGGGCTCACACTGGAACAGTTGAAGTTAAATTTCTACGTGGATGTGGACTCCAAGGTTTGGACATGTCTAGAGCTACGTTATTGTGCTCCATGGCAGTCAGATACATCCAATAATTATCTTTTTTTCTTGTTTTAAATGCTACCACTTTATAAAAGTCCCAATCAATCCTACACACAGAAAAAAATTCTGAAATAGTCCAGGTTTTGTATTTGAAAATTCAATAAAAGAGAGGCGAGCATAGGAATTAGAAGTTGGTTTTGGTTTAATAGGGAAAAATATGGAAGAGGAATCCAAAGACAGTGAATTTGAACTAGACCTTCTTCCATGGCAAATTTAGGTCTCTGAGTCCCCATGGGGAGCTTTCCCTGGGAAGCTGTGGTTACACACACTGACTGCACAGTTTGAATTCAGATTTAGGTCCTACAGCGTAGCCCGTTGACCCTGCTAGGACAATCACTTAACTTGTTGGTCAAGGGCAAGTCTTGCAGTGCCCTAAATGTGAGCTTGTGAAAGTTCATTACATACTCGCCTGAAAAATACCCATCTGAAGCCCAGAGGAATTTTGTAGATGTATTACTGAGCTGGGAATCACCAGAGTATCCATCTATTAGTGAGATGTTTCCTGCTTCAGCACCAGAAGTCAATGTTTTCCCACTGTGTTGCTCCCTATTAGTTCTGCTTTCTGTTCTGCCTGATAGCAGGAAGCATAGAAAATAGTGGAAATTAAAAATGAAGATAATGCAAAGTTAAACACACCTCTTTTTGATCTTCAAATTGAGCTAATGTCAAGCAAAGCTTGTGCTCTATGCACTGGCTTGCTTCTTTGTTTAATGGCGAATTGAGTGGGACTATTTCACTTGCCAGCTTGTGCAGTAAGTTGGAAAATAAAATTAATAAGAGGCAGAGTCAGAGTCACAGCGTGTAAGTGACCCCTCCGAGGCACAATCAAATTGGAAGCTCTTTGCCTTTGCAGGTTCCCTTTATCGTATGATTAGACCACTTCATAAGCCAAAACGTTGTGATCCTCATGACACCCCTGCGGCAGGGCTGGCTGCCGGTGGTTTGAGCCTTCAGGCACCATGGGCATGGACTGGGAACAGCGTAACAAGAGAGCTGCCATCTCTGTGTCTAGATTTTGGGGTTCTTGCTATGGGGTCTGCACAATTCAGGGTCCTTGGAAGCAGAATTGTCCAGGACATTGAGCCTTGTTTTCTTGTCTTTCCTGGCATGTCTGGAGGAGGTGCGTAGGGCTGTGGGGAGGACTCTGTGAGGAGCCCCTCTGGGTTGGGCCATCTGCTGAAAGCCTGAGCAGAGTACTTGGCTATGGATCCCACCACTGCTCAAGCAGAAACGGTATTGCCTTCTTTGGATTGGGATGCCCTGAGGACTCAGTGAGGACAAGCTCCCAGGGAAACTCTGACCGCTGAGAAAGAAAAGCACTGCATGCAGGAGCCAAGCCAGGAGCTGGATATAGAGACTTAAATGGCACCAAAATCCTAGTTTAGGGACTGGCGCTAAGATGTAGCCACTGATTGCTTTTCTCCCTGCAATTTTTCTTAGAGCTCAAAGAATTAAAATTCACCAAAGCCTTAATTTCTGAAAGACATTAAGTCTGACATAATTGGACCTTCACAATGTCATTTAGCTTGACTGTCTGACTAGTATTTTCATCCTCCCCTGTGCAGCCCCTTCATTTTTGTATCAAGCAATGAGAAAGAAGGGTAGTAACCAGCTACCTAAGATGCAGATTACACACAGGGTTAGCACAGCAGAAGCAGACCGCCTTCTTCTACCGGCTCTGCTCAGTATTTAAACTGAGATATTTAGTTCCCATGGGGAAAATTGTACTAGAATAGAAAAAGGCACAGCATGCAGCTATTATTGGGGCAGTGATTGTAATGAGCATGGAAAATGGAACAATATATAACCCATTCTTAATAGACTCTTGGGAGGGTTATCCTCTGCTTCTCCTCAGATCCCATACCCAGACACTTTTTTTTTTCATAACTGGTAATGCCTTTTTTTCTTTTGAGAGCCCAGATCCATTTGTATTGCTCAGTAAATATTAATGGCATTTCCCAAAGATTAATTATCCCCATGCCTGCCCCAGAGTATGGTTTGAATAAACCAACACCCCTTTTCTCTTTCCAAGCAGCTGTTTGACCAGAGTTCTTATCCTTTCCAGAAGTCCAAAAAGGTCAAATCTTTCTGCATTGATCCTCCAGTTGCCTCAGGTGGGAATAATCTGGAGACTGTGTGGGCTCCTTGCACCATAACAATGACCCATAGTATTTGCACTGGTGAAATGAGCCTGGGAGCCACGGTGACCTAGACCTCCTTTGCCAAAGAGGAGGTGCCTGAAGTCCAAGAGGGAGGCAGGCTGGGAAGACGTCCAACTTTCTGTGCATGCAGCAGTTAGTTATGCAAGTATCATGAAAAGAAGTGCTCTGTCCTGAAATGGTACTTAGCTTTAACTTTGTGGCCACAAAGGTTTAAGCAGGTTTAGGATGTTGATATGCTTAAATGTGATGCTAAAAATGATTCAGCCTGGCTAAGGTTTTTTGTTTTTTGTTTTTTTTTTTTTTTTAATCCTTAATCAAAG
>VXBL01002122.1:908315-1011474 GCA_013400195.1 Aramus guarauna | reverse complement strand
TTCCCTTCCCTTCCCTTCCTTTCCCTTCCTTTCCCTTCCCTTCCCTTCCCTTCCCTGAAATCCCTGCCACCCCCTCACATAGCACATGCCTCATCCTTTCCACTTGACAGCAAGGATTTCAGTAGCGCTGCTTGCTCCATTTCATATTTTAAAGCAAGCAGCCATCCCTCCTTCCCTTTACCTTCTAACTCTTCCCTAATAAATATGATCACTTCATCCTGTGAGACCCGAAAACCCATTTCCAAAATTCCCCTGGCAACTAATACAATAAAACAAGCCTATAAATATAAATAATTATGATAAAAAGGCATAAAATGCCAGACTTGGGTCAAACATACTCACACAGTGACACTAGCAACAAATAACCTCACAGTGTTTGGATGTAGATGGCAAAAGCTGAATACAGAGTAGCTAGTTTGGTGCCCATAACTGTCAGACTCCTAATTCGGACAGGCCATATTTTATTGATAGCAGAGCAAACACAGTCATAATCCATCCCTACCTTTCCTGCTTTGTGAAAAATCCCATCCATCCCCAGGGAAGCCAGGATGGAAGAAACAGTGGTGTGAACGTGAGGTGAAAGTATAAGACAAAAAGCACAGTCCCAGGCTGTGTTTCCCATGTGTTTCTCGCACATCATATGCTAAGTTCAATTTTCCAAAAGCTTTGTTTTATTTTTAAAGGTTTGCAACAGGCAGGATCTGGGGTTCGATTTCCTCGTCCTACACAAAGAAAGATTCTGGAGTTCGGACTCCTAGCCACTACTGGTAGGTCCTGCCTTGCTCAGTTGTCGTCTCAGTGTGGTTTCGCCAGGTGGGGTGGGTAGGTGGGTGGGAGGGGAGGAGCTGGAAGAAGGGAGGGTATTTGTCAGCTATGTCGAGTCTTGGTTAACAACTTTGCCTCCATTCATGGTTGGTGTCCCTGAACTTTTTCTTGAGCGTCCTTGTTTTTCTCCAATTTCATGCAGCGATGGCTCTCTGTACATGCACACTGCAAACAGAAAAGACACCCGTTAACAGCCCCGAAGTCACAGGCATTAGTGACCGTAATGAATTATTTCTTTGTATACGAGGCTGAAATTCCAGCCTCAATGCAAACACACCCACACTCACAGAAACCTCAGTGACCCAGCAACAGATCCTGTTACCAAGCAGGATGGGTTACCCGGCCCTGCTGCCAGTCAGATCCTCCTCCTGTCTCTGGAGCCTTCCAAAGACACAGACAGAAACAGGGAAATGTCACACAGATAAACTTCTCTAGGCTTTCTGTGTTTTACCGTTTTTTCATGTTATATTCATATATATAAAACACACTGTGTATTGTCTTGAGATGCTGATTATCATCTAATAATAGGTCCAAGAATTACCCGGTCCTCCGTCCTTAACCTCCAACAAGAAGCCCTTGAGAGTCTTCAGTCAAAACTACGCTTGTATCTGAGCCATCCAAGCCTTCTGGGTGTGAAGCTCTGGATCTGGAAGTGGTGACTCAAGCTCATTTGGCTCCTTTGGCCAAGAGGTGAGGTCTGCTCTCAGCACTTCTTACAGCAAGCCAGGAGCCATCTCAGCTCTGCGTGGTCACCTAGCAGCACCTGAGAACAGGGTGGATGGAGGGCATCTTGTCTCCAGACCCTGGCTAAGCAATGTGTGCCCTATAAAAATGTACCTGCTGGAGCCCAGACAGCTTGTGAAGGCGGCATCTGACCAAGACATGGCACATCCCCATGTCCTGTGCAGCACAAAGCATTTATCTAACTCACCAGGTGGACTAAGTCCTCATGGCTGTCCTCGTGCCATGTGAGGTGTGCCAGAGCAGAGGCACACGCTGAGCGGCTCAGCGGCTCACACCAAAGGGAGCATTTCTGACGAGCTCATTGCAAATGTGGTGGGGTGTAGATGTGTTTGAAATAGTGAGGCATCTCAAGGGCAGGCACATTGGAGCTGAGAACGTGAGGTAGGTCCAGATTGCAAATGTCATGCCCAGATCTTTGCAAAAATTAGGATAGAAGGAAATGATTGTGTACTGCTTCATTTTGTAAAGCCGTCACATCACAAACAGCAGCATAGAACTCAAACACAGGGGATAGAGCCCATCAGGTTTTGGTTCCGGGTAATCAACAAGAACAAAAATTTCAAAATTTATCTGAAGAAATGAAAAAAAATTACCCCATATATAAAAAGGCGATGTAAGCATTTATATTTATAACCTCCCCTGATTTGCAAATAAATCCTGGCAATTAGAGGCAGGCTGCAAATGACATTATTGCTCTGCATTTTACTCCTAGCTAGATAAACAGTTACAGCAGTGTGCAACAATACAGGACAGAGATAAAGTGCAGTCAACTGTGTATTAATAGGAGGGATATTGCATTGAATATATCAGCAGTGAAAAAATATTACTTTTCCCATAGAGCATTTTTCATGCAAGGCTTTCAAAGCAGTTTAAACACACACACTAGCTGGGCCTCCCAGCGTGGCTGCAAGGCAGGTACCAATCTGCAAACTGTTCTTGCTACTGGAGCCATTTTTTTATGACAGTGAGAAAAAAAGAGAAAACGAATGATTTGTCCCATGGTTCTGGGCCAGGATGAGCAATGCCAGGACTGCCCGTCAGCTGCCCAGACTATTGGTGCTGTCTGAATGGTGCAGAGAAAGCGTGTAGCAAGGAGGTAACAGAAGAAGGGATCCCACATCCCCTGTCAGCTGCTGAGCAGCACCTCATACCTTGGTGAGTGTCACTCAACAGCCTGGTGACAGTGAATTTGCCTGCTGTGGAGAAGCACCTAGTAAAAGCGTGAATAACTATGAAAAGGTTAATGCCTGAGAAAAACCTGTGCCCTTGTGATTTCTTAGCCTGAGCTGCAGAGCCTTTTGATGACACTGAGGATGCACATCACTTCTGTGACTGACCTTATTCTCTGACGTGATGTTTGCCCAGCAGAGCTGGGTATTTGTGTCGGTGTTTCCCCAGTGCCCCTGGCATCCCATATACAAAGTTCTGCCTCAAGTGCAGCGTCATCACCCTGACCTCTCTGGTCCCAGGCTGGAGCTGTGGATCCACCTCCAAGAGCTCTTCCCCCAGGCAGCTGGCCTCAAGTGCAGCGTCACAACCTGCACCCATCCCCAGCACCCCATCGGGCTGGGCCAGATGCTTAACCACAAGGGCTGAGCCTGAGCAAAGCCCACAGCAGCAGCACCATGGCACGTTCCCTCTCGCTGTGGCCTTTGGGCAAAAATGTTGAGCTGCTAACAAGGCCCACAGAGTAATGAATATAAAATCAGGCTACAGAAGTAAACAACATTTGCAGCAAAAATTTAAGGAAACTCTGTCCCTAGCAAGCAAATAGGGCAGGAATTATAAGTTTATCTTCCAGTCTAGTGCATGATACAAGTACTGACACGGGGCATGGCTGGAGGCTGCTCACATTGTGCATTTCAGACAAAGCTGTCAAAGCCTCTGTACTAGACAGGCTGTGCCAACAGACCATGCCAGAAAATCCGTAGCAGCATAGGACAAGCGTATTTCAGTATTTAGATACACCTACAGCAACAGTGTACGCAGTATTTATATGGCATCACACACAAGATAGTGCCTGGCTATTCCCCCCCATTAAAGACTTGTGCACGTGTGCTGAGCTATGGCCATCGCCCAGCGATGGCTGCAAACCCACGTGCACCGTGACACACAGGTGTGTGTGCAGACAGACACACGGGCCTTTTAAGGACAGCGTGACATGTTGTGCAACACAGGCTCTTGGATTGCAGTTTGTTACTCCTTGTACTGAGGAAGCTTGAGCGTGACTCATGCGCGGAGATGTTAGTCATGGACCGGGGAGGGCGGGTGTTTGCAAATGGACTGTTGTGAGTGCTCAGATCTTCCCAGCTTTAAAGTACATCTTTGTGGTTCAGGACTAGAACCAGTCACTGACAGGTGTGTTTGGGGTCCCTGTGTGTGTGTGTGTGTGTGTAAGGTACACTGTGCAAGTCACCTGCATCAAGGTAAACTAGCAGCAGTGAGACAGTTGGCATGCCCAGACGCTTGGGACGTCTGCTGGTGCACACAGCACAAGGCAGCTTTGGAAGGATGAGCAATTTGGCTAGAACAAGAGTCCCCCTCCTTGGTTTGCCTTGCTTCTCCCACCCACCCACACCCACACACCAAGCCAAATACAGCCCTTAATGTCTAGAAACCAAGCTAATGCTTTGGAGCTTCAATCAGATAATCAGCTCCTATGTCCCAGATTCTAATCAACACATCCATATTCATGCTTTAATTGGAAAGCGCCGTTAGCTTGATCTGCTGAAGATCCACAGGCATAAATGGAAGGGGGTGAGTGGCAGTGGAGCTGTGCCCACGGCCAGTTCTTGTGGTTTTTGATTCTCTGTTTCCCCACTAACCAGCAGTGCCTGCCGTTCTCATGCACACGGAAACAATTTTTCAGAAAGAAACAACTCACAAATTAGGCAGGAAGGAGACTGCGGTTACAAGCAAGGGAAAGAGGGCGGCAGGGAGCATCCTTCCCAAAAATGAAGGCATAGCACTGGCACACCACCCACGCAGTGAAACCAGAATCACCCTGTGCGGATTCCCTGGGCATCGGGGGCTGGCTGAGTTAGGGAAGCGTGCACCATTTTGTGTCCTGATCATAACATTTCTCACTTGACATTGCTGCCAGTTGAGGAGGTTGGGGAGATGCAATGAAGTCCATTTCCTTTCTCTAGAATATAGGGAAAAGCTTAAAAAGGGCCTCAGATATATCCTACCCATTCAGCTTCACTCCTGCCTTTCCCTGCCCCAAACCCTAGCGACTTAGGAGGAACCAAACATTTTCCAAGTTGCCGTTTAGCAGGTAGTTTCCCTGCAGAATCACAACGTGCCCCGATGGGAGCCTGGACCGGTGTCTGGGCAGGGCTGGGCGTGCAGCAGGCAACCCGGGAGATGGGCTGGTCCGTGACGGATGTCACAGCGCTGGGTGTCGGTATCTGCAGTAGTGCATTAGGTAATGCTTCCGTGGAGAGAATTAATTGTCTGAGCAGCAGCTAGGGGCAGGAGGGAGCAAGTGATTACGCACCCTCGTTTTCTGCCTCTAATTACTGTGTTCTAAACCCAGTCCCAGCTGATGCATTTCAGAGGCATTTGAGCTTGCCGTCTATCTGGTGGCTAAATGTGCAGGATGCTGCCAGATGGAATCACAGTTTGTTCAGGTAAGAGACACAGCACAGGATGACAAAAAGCCAAGCAAAAGTATGGTTAAAATACATTGCATTTCCCATCTAATAAGATGATTACAAGTTTGATAGATGAACAAGTGAGTTAGCGTGGGATTGAAAACATACCACAGTCTGCCCACTTGAAAGACAGACCCAAAAGATGAGCTGTATTAACAAAGACTAATAAAGAGTGTGAAGTTTGTTGGGTTGTTTTTTTGTTTTTTGGGTTTTTTTTCCTTAAAGAACACTTTTTAGGCTGTTTTGTGGGTTAAGGTGACATCTTTGAAGCATTTTCACCACACATTTTCCTACTCAACAGTGTCTTTTACTTCTTTGCAACATCTGAGGACTCCGCTTTAACAAAACTGGGATGTTGCATCCCTGGGAAAACGTGCTGGGAAAGATCTGGTGGCTGTTCCTTGTGCACCGATATTCACCAGTGGCAGTAAATGCATCAGAGTAGTCGTTAACAGGTCACCTTCATGTCTGAGACGTGTTCATGTCACACAGGCAGAAGCACCACGAATTTGGAGTTAGGGACAGCTCTGCTGACTCAGATGGAAGAAGAGTCATCTTCTGCTTTTGGTGGCCAGATTTGCCACCCCAAATGCATTCTGGCTTGGGCCAGCTGAGAGATGAAATGTAGTTCTTTTGGGAGAGCAGTTTGGAAATGATGTCTTCAAGGAGGAGGAAATAGAAATAACAGAGCATATCCACAATAAGCATCTGATAAAATTCTCACTTAAGTGACTGAAAAAGTCTCCCATTGTTTGAGATGGGTTTGGATATTGCAAAGAACCAGAGGCACTGTGGATGGTAGTGTTTGTCCAGCACTAATCACCGCAGACACTTCAAGAGACTGAAATTGCTTTAAAAGATTGCTTGGTATCCAAGTGACAATTATACTCAAGCTAATTTCTTGTGTAGTCTGGTTCAATCTATATGTCTGCACTTTAAGGGCTCATTTAGCTTGAATGATCAGTGATCAGAAATAAAAATATCAAAAGGAATGTGTTGCGTATGTGTGTTTTTAATGAAAACTGGCACCACACAGTACATTAGCTGCTGCCTGCCAGGCTGTTTGCCTTGGCTTTGCCTGCGCACAGATGGGAGAGGAACTTAACATTTCCCCTGTTATTACTTAGTAAGTTTTTTGTGCCATTATATTGATTAAGCTTAATGCGATTTCCAAAAACAAACAAATCCTACCTACACTAAACCAAAAACACCCTCCTACCAACCAAACCCCAAAACTTTTCCAACTGGTATCTAGTGACTTTCACACTGAACACCTCCAGCATCCTGGCTATCTACAGGAGTCAAAACACTCTGTGGGAATAGCACAGCATAAAGCTGGAGCTGCCAAAAGCCATAGATAACACACATACATACACAGATACAACTGTATATATATGCACATGTACATATATGTTGTCCTTAGAAATTATCTGGGAGGATATTTCATATTTATTTATTAGTTTTCTGCCCATTTGCAACTCTGAGGAGAGGACTTCCGAATTCAGAAAGCAGTATGAACGAACAGGAGTCAAATGAGCTCCGGGAGCAATCTGGGCTTTTTTGAGATGCCTTTCCCTGCGAACGCTCTCTTCGCTAAGCTGCTGCATAATTTTTCTGCACACAGCAAACAACTGGGAAGTTTCATCTCCGAGATAACTGCCATTGAAGTGGTGGGTGAAGTGATTCCTAGCAACGTATGCAACGCCTCTCCTTCCCAGAGGACCAGATTCCTCCTTGCATACGTTACTGTGTCAGCTGTCGTGCAGCAAGGCAAATGCTGGTGGTGGTACTGGAGCAAAAGGAAACCTGGGTGCGTTAATGCAGACAGAAGCTGCCAAGTACTGGCCCGAATAAGCAGCAAAGCCCACATCCTGGGGCATGCCACAGCATTTAGCAGAAGGGACATGCAAATATAGCAGGGGAGTGCTTTGAATACTTCCTTACAGTCATGACAAAGAGAAAGAAGCTGTTAAAACAGGGAAGGAATTGCCCCTTCTCTGTAACACCTCTGCTTGCAAGCTCTGCTTGCGGAGACTTTGATGGATGCAGCACAGAGAAGTCACGAGGAGCTGAGCGCATTTTACTCCAACCCTCCCCACAAGCCTCTGCTACCTACAATGAATCTTCGGCTTGGGAACAGAGTCCTCCGTCTGGAGTCACAGTCCCAGACAGCTGAATGCTTTGGGAAGCTGACACGTGCCTTGGCTTGGGAGACTGCCAGCTCTTTGATGCAGCAGCGCTCACAGAGGCTGACTGCAAAGCATGTGGAGGAGGGAAGGGGTGGAGGGGCCCTTAATTTGGCTGCCAACTTCCAAAGCGCTCACTCGCTCGGGAGGTTATGTGACAGCTGTGATTGAAGCAAGCGTGGGAGTATGCAACTGCAGGAAAGGGAAGCTCTTGGGCTGGGCTGGGTTTTTCAAAATGAAAGCCAGAGCGGCATTTGCTGCAATGAGAACTCCGCCGTGGGTCAGGCACCTCTATTAACGCAAGGCTTTCCATGAGGAGAGCCACAGGAATGGCCTAGTTTAATGCACGCAGAAGACAACTATGGAGCCATTCAGCAGACGCCATGCACGCTGCATCAAAAAAGAAGCTTGGATTCAAAGGAACCCACTGATCAGTGCCAACACCCCGCCAGGCAGCAAAGAAATACCAGAAGGAGCTGGAAACCCAGCTGTGAAATCTAGCACTTGCAAAAGACTCTCCTCCCAGCCAAGGCAGGAGAGGAGGAGACAGAAGAGAAGCTGGTGACTGACCCCATGCCTGAAGCAGGCCCTGTTCCTTAGCAAAACTCAGAGTTTAGAGCACCAATTCCACTAATGCCTCAGATAAACAAGAAAAGGCTCCCAGTTGCAAAAAAGCTGTTGAAAAGAAGCACAGGACAAGAGGCTCCAGGCTATTCTCTGCACTTCCAACATCTCCATCGCCTGTGCAAAGGCCAGAGATAGTCTGAGAATACTGAGTTTAACTTCTCTCATCGTGCTTTGTTTCAGTGGTCCAACAGATGATTTCAGCCTGTCTTCCTGAACTGGCCTTTCACTCACGCACACATGCACACCCCTCACACTTGTCTGCCCCTGCGCCTTAGCTGGGAAGCTGTTAAAACACCCATTAGTGCATGGACTTAGCTGTAGCCTCCACCACTTGTGAGTGTCGCCTGTCAGGAAAGCATCAGTTCATTCCTTTTCTCCACGTGTCCGGCCCTGAGCCCGCAGCCAACATGAGGGTAGCGAGAGGGGGCACAGAGCCATGCGGCCAGCCCCAGGCTGCTGTGTCTCTGAGGTGGCCACTGGCAGGTCCGAGATGGGGTCAGAAAGGTGTACCTAGTTTGGGGATCCAAAAGTGATTTTTCCAAGCAACAGAAAGAAAGAGGTCTCCTTGTTTGCAGAATGAAGTTAGTACCTGTTAAGTACTAGGTTCATCACACTACATCTCTCCATTTATCAGGGGACAGCCCATAAAAAGCAAAATGACCTGGCACGAGCCTGGGGCACACTTCAGTAGTGTACAGCCAGCAGCACGAGGGCAAAACTTCAGCTCCATGACTTTCACCAAAGCCTCATGCTGCGATGAAAACATATGGCGTGGCAGCATCTCATCTAACTTTGGACATCTCTGATAAGGTTTCTCTACCCCCCCAGTGACTAACTATGTCCTTACACATGAGAAAAAACAGATTTAAGTCATCGTAGGGTAGCCATGTAAAGTACATCCACAGCTGTGCTGGTAGGACCCATTTCTCTTCTGTTACTATCAAGTCAAAGTCTAAAATCAGGTGAGACAAATCCTATTTCTACTGACTTTACATGGGACTAGAAACCCACTGAACAGTGTTGGGAAAATCCCACAGAGAACCCCAAGTTATGGTCACTTTTGAACTGCTGGCCACTCAAGGGCTGCTTTCCTTTCCCAGAAATTTCCCGTGTTACTGGGCTTTTAAATTCCTCCTTTAGCACCCCAAAGCTGAGAAACCCCTTTGGGATGATGTGCAAAGTTTATTATGTGGGAAGAAAAGCAGATGAAATGCTAACAGTGCAGCCCAGCATCATTCTGAAATTGTACAAATATCATCCTTTCTTTCTGGTCTTGCAACCCAACACCCACATCCAGGAAGCCCCAAATCTGCAGAAGGAAACTCCACCTCCCCATACCCCACCGATGGAGGGAGCAGGCAGATTCCATACCTTCAATGGGTTTGGGTACAAAATGTGATGAAGGTTTGGTTTTTTTCACTCGGTTTCCCTTCATAATTTGACCTTCTTTATTGAGTCCCAGGAACCACGCTCGTCCGGATTCTTGCTGCCGGTACAGCGTGGAAGAATAAATAACGTAGTAATTTTCAAAGACAGATTCCTTAAATTTGCACTCTGGTGTGAAAACATCCTGCAGTGAGAGAGAGAGAGAAGAAAAAGCAGTGGAAGGAATTAATCACTGATCTCCTAAATTAGGCATCACTGAGTGATACACGACGGTCACGCATTGCAGTTAGTTTAACAATAGAAAACAACAGGCATCAGCAATACCAGCTCCCAGCAATAACACGCATCTAGAAAACTCCCCACTGAAAGGGAAGACTCTCCTTCCCCAGCAGAGCTGCGGTTCACAAAGCAGTCTACAGTGAATGGGCATGAAAAATGTGCAGGAAAACTCAGGAATTTGCCAGGATTTAGACTGAAATACTCAGGGGAAAAAAAAAAAAAGAGTTGCAAAGCAGAGAAAGCCTTGCTGCTCATCTGCTGCTCCCAATGCCTTCCCTTGGCTTTGTTCTTGCCTTCCCTGTGCTGGGCAAGAAATGTGCAACAGTTGTTGTCTACAACACTGAGGCTTCTTCAAATTCTTAAGGGCAGAAGGTGGTTTATTAAGTGGACTCAGAGAAACGGGAGTACAAAAGCAAGCAAACAATTTATTTCTTTTCAAAAGCGACAGGAGGAAATGCTGGCACAAAGCCTGGAAGTCTTTCAATAAAGAGAAAGATGTAATTTTAAAGGTTTCTGACACACGTTTTTCTTCAGATACCAAGAACTGGTCCCACACCTGCCCAGGAACAGAAGACACCTGGCCCTATGTGAGACATCCCCTGAGCCTGTGCTGGCTACGGGGGTGGCTGTGCCTTTGCCACTTGTGTGGCTTTGCAGAAAGTCTCAAGGAGGAAACTACACTCAGCTATGGACCAAAACATGTCATGTCCCAGTAACTTTTTAAGATTTTAACAACAGGGAAATTTTAAACTTCTTTTAAAATAGCCCATTGGCCAGGGGACTGCCAAACATTCACTGAGCCTGATGTGGTTGTTGGTGGGTTGTTTTTTTCCCCAGATAGTGATTTTGAGCAGAAAATTCATCCTGGCCAAACAAATTCTCCCGCTGGGTTCCTTAAAGCTATGACATTCTTGCAAAAAAAGCTCAAGCCACAATGAATATGCATTTACTGGAGAAAAACTGTTTTAACAACAAAACCCATTCTTGTAGGACCCAGACAAGGTATCTCAGCCCTGCGAGTGAAGGCAGGTGCTGCTACAGACAAGCGATGCTCTCTCCCAAGCCCTTGCCACTCAGAAGTCTTTGTGAGCTTCTCCAACCTTGCTAATGGAAAACCCATGACCAACATCTGAGCAAGGCATCTGGAGTAATGCCACATATTTACTGCAGACCTCATTTAAGAGCGAACATTTTGAACATTCAGCAACACTCAGGTATGTGTTCCCAAGCGCTCTGGGGGTGATATAAAGTGTTGCTGGTCTGACAATAAATCCAGCATGCAACAGACCTACGGAGCCAGGCAGGCTTGAAGCCACAGAAGATAAAGGACAGCAGAAAGCGCGGAGCTGTGCTGCACACATGAAGTTTGCATCAATCATTAGCGCCACACAGATAAAAACACCGTCAGCCTAACGGGTCATTTTGCCCTATCTGAGGGAGTCTTCCTTGCTGGAGAAATAAATATTTTAAGAAGAGAGTGAAACAAGTTAAGAGAGATCTAGATGACTTACAGCACTATAAAGCAGTGTTTGAAGTAGCTTCCCAGAAGATCAGTGTTTAAGGCTCTTTAAATCTGCTCTTTATCTCCAGGCTTTGTCTTGCCTCGGAAGACGCAGCTCACCCAGGAGCCAGGCCGTAGGACCGGCTGCCTCGGGGGCTCTCCTTGGCATCAGGCCCAGCCAGGCAGCAAGCCCGGCGATGGAGAGCATCTCTAAAACCAAACTGGACAACTCAATCCCCTTTCTCATGCCTTTGTTACCCCATCAATAAAAACTTATCAAGAAAATTCCCTTTAGGGAGACTGAAAAGTTGGTAGGCTGTGAAGGATAGCTAACAACTTGACCAAAACATGGAATTTACTGTGTCTGAGATACCTGGATTTTCAACATCTGTTTTAATTTCAGTGTGGAAAAAAGACTATTTTTTTATTTTCAATGAAGAAAGATGAAAGGTAATGCACTTTGAAAATGTTGCTTCAGAAAGAAAAAAAAAAATCTAGATTTTACTTAAAAGTTATTGAAAATCAAGTTTTCAGATAAGTATCTATTTTAAAATTACTGCAGTATGATATTTTGACATGCAGAAGCAGTTCATAAAAGCAGATGCTGTATTGTATGCCCACTTGTACCAATAAAACAGCAAAATTATTATATTATTTTAAAGCAAAGGTATATAAAGATTTCCACCTAATGAAGATTTAAGAAGAATAAAGAAAAACCAGTGATTTCCTTTAAATGTTTAAGCTCCCTCAGAAGCAAACAAAACTGTCCCATTGGTTTTGTGAGTTGGCTGGTTGATTCTTCATCCCCCACAATTCAGTTGAAATAGCACTTCAGGACGCTAACCACGGCAACACCACCAACAAACATCCCAGCTCTGTCCATTCGGCAGTTTACAAAACCCACAGATTTGATAGCTAAGTTCTAGTTAAATAATGCTATTTTTATTCATTATTATTATTATCCTTTTTTGTATCCGCAACAGCAAGCGTCCCACTGTGCCATGTAGAGACAAACGCACACTGGGACGCAATTCATCCTACCACCAAACACACACACCGCAGGGTCTTCACAGGTCTGAGCACCAGAAATCTTTGGTGCAGGCACTACCACGTCCAGACGTGACACAAAGAGCAAGCAGATGGAGAAGGAAAAAACAGTTGACCAGAAAGGAGATGGCACAGACAAAGAGGACACAGACCACTCTCCCAAGCATCGCCTGGGGATATTCAGAGTGTCCTCTAAATCTATTTAACATGCAAACCCTTATGCTTTTCTTCATTGATATCTTCTTGAGAAGAGCTGGGAGGAAAGAGGAAAGTGCAGGTGAGCTTAACAGGTTTCACACTCATAATGCAGTTCTTGGTGGCCAGTGCTGCACAGACTGAAATCTGAGATAACTGAAGGTATTTTTGGAAAACTACCGATCTATTGGCCAGACCTCTGGGGTACGCAAGCTCCTTTCTTTGTTTTGTTTTTTTTAAGATTAATTCAGTGTTGATGAAATGTGCTTGATGGGCAGCCCTGGAGTCCAATACTTTCTCTTCATCCCACAGATACAGAGTGGGTAAAACAGCAAAGGGATCCTCAGGCTGCGTCCCCCATGTGCTTCCGACGGGATGCAAGGACATCCTCCTCCAGAGGTAATGGTATGGTAAGCCCTGGTGTCAAGAGCACCCACTTCACTCTCTCACTTGGTACAGGGACCTTTTGAAATAGACTTATTTCAAGACCTCACTCAATTATTTTCCCAACTATCTCCTTGATAGAAAGAGCATGACCAGGTACAAGACAGATGGCTTCATCTTTTAATCACCAGTCTTTTTTCAGTCTTTAATCAAAGAAATAAATCATGACTTTATTTTCTGTACAAACTCCACAGAGCTCCCAGTCCCCTGTCACCACCGTCATGAACTCAGCTCACTCAGTAAACCCACCAGTTCTCCTCATTAAAAAGTATGCTTGTGATTTGGAGACAAAAAAAAAGGAAATTTGTCTGGTTTTATCTTCATGTGAAATATGTGTCTTGACTGAATTATTTTTGCATACAAAGTAAATAAATACATTTATTTGTATACTGTTTGGAGAGTTAGAGCCTGAGGTTTTTTGTTAAATGTCTGTAGATATTACTGAAAGTGGTTTGAAAAAGTAGATCTTTTTTTAATTGTTAAAAACCTGCATGAAATATTTGTAAAGAAATTATAGTAATTTACATGCAAAATTATTAGCATCTGCCTGCAACTTGTTTTCTGTATCTCAATCCCATCCCTTGAACAAAAGACAATTTGAGTAAGAAGAATAATTAGATTTACTTTGAAAAACAAACATAGGTCTGGTTTGTGCTAACTCTGATTTTATTGGAAATTGCAGAGTCTAGGAAAAAAAATAATGGTAGCTATCACACAAAAACTTAGGGAGACCCCATTCAATGACACTTGGGATCAAAGAAGGGAGGTAAGTGGATGTAACTGCCATTTGGGGGGTGTTCAGTGTGTCAGACCTGCTCAGGGAGGGTGTAAGGGACCATGGATTGCCCCGAAAGCTATTTCTGTTTTAGAAAAACAGGATGTTTCATTATCCTTGATCCCAGTAGTGTCTCCTGCCATCTGTAGATGGAAATGCGGATGGGACTTCCAGGTACAAGCCAATCTCTGTTATCACTTGGGTCAAGTTTGGTCCTTCAGGAAGGTGCTGGGAATGTCTGGCCCCATCTGCCCCCTTGCCCCTGCAGCACAGGCTGGGGGTGATTGTGAGAGGACAGATTTTTTTCTAATCTACCTCAGCTTTCACCTTCCCTGGTCCAGTAAATCTAACCCAGCCTCTTGGCCTTGAATCTAGCAAGTTTGATTGGACTCTCCTTTCCACTTCTGTAAAGCTGGAGAAGCTCCACAGTCATCAGTGAAGAAGCACCGCTGTCAAACCCACGGATGTGAGGCTGCAGGGTATTCAGGGAATACCCTGCCACCCTTGGGTGTCTCAGCTCCTTCACAAAATGCAGATCCAATAATGTCACAGCCATGGTGCTGCTCCAAGCAAGACACAGCAGCCGCAGCCTCTGCCAGTACCAGGCTGGGGGCATTCTCAGCCAGGAGGCACAAAGAAAGGGTCCCCCCTAAGCAAAAGCACAGTGCTCCTGAGTACTGATCACAAGAGTGAGCAAATTTCTCTCTGGTTTGTTTAGACCAAGCTCTGACGGGGACAGAAGCCCCTGATGTCCCCAGGCCATGGCAGAAATGGTGACAGGTTGGTCTGTGCAATGCTCGGGCACGGGAAGGAAGCCCGAGGGAAGGCTGTCACTAGCTGTTGTACCCAAACCCAGCTGCTCGCTCAGCGTCCCCCTGGACTGGACCACTTGTATTGCCTGCCATTTCCCTACAAACATTCTCAAAATTGCCAGATAAATAAAGATCTCCATTTTTTTTCCTTCTCAAGATCTCCTTTTATTATAACCCAAAGGAGAATAGCAAATATACACATCCATATGCAAACCTAATGACTTAATAAATTTAGTCACTGAAACTAGCAGCAATAAAAGAAAAAGCCCATTCTGCAAGTAGTTTGTGCCACGGTTTAGGAAAGGGATGTTAATTATGAGTGTGGATATATCTAACACACACACTCCCAGAAAAACAGTTTTCCTTTGTTTACAGCACTTACGGGTTTCTCTTTTATGTTCTGCACAATTACTGAGTCGGATGTTCAGATGGGTAAAAGCACTAAACTGTACCAAAGTCTACAGCATGGCAAGGCTTCCCTCCCAGAGAATCTGGCTCAGGATACTTACTGATGTTGTTGTTACCACTTAGAGCTCATAAAGTCATTTAAAACATATTAAGGAGGAATCATAAATATCATCACAGCTATCAGCAGTGGCATTTCACTGTGGTTGTGGAGGCAGACCATGGAACAAGTGGATCGTGTTCACTGTGTCTGTATAAGTCCTGCTTCATCCCAGGGGAAAGCATTGCAGAAGAACATCTGCTTTATGGTGCTCTTTACCCAGTAAAGCCCATTCCACATTCCCCACTGTCCTCAGTCAGAGCAGGGTTTAATCAACACCCCTCTGATGCCAACAGCACTGAGAAGTTCAGCTTTGGTATCAATGGGCACAGATCTGTGTGGATAAGCAGAGACACCGGATTCTTGAAGACATTTACGCTCCCAGATGAAATGCAAATGCCCAACTCCCATTTAAACCTGTGGAAGTTCAGAGACTAAGCATGTCTTTGACTATCTAAGAATCTGTGACCACAGACCTCATACTATAGCACTTGATCCTCGCATACTCTTACTCCAAGGACAGATCTTGAACCACGTAGGTCCTGTTCACAGGATAAGTCCTGTGCAGACCACAGCAGCATTCCCACAGGCAACGATGCCTTGTGTAAAGCCTGATCGAGTTCAGCATCCTCCTGCCTCAGTGTAGCTTCTTCCATGACCTATGGTTGCATCTGTCTGGAAATGCTTTAAAAGAATCGTAGCTGAGCTCTCTCTTGGCATGTGATCAAGAACCGCAAATGTGCATCCAAACTTTACATCTCATCATATCTTTGTCCAGATGGCAGGTGATATTCTACTGTTCACACTCCACTTTTCCTCCCCCTTCTAGCTCCATAAGAGATTGCTGACAAGTCTTCTCGGTGGCCTTTTAGAAGTAGGAGAGAGCAGATACGCTTTAAAATAACAAGCTGCTACATGGGAGCGTACAGCCCTGCTGCAGAGCAGAGATTCACTTGATGAGACAATATGGTATCTGCAAGTATTCTGACTCCGCCTGGACCATCTGTGGGTTGGAGAGAGCACATTTTCAAATAAATCACCATCCATGCGGGTCTGGTCCCCAGCTCTGGGAGCTGAGAAGCAGCATTAGCAAGCAATCTAACTTACTGCCTCTGAAAAATATAACTAGAGGGCTACCTGCCCTCACTTTTGTGGGAGCTCTCTGTGCTCAAGGTACGTATTCGAAACACCCAAGCCAGAGGTGGAGTGCAGGTCTGCTAAGTCTTGCAAGTTGACCAGACAAGCAAAAAAATCAAGTGCTGGATGAACCTCTGTAATTAAGCTGTGGATCTTTATATGTGGACACAAGCTGTCCTAAAGAACCTTTTCATGTTCAAGGACTGATTAAATTATCCATGTCACCGCAGAGGAAGTTAGTGAATGCTAAAGACAAAGGTGTGATTGCAGCATGGACGTGCTCAAGGTAACCCTGCAGCAGCAAGGACATCTGCCTGGGCACACAGCACAGTACTGACCAAAACTCATGCCAGGTTCTGCAAGATGTACTGAGCTCCATTCTGCCCTGGCTAACGGTTACCTAGATCAACGTGACCTCGCACAGATCCACACGAGCTATGTTCTCACATTTGACGACAAAGCAGATGAACCCAGTGAGTTTTGGGGATCCAAATTCAGACCTGTCCATCTCACCATACCTCAGTATTGTATTCTGCTGCTGTCAGCTCTTGGCCTGTCCACCATGCAGTCACATTTTTACCAAGTACTTTATAAAGATAAAAATGCCCAAATTCACTGCATTGGCCTTTGGCGAGCTGCTGATAGGAACACAGCTTTCAACTTAATGAGTGCTGACAAGAACACAACTCAGGATGACACTTCAAGCTGGGCTGCTCACTTCCGTACCTCCCTGGAGAGCATGGGTAGGCTGGATGAGAGAACAGGCTCCAGGAATAAGATTTGGGGACCAACAACTGCACAGCTCTGCGTACAGTGTTATCCAGGGAAGGCTGCACATGAAGCAACTCACTGATGGGGCACACAGAGCAAGTGACATATTTTGTCCTTTGCTTCACTTGTTCTTAATGATGGACCCTAAATTCAAGTTCATGGCTGGATGGAATAAATTTTCATCCCTTCTTTTTAAAATATAAGGTATATTTGGATTTTAATTGATTGATTTTTATTTTTATTTTTTTTATTTTGGATCTTATTTCAAGCTGGAATTTTAAAGCCTTTTAAAATTTGGAGCTGTTATGAACTGGAGTAGTGATCACAGCATAGCTCATTTACATGGCACTTGGCCGATCCAGTTCAGCACTACTCTTCTAAGAAATCAATTGCTTCCCACGAAGAGGGGTTTTCTGACAGCACTGTCTCTAGTATTGCATTCCTGGCAGCCTGGGGATCTGGTGAAACCCCAAGATAATTTCTAACCTGGGAATCCCGACTCATCCATTGTCTTCTCTACATTCTGTTTTTCTGACAAAGTGCCTGAAATTGGTAACAACGTTATCAACTCTGCTTACTCCAAAACAGTATCCAGAAATACATCATTGCATTCAGAGATAATGATCATGAGACAAGATGGGACAAGATGAAGATATGTTAGTTGCATACAAGAAAAACAGATTTCCTAAATTAGCATCGTACTGCTTCATCTGCAAAAGCCTGAAATAACTATGAAGAAAAATAATAATGTAAGAACCCTAGAAACCAGATAGGATGCTTTGAACCTGTGGTCTCTCTATGGGGCCAGAGTTTCTTGGCAATGATTTGAGTCTAAGCAATAAATTGATTTGTGGCCTTCAGTTACTTTTGCGATATTGTTATTTTTATTATGTTTGATAATAACAACAACAATGCATAAACTAAAATAATGATTATGCATTTATAAACATGACACTATTTTCTTCTCATAGTCAAAATAAACCTCTTAGTGGAAAATTAGCAGTCAATATTAGATTTATCATGCTCCTATTTCTATTAAAATTATCCTCAAAGGCTCAAACCAGAGTATGAATGCTTTGGGCATTTAATAAAAATGCCCTCACCATGACAGGAGAAGAAATTTTTTGTGCTGAGATCCTGAGCACTGAAAGACCAAGCGGCTTGCTAGGTGTTCTGTAAAACAAGAAGTGTAAGAGCAAGTAGAAAAATTTATCTCCCCTGGGTTTCAATTCAGTTTCTTTGGCAAAAGCCCTCTCTTTCTGATATAAATGAAATAATGCAATTATAACAGTGTCAGGGAGAAGGGGACTGCAAGCGAGCCCCGGTCCTTGTAAGGCAGATCTCCAGTGGATGGTGTTTTAGCACTCAGACAAAATTGTGCTTGTTCTTACCCACCGGTACAGAGCTGGGCAAGGAGTGCAGGTCTGAGGAAAGAAAATGGCCTGAGACCAATTTTCTCTGAAGTTCATTTTTTAAAATAACACGTCGTGTGGGCAGAAGATAAGAGGAGTTGCCAAGGATCTCACCAGGCCTATTACGGCCATAAGCTGCTGATGTACTGAGATAGCCTCTTTGCTCTGACTCTTAAATTCAAACTGCAAGACTCAGTGGAAACACACCATCCCTGACACTCTTCCCATCTTTCTTAATGTTGGAAAGATCTCTCTTGTATTAAACCGATTTCCGAGCTGTCATGACCAGGGCTGGAAATTCAATTTCTTTGCTGCTAAAACTTCCATCCTGAACATAAGTGGTGCTAGATTATTAGTATTTTGGCAGCTTAGTGACAGGTTGGCTACAACTGGCCAATTAACAGCAAGCCCTGTGGTCTAAAGCATCTGCTGAGGCTGGGTCAGCTGGTGTTGGACAGGCAGGATCTTACAACCAAGACAGAATGTTATGAAGTGTCAGAAGTTATGTGGCTTTTCCCTCCCCCTTGTACCAGCTGCTGCAGTGCCTACACAGAGAAAAGGAAAGGTTCACGGCATATTCTTGGGTGGAGGCCAGCTCTGCTGCCCACCAGGAGAGCCAAAGGGAATCCACCAAGATCTGTGCCTCAAAGTTTGGGTCTCAGCACTGTTGCTGCTGACAAAGCCAGCAAAAAAGATCAATGGTGCTTCCCTAAAATCTGCTGGGGTGACCCTGAGGTGTCTGTCCATCTTTGCTGGGGGCTGCTTTCACTGCCAAGCAAACTACGTGCCCGACACATCAAATCCTCTGTTCATCATCCCAACCACCCATGAAGGTGGGTACATGCTACAAAGGAAGACTGAAGAGGGGTTGCAGGCACATTTCTGTTGATCCTAAGCATCACTTACTGCCAGTGGAGAGAGCTTGTTGGTGAACGTCTGTCACATAACTGAGGCACTGGATTTTAATTCCTGAGAGCAGAATCCTCTGCTGGTCCTGACTCCTCCAGGCTCTGTGTCCTTGAGCCAGACACTTTGGGCTACTGTCTCATCTAATACTCTTTAAATTGCTCATTGTGTATGAAGAGCCTGTCTTTGGCTGTATACAATAGAGGGACATTCAGCCTGAGGAATGAATGAACTTCCAGCTCCTCAGAATATTTTTGGGAGAGAAAGAGGAGAAAGAAAGTGTTTGGCATGAAGTACAGACAGCCCTTTGTTCATTTATTTCCTGGGAATTCAGAAAATCAGCCAATTTTGCTGCAGTAGAAGTCCAACCCACATATTGACCCCAGTATTTCTGCATAGCCTGAAAGAGATGACAAATCTCACAGCCTAAAAAAACTTTGCAAAGAGGTCTGGGCTTATTTAGACCTTGAATGGATGTCCACGATACGTATGTGCTGACAACCTGACTTGCTCTTTTTCTGTTAGTTTCCTTTTGATCTGAAATAACCCGTGGACACCGCACGAGCATTCTGAATGGACCCAAACTATGTCACAGTTTAGATCTGACTGTTCCAGCGTATGCAGCAAGTGACCCATCGTAGCTGATGCTTTGCTTCCTAGGAATCAGACAGATGGAAGTATATCATGAGGGATTTTGCAGTAGTGGCTATAGTGAAATTTTTCACTCTGTTGCACACTTTGCTAGAGAACTCAGATTAGCTTTGGCATCTGATCCTGTTCAGAAGCCAACTAATGACTGCAACTTCCAATCTAAGATAATATAGTCACTCTAGAGAGAGTAATATAATACAGTAACTCTATTTGGCACAATGCACAGTAAAGCAGGAGACCATTTTATTGTATTACTAGTATACAGAAGACTGTGCAACTGTCTTTAAATTATATGACCCAAAATATATCAACAAAGCAATCCAGAATTAAAAATTGCTGTTTCCTATTCATAGCTACTTACTGCAGCATGCAATCTCCATGAGATCCAGGGTTTACCATCAGATCCATACACGTTTGATTTTATTTTACCGAAGCTGTGTCTACAATGCCGGACCAAATGCGTAGAGTGAAACCATTGGTGGCAAGGGCCGGACACTCGCACTGTACATACACATTTCAGGATGGGTTCAGTCTGGTCTAGCTGCCACCTGGTCGCATCCCCTGAACATCTGGCACTTTAGGGGCACTTTGGAGGAATCCTCCAAAGGAAACCAGTTTGCGCAGCCTAAGACCACTCTGTGGTGCAAACCAGAGAGCTGTATGCGAGGGTGCCTGGAGGACTTGCTCCAAAAGTGGACTCCTGGTCTGAACTAAAACGCTGATCCCAGAGATGGCTGGGATAGTTGGCTTACTGCAATGGAGTATAATAAAGCAGGCATGTGATGGATGTGAAATGTCAGCAACCGACTGCACATTGGTGATCCTTAAAAGGAGCCAGGGGCCCTGTGTGCACTCTGATCTAAACACACACTGGAAAAACAGGGATGTGAGCAGCCTGCTGTGACCTGGGTGGTGGCTGGACACAAGGTCCTCCTCTCCTGCCAGGCAGAGTTTGCACTTCAGATTGTTCCTTTATGATTTGAAATGTCTCACAGCCACACTGGCTATAAGAACAAGAAGCCTTCAGAAAAGCACTTGCCACCAACATCCACACAGGAAAACAGCCACATTAGCAATAATAATGAAAAAGGTCAGTTGTTAAGCCTGCCTATTTGAATCTCAGTAGCTTACTTGCAGAAAGCCTGGAATTTACTACGTCAGAGGTCTGAAAATATTTTTCTTAGCATGATAAATTTTAAAGAAATCTTGTTCATCTTTTCCAGCAAACACTTCAAGAGGGGGAGGGAAACCTCAGGGCTCTCCTGACTCTATCACTGAAGAATTAACTTGTCATTCCTGCTTTCTTCTGTGCTACTCCAGAACAGGGGCAGGAAAAAAAAAACACAACACAAACCAGACAAAAATAAAAAACCAACAACCAAAAAACACAAAAGAGGAACCATAACAGTCCTTTCTTTCTATTTACGATATTTCATAGTTTTCATGTTTTCATCAATGCTAAGTTCTGAATCATTAGTGCAGCAATAAGAGCAGAATTGGATCCTCTAAGAATCACTAAAGCTGTACTACACAATATGTTCCAAGAAATAAACACTGATTCATGAATGTTTCAATTATAATGGATATGATCACTTTCATAACAAGGGAAACGAAGGAGAAGATTAGAAGTCCTGTGGGAACGTAACTTCTAGTGCTAGGAGAAAAAGACACAAAGATAACCTGTCCCAAAGTGTCTGAGTTAACTCAACCAAAGGTAAGGACTTCATGCAAGCAGAATGATTTAGCAAAACTGTTATCTGATGACATATTCATACTGATGGACCTGAACGATCACTTCTACTCCTATAGTCTACAGTGTTGGGGTCAGCACCAGGCACCCAGAATCCCACCCTGTCCAAATCTGTCACGCAGGGCAACAAACAGTGTCGCCATGAACGACTGTCAGCGTATTTCACAACACAAAAGCATTTGGAAAGTGAAAATCTGTGAAGCAGAAATTCAATCAGGCAAGTGGGAGAATGCTTATAAAATCACTGGACTTTATTTACTAGTTTTACACTACTGTATCTCTACTGACCTAACCAAAGCACATTAGCAAACTGCTAACATACACAGAAATACATGCAACAAACCTGTGCACTTACAACACACAGCAAGTAAGAGCACCATGGGGATCATTTTACTTCGAAGAGGGCAGTAAAAAAATATGAGGCATGTGAGGAACAAAAGAAAAATAATGAGAGCTGTGAGATTTTACTTAAGCCAGTCATAAAAAAATAAGCTTTCAACTGACAAGGATGCTTTAAGAAGTCCGCTTTCTAAATTTAACTTTGATATTGAAAAGTCTTGGCTTTTGTTCTTTTGTTTTTTTCGTTAGCGTAAACTTGATAAAAAACGAGGCGTGATAATCCTGGCGCTACACATTTTCAAAAGCCATCTTTTAGCTTTAGCCTCTTCAGAGGGTGCAGATAACATTTGCATGGATACAAAGCCCTTGCAGAAAGAATGTTCCTTAAGGGCAGAGCTGGCTGTAGGGTTTAATATGATAGGAACTGAGATTCAAATTCAGCAGCATTCACATTAATAGCCATTAAATTATTTATTCATATCAGGCTCTGGAAGCCTGTAGAAAGACTAGGTTGTTCTGAAGGGCTCAACTCTCATAAACTTCGTGGCATGACTTAGTTTCAGTTGCCGTTCTGAGGGATGCACAGTCCTTTTTACAAGTCTTGATGTACGCTAAAAGCCCCCTTTCCTTCTTTCCCTGATTTTGTGAATGAGGAAAAAAATTTCTGTGCACCCGGTACTGTCCATATCCAGGCAGCACCCACCGTGATGCAGCACAGCCCATCGCAGCAGGACAACACACAATGTGGAAGGGGGTCCCTGAATTATTTGATCCAGTCCTTGCTATGGCACTAAGCCAACTGCTGTATGAGCTACAAATCTTCTGCTTTCCACACAAAATCTAACCCAAAGCCCCAGTGACGTAGCTGTCGCGTTCGGGGGTCTCAGGGGATTCCTGTGGAAAAGCTCTGCAAGGAAGGCAAACAGGGCTTTTCAAACCAACCAACCACCTGCACCCCACCAGCCAGCCTGGCACGGTGCTGCTGCTGGCCACCTCACGACCATGGGAAAAGCCACGCATCACATCTGGCCTGTGAGGACAGAGGAACAAGCAGCAGGGCCACAAAAGCTAACATGAGCTGCCAGCCAACAAGGTGGTATTCTGCACTAAAAAGTTCTCAGCCTTTTTTCCCCCTCTTGTGTCCTGAGCCCTACTGCTGACCTTGATCCATTTAATTACCTCCATAACCAAATTACACTGTAGCAGAATGTAATTATGCAATCAAGTAATGAGCTATGGTTTTGCTCTTGGTCTTGTATGCAAAGCCACCTTTGAAGAGGGCGATAAAAGAAGCGATTATTATAAAAGGACAGCGCAGCCCCATGTACCAATTACTGGCCATGATGCAAGGGACAATGTCTGCTGGCAACGCTGATCCATCAGCTGCTTTTCACGGGCAGCTGGCAAACTTCTCCATGCCGCAGCCTCACAGCCAGCGCTGTGGGTTTCATCCTGACGCCAGACATACACTCACGACAGGCATGCTGTGCGACGGGGCGGTGTTCCTGAGGATACCAACTTCTCCAGTGAGTCATCTCTGCTTCAAACACGCTTATTAAAACTAACTTAAGAACAGCTGTACTAAGCCAGACCAGCAGCCTGGCAGTGGCCAGCAGCAGCGCTGAGGGAAAGGTATAGAACCAGTGCAAACTTGTAGTGGAAGCTCCTCACTGCTCCCAGCAACGCGGAGCTTGTGCCTGACAGATCCGGCGGCAGTGCCCCGGTGCTCGGGGAAAGCATCCGGCTTCCTGTGGGAGTGCACAAGTGTGGCAGGCGTCGTGCGTTCAGGGCAGGGTGCGGGAGTTGACGTAGTTCCCCGAGGAGAGGCAAGAAGGGTTTGAGCCAGGAGAGGTGTCAGGGAAACGGGATGGGAGGGAGGTTTCCTGATGGGGCTCAGCTTGGAAGAGCAGCTCCAGGACTGCACTTTGCTGCCCAGCTCTGGGGAGGCTGCGACGCTGTCAGGTCCCAGTCCATGGAGGATTCACCTGTGTTACGTTAGATTTTGGGGCGAATGGGAGGAAATGGCAAAAGAAAATGTGGTATTTTAGGGAAAATAGAAATTGTCAAATGCGGCTTTGACCATTGTGATACTTGGCGGTGTGGTGCTAGACTCACACTTACACGGGCAGTTCAGAGGGACAGAAGCAGCAAGATCAACCCCATAATGCCACAAGTAACAGTGGAGGTTTGTCCCTTTAGGGAACCAAATGGTACCTATCAGCAGAGCAACTAAGTATTTTCAGCTACCTCGCTCACACAAGGGTACTGCGAGGGATGGAGAAAGTCCCACCACGGTGAGGAGGTAAAGGACACAGAAAAAGGAGATCAGTTGCATAAGATCCTTGGAAAGGCTGTGTCAGAGTCAGAACCTGGATTTCATGAATCCCGGCCCAATGCTTTCAGTGTTAAAGCTTTTCTCTGCCCCATTCAGGCCAGTATGAGAAAGCAGTGGCATGCAGGATTCACTGCAGCCACAAAATGCGGCCCTTTATATCCAGCCTGCAGGAAAGCTCCGCTCTACCCCACCTCCTGAGCCCAAGAACCCCAGCACTGAGGCACACCATTGCTGTGGCCCCTCTCTTTTTTCTGATTCTAGTGCTCGTAGCATCAATGTCTGGGAAACATAAAGTCATTCAGCAGCGATGCCGAGCACACAGACATCAAAAAGCCCCGAAAGGTCCATGGAAATGAATTCCCTATCGTCAGCAGCAGCTTCTCCCTTTGCAAAGATAAATCACTTTTTATGTATGCAGTATATGTGCTAGCATGTACTCTACAGCTGACAATGTTCAGCCTCCAGTGTAACTTGTCAAAGCCTGATATGCCTTTCCTTAATCAACGTGGCAAGCTCCTGAACACCATGTGCTTCAAGCAGTGGGCTGTTGTCCCTGTAGGCAAAAGAATGAAGCGCACTGTCATTCTTGCTGCTGCACTTCGACACATGCATCTCCCGGTGATCAAAAGCCAAAACAGAGCTGGGTGCAGCTCATAGCTTCTCCACCACAATCCCTCTAAGCTGTGGCTCCTCAGAAGGCCCTGAGATGAGGTGCTGCGATGTCCCTCAGCTCCATGTGAAGACACAAACCGGAGAAAATGATGACAGGCAATGCGGGACGGCCACAGTGCTTCAAGGGCCTTTTCTTGTGCCAGTTCTAATTGTGCCATTTCTTGCTGTTTATTTTGAACTGAATAGGATGAGGGTCATCCTAGCATGAATCATTCATAAACCAAATTCCCCCTGTATTAGCTGCTCCACACGCCCTGTGCAGATAGTGACTAGAATATTATGGGGTTAGGACAATGCGTGGAAGGGTATAAGGGGAATTGCTGAAACCAGACAATTTTGAAAATCTGATGACCACAGAGCAGCTGGGGATACCTGAAGTGTGGCAGGCAATCCCGCAGCTCCAGAAGCCATTTGAAAGCTAAAGGTGTGCACTCAGGGACAGGGCACTGGGGAGATGTGTCGGCATTCACAGGTCATGCAGAACAACTGCACTGACTGCACTTTCGGGAAAAATGTGCTGGGGACAGCAGGGAAGCACAGTGATTTCATCTTCATCATATCTGACAAGAGCCCTTTCAAGGATGACCCTGCAGGTTGTTTCTTCTTAGGGCTGTTTGGACTGGGAAAGTGATGTGCTCTCTCCTATGATTTCAGGATACCAGTTTGCTCTCAAATCCCCAAACAACTTGTCTCTTCAGTCTCACAATATGGGCAATGCCACATCATACCAACTTCTCCTTCCTTCAATTCATAACTTACATTATTTTTTTTCCCCACTTCTGATTCCTCCTTCTTTATCCCCTGGTACTTTATTGTACCACAGCAACCTTCTGTTCCTGAGCCGCAGTTTTAAAAAATGAGATCACCCAGAAATTCAGCTGCTCTGTTGGGTCCTTCAGGCACAGGTCACACGCACTATGCCGTACTCTGTAAACGTTTAGACACAGACTGCCTTCTGTTTCACCTTCAATTGACTGCAAGGAACAACTCCTCTTTGGTCATTTCCATCATGTAGAAATGTGAGACAGGAAAAGGGCTTTTAAAGTGTAATGAGAAAGGGATAGGTCGTTCTCTCCCAGGAAACTTTGCTGGTATGATGGAGCAAGAAAGTAACAGGACCAAGGTCACTGTCAGGATCTCATCCCAACACAGACAGCCTCAGCCCTGGCAGTCAGCAAGAAATGTCCAAGTGCTGCACATGTGAAATAAGTTTCATGCAACTGATTTCAGCACATCTGTTACCCTCTCTCTGCTGCAGTCCTGCATTACAGCACAGAGCAGTGACCGACAGAGGCCCCTTGGCTGGCCACCTAATCACATGGGACAACACTGGAGCTAGGAGCTGTGAGCTGGTCCAGCCTGGGCTAAGAGGGCACCTCGTACCCACTGTGGGATGGCACAGGGGTCTCCCGTCCCCCTCTTGCTCTCACACACGAAGCCCTTGGTACGAAAGCAGCCGTCATCACCTCCCCTTAGTTCTATCGGCAGGAATTCGGGAAAGAGCCTCTGAAGAAGCAGATATTCGGGCTTTGCACTTCTCAAACCACCCTGAGAGCCAGCAGAGATCCTCCTGGGGGATCTTCCCCGCAGCCCTGACCCACCCACAGGTGAGCAGGGTGGCCCCGCAGACATGCCATCCCTACACCTCGTGGGACGTGGGAGTGCTTGCCACACTGCGCTGAGGCTCATCCGTTCCCATCGCTCCCCTGCGGGAAATAGAAACACACGCAGCAAACATATATATTCAGCGTGTCCTAGTGCATCAGTACTGTACAGGCGCCGCATAAAAAGGCTGGATGAGTTCAACACATTCTGCATTTTAGATACACCAGGCTGACTCGTATATATTGTGCCACCTACACATGCGCAGCGGCTGCTTGCGTGGGACTTCTGGAGATTTGCTACCCTAGATGAAACCTCAGCAACAGCCAAACCTCTCTGCTTCTGCCTGGGGGAAATTCTGGTGTGGAAAAGGAGCATCCCATCCCATGGCTGCACTTCTGCAGCCAGGAACCCCTGGGTCTACCCCCAACTCCTCCGCACCACATGCAACCCTCGCAACAGCTGGTAAGTGGTGCAGAGATGCTTCTCCTGCCCAAATGCATGACAGTTTATTGCTGTTGCTGTCAACTTACTCTGCTGAAAATAATCCAAAAGACAACAATGAGAATCTTTGGCCAAACAAGTTAATTTCCATGGAAAAACTGTTTCCAAGGAAAGAAAGAGTAAGAGGCAGCATGCAGTGATCAACAGTCAGAAGCCACCATACTCAGGAATTCAGACCCTGAGTGCATTGCCAGGACTGAAGGGGGTTTGCACATAATGGCCTCAGTGCAAGGAGGCTGTCACCACGCTTAGGAGAAAAGGAAAGAGCAGGAGAGCAGAGCTCACTGCTATGGCCTGGCTGCTCTCCTCTGCAGCACGCACTGATGGCAGTCTCAGAGCTGGGACTGCACTGCAAGCAGCCCCATGCTCACATGGAAAAAATAATTGGAAATCGAAACACAAATCAACCTCAAAAACACTGCCCCTCCTGGGGGGAAAAAAAAAAAGAAAAAAATAATCCCATTGATTTGGTAGTGTGGACTTATATCCACTACCCCACAGCACCGGTACATATGGAGTAGCAAAAGCATTTTTTTTCTTGAGTAGGAAACTGCTTTCATTTTTCGGCCCCCACCTACTGGGTCCATCATGTCCTGGACCATTGCAAGCAGACAGAAGCACGTCCTCTCTTCTGTTTATCCCTGTATTTTAGAGCAGGTCAACAGAGAGAATTTCACTAACTCTTGCTCAACAATTCCCACCTTATCCAAACAACAGTCTGCACAGGACAACCACACTGAAACTACTAAACCTTGGCCTCAGCAAAGGCAACATCACCACTGGTTAGAGAAAGCAAGAGAAAGCAAAGTCCTAACCCAGCTCAGGGTCCAGTAGATACATTCAGGTCCTAGCTTCCCATCTGTCCTCCCTTTATTAAAACTGATACAGCCATGTGCCAAAAAAAAAAAAAAAATCTTAAGAAAGAATCTGGGCAGGGCCTGGTATGGATATGGATGGTGGATGGAAAAGGCGACAGAGGAGTGTGGCTGGCAGAGCCGCAGTCTCCATGTCCCGTCACACCAGGGTGGCTCTGTGACAAAGCAGGGGACCTGACAGCTCCAGGAGAAAGGCACGTTTTTAATAGAGGCTCTCTGCACAGACAGCGTTTGGTGCCAAGGGGTTACTGGGCTTGTGCTTTTTAGGTTTGATTTTGTGCAAATCCATATACTCATTGAGAGAAAGTAAGTGGTGCAGTTTGGTCTGTCTGCGAGAATTTCATTGCAGTGTGTGTGTCTCCTCAACACTTGTGGGCACAGGAACCAGGGACCAGACCCTCCAGGGAATTTACGATGTCAGAGTCATCTCTCTTGTAAGTAAGGGGCTATTTAGGACAACGACTCCCAAAGTCTGAATATTTTATTGATGGTGTGGGACTGGAAAAAACACTGACGTGTATTAAACTAACCCTGGGTACCTAAGTGATTGTTTCCATCTTGGAAGGAAACATCAAGGACCTCATCAGGTTTGGAATGTCCACCTTGGTCTGATTGTGTTAGGTGAAGGCACTGGAGGTCATTCTTGGAAGTCTGCTACTTCTGACAGGGATGCTGTGGCGGGCTGTGGATGACAGCAGGATTTCCCTGCTGTTCTGTCAATACAGGTATAATGCTAATTGCAATTTTATATGCCTTCAAAGAAGACAAATACACTACCCATGGATGGGTAAAACTTTTCTGATCTCCTTTGACCTTGAAGATCCCTTGACAAAACTTTCTTCTGTATTTTAAATGCTGTTTCTATATTATTGATGAACCCTTCAGTCACACCTAGTGAAAATCCTTTAGACATTCAGAGTATCGGAGATTGGCTATTTGGACAGGTGACAAGCCCATTTCTGCTAAGCCAATATTTTTCAAATCAAGAGTCACCAAGCAATGGCAATAAGAGTGAAACAAGATGAGAGCTGGAGATATCAGCCCTGGCTCCCAGCTGATTTCCTGAGTGTTCTGCCAGCCCGAGTGTGCTCCTGTGCTTGATTAATTTAAATTGGGAGTTTCTGAAAACAAAAAGTGTCACACTCAGCTTCTAATCAGAGCATAAAGGTCCTGCAACTGATCAGCAGGCAGTGAATGCTTAACTGCACTGCAAGATACTCATTCTTCTGAGATCTTTTGCCAATAATGATATTTTCACTGTGCAGCTCTTTAAACTGAGACAAATAACCTCAACAGCAGGGCAAATAACCTCTCACAACCGTGGCTCCCAAGTGATTACTCCAGGGACCTCTGTGCTGTGACAGCCCCGCTCCAGGCACAGCCCCTGCAGCTGGTGTTTCCTGCAGGACGGAGCTGCCTGTCCGAGCACCCCGCTGGTCCTTCCACAGTCCCTCTCCCTGTTAGAGTTTCCATCTGAATTCGGGAAGATGGACTTTTCTTTATCCTGCATGTTCCCAGCCCCAGGCTATCCAGCTACCATGAAAATACAAACCAGTGGCTAACAGAAATGGCTATTACTAAAAAGGTTTCTTGCTACATTACTTTTTATATAGACTCTCATTTTACATCAAAACAGCCACCTTTTTCTAACACATGCATACACACTCAGTAAGCTGTGAAAGTACAACTTTATTACCATGGATTTACCTCAAAGAGCAAAACTGAGCCAAAAATCAATTCAGGTTTGCTGACAAAAAGCAAAATGCTAATACTGGTGTTAGGGAATCAAAATGTCACTCCTTAGCACCTGCATGAATATTAATCACCTTGTTTTTTACATAATATTTTCTTTTCCTGTGCTCCATAGCTACTTTACAGAGCAGCTCATACCTTTTTAAGTTTGGCCTAGAACCAATCCATGCTATTTTCTGTGCCAGATGTGGATTCAGGTTTGAGGGTCAGAGGCCCTTAAGCATTAAAATTAACTGATTTTGAGTGGTTCCTTGAATTTTGTCATCAGTTCAGTAACAAGTCCCAGGTTTAATGGCTTCAGATCTGTGTATGTAATATCACAGTGCTTAACCACAGGTGGAAATCTGGCCCTGGGTTTTTAGACCTAAAAGCATCAGTCTTTCCTAGTTTAATTACTGTCATAGACAGACCGTACCAGAGTACAGTACATGCTTGGATGCCCACCTCCCAAGGCAGGTATTTAGCAATTTTGACATGTAGTTCATTTACTAAGGCTATGAAACAGCTTTAGCACCTAGCTCCCACTGAGCATCAAAGGAATTAGGCACCTAAGTCATTTAAGCACATCTGTAAATCCCACAAAGCTTCCATAAGCATCTTTCCACATCCAAATACTATTGGAAATCTGTATTGCAATGTAGATGAAGTAGAAGACACATAAAGATCTATAAGTAATCAAACTGCTAGTGCTGTTAAAGACTTAGAAATGGGTATGATATGTTACATACGCAGGGCTCATTAATAATAACAGGATGAGGGAAGAGGCTTGAATTGTAATGCAACAAAACCCATACAGTAAACAAATTTCTGTGTGCAAAACTGGATCATAATTATTACCGTGGTCCAAAACCGTGTGAAAATCTGCAGCCTCATCCGAGCAGCCAAACGGACTACAGAAGAGCCATCTCGTAGAGGCACTAAGCATTTGCAGCTCTTTTTTGCCTGGTCCTGACGGCCCTGCAGCAAAGCCCGGCAGCCGGGGCCAGGAGCACATCATCTCTGCAGTGGAGGCATTAAACTTGGCTGTGCTCGCTCTCACCGTTTGAACTCTTTCAAGGGGAAATGTGCTTCTGTGATTAACTGGGGTTATTAACAGTGCTCAATGGCTTGTAATGCCATTGGTAATCAAACAGGTCTCAAAAAGTGGAAGAAGAGGAATTGAATAGAGTTAAAATACACACACTGTCTACAGCCCGCCATCCCGGGTCAGCAACGTGGCTGTGCCTACGGCCTGCTATGCATACACGGAAATTAATTCAGTGACTGCAGATGTACAGATGAGGACAGAATGATTCCAAATGTCTTTGCTTAGAAGATACTCGAGCAGTCAAGCATCATTTTAATGTGAAAATACTGCTGTCATATAAATCACTGACTTCAGGGCCAGGAAGTATCTCTAGAGACCTCAAATCTGTCTATCTGCTCTGAGGCAGGAGTAATATACCAAAACCAATCCTTACAGATATTTGCCTAACATGGTCTTAAACGTGCACAATATTCCTAACTACGTGGTCCAGCGCTACTCTAGCTAGTGAAGTTCTTCCTTCCTTTGTTGTTGAGAATTAAACCTGTTGGGTTTTGCCATTCCCACAATGGTCACACACAACAATTGGTCACAACCATCCTAAGAACAATTTCTGCGTCTGTGAATGCTGCTCTCATGCCTGTCTGTCATCCTTCACACCTCTGTGCTGTACTTGACCTTCTCTCTGCTAAGAAAAACCAAAACAAATGCAGTCCATCCTCCCAATATTTCATATTTTTCCCTCTAAATCCTACTGTTTTCCTCTGGACCTCTTTTGTCCTCCTTTCCTTCTTTTTTCACATTTTTCCTCTGGTTTTCTTAAGCAATTGCCTAGAGCTGGCTCCAGTCCTTCACCTGAGGAGCAGAATAACAACCCCTGCCCAACAGCATCCATTCAGAGCCAAACTGAAAGGTGCCCTTTTTTTATAAGCCTCCCACACAATCTTAATTCATGTTCAATTTGTGGTCCGCTGTAAATTCCTGTTTCTTTCCTGCAGCATTGCTGCTTTCAATATTTTTCACTCTCTATCTATGCACTTAGGTTTTCTTTCCAGAGTGTAACTCATGAGAAACTCACCTTTACTGAATTCTACTCTATTGATTTTGGGCTACTCCAATGTATCAAGGCGATACTTGAATTCTGACTATATCCTCCAAAGTGAATCCCACTTTGGCCCAATCCACACATTTTTCTAGGAGTATAGTCTCCTATCACACACACCATTCATGAAAACATTGGCTTGAACTAGACTCAAACCAAACTGCTCAAGACTCCTGAGTCTGTTCCCCATTTAACTGCAACACATTGCTATGCACTGAGAGTGATTTTTGCAAGTATGTGTCCTCTCACCTTATATTAATTTAATCTAGCCCACCTTTTGCCCAGATAGGAGTTCCTTGTGGAAAGTTCTCAAAAGGCTTACTAATATCATAGTGCATCCCATCCCCATTCCTGCCCTTTTGTCTGTTAGGTCAGTTAGCTGCTCTGCCAAAGAAAGCAGTTGCACTGGTTTGAAATGATCCGCTGTAGCATCTCACATGCTTTATACTAATGCAAGATCACAGTCCTGGAAGAAGCAAGCAGAGCTCGTCACGCTGCATCCTGACTGCAGTCACCGTGTAGATGCAATGGGACTGAGAGTAGAGTAAGGCCTGGGCTTTTCAAACTTATACATAAATCTTTTCTGTTCAGAAATATGGGTTCAGGCAGTTAATAATGGTACTGGAGTGTGAAAAAAATCAAGGTAAGTCTATAAAAAGTGGATGGACTGTCATGCAGCTAATTCTTTATACAGAGCTTTCTTTGCTGTATTCTCCAGCTGCTTAATAACTATTTCCCCTTGGAACAGCCCCTCTGTGTCCTTGCTTTCTCTGGCTTTTTTCTAACCCATCTTCAGTTAAATCTTCACAACCCAGCTCTCCTTTGAGAACAGGTTTGAAAGCTGCCTAGCTAAGTGATTTGCCCAAAGTGCTCCGTTTGATAGAGGTGGGCTATGAGAGCTGGGAGGAAGGGCACGCCCCGAGGGGAAGCAGCAAGCAGGTCCCTGGAACTGGTTCAGATTTTGTTAATGAGCCTGGCAGATGAATGGAAGAAGCCAAGTGTCTGTTTGGCTTATCAGCAAGGACCCTTTGTAACCTCTAGTTAATTGGCTTTTATTGATTTTCAGGATAAGAGAAATTTCCGTGAGATTCTGAGCAATTTTAGGGGACATGCTGGACCGCTGATCAGTTTGGATTCTCCCACACCCAGCACCTAAGATTCCTGTATTTGCATTTTTCTCTCTCCTGGACCCCAAGTTTCACCTTTTTCAGGGCCGAAGACACACATGTGGTGAGGAGGACTGGACACAGGAGAGAGATGCCATGTTCTTGAGAGCTATGTAAAAGAAATCTGGGTGAGCATTCATGCCTGGGTAGCAGGCAGGATGCTGGATGTACCCGGTCCACCCAGTTCTGTAGAGAAGGGCTCGTGTCCAAATTGCTGTGGCAACCCCCTGCAAAAGGCACACTGTTTCGTCTGCACGGCCCCTGGCCCACAGGTCTGGGCTGTACAAGGTGCTCCTGTGGTTCTGTCACACCATCGTTATTTGCTGCACGTTTCTTCAGTTCAAAGTCCTTGAAATAATGAGAAGGTCATGCTGAAGCCCAGTGATGATGCTTTTAGGGCACAGGACAGAGTGTTGCCTGCCCTGGGTTATAGCTTGTGGAAATGTAAGAGGATACAAGATCTGTCGGGATAATTTTGGAGGACTGTACAAGGATCGGAAGAAACCAAACCTGGCCTGCTCTCTCCTCCATACTGCCTCGTGGGGAATGGTTGCTATCCCCACAGCCCTTGGGGAATCAGGTGGTTCACTCCAAAAAGGAGCTTGGGAGCAAGCTGCCATCCATTCAGTGTGAATAACTGGGGAAACTGGGCCAGGGAGCACGATGGAGAGCTAAATTACCTGACAGCACTCAAACAGAGAAGGGTTGGCAGATTATCTCAATCCTATCTGATGGAGAAATTTATTTTTGTCTACTCTGAATAGGCAAGCTACAGGATGAGATGGGAATACAGGGTTGACCTAGTCTGGCAGTTGCTGTGCTTTGTTTTTTTATTATCACAAGAAAGCTGGTTCTTGCTGTGTTTGCCATACTAATCATGCAAAAGGAACCACAAATGATTGAGTTTTGCAAACTCCAAAGCAAAGGTTGGCATACAATAACAAAAAATAAAAAGGCAAAGGATGAAGCTGACGAGACATGCTCTGTTCATTTATTTGACACGAGTAGTTTGGTTTTTAATTATGCATGCCACTGCTTCACAGGGTGCTGGGGACTGTTCCACTGCAGCTTATTCTGAAAAGTAATTTAATTCTCAGTAACAGGAATCCTCACTGCTGCTCTGCCACAGCTGCTAAATCCCTGTTTGAGATCGAAATAGGAACTACCACTGGCGTACGGGTGGACAGGCTCCATGTGAGCCAGGGAAACGTATAGGATACATGCATGTGTTACACAGGCACTCTCACGGTTACAGTTACCTACTAGTCATGACGGCTGTAAATCCAATGAAATGATTACACCAACTTGAACCACTAAAAATTTAACCTCTAAGTGCATGAAAATGTGTATTTGCACCGGCAAATACCTACTACAATGCCTCTGTTCAGCATAAGTCTTGCAGACTTAAATAGTAGATAAATTACATTGTTAAACATAAGACTGCAGAGCTGCAATCCAAGGGCTCTGCAATCAGAGAAGAGAGCAGGGATCCTGTTTCTCATCCTCCAGCAGTCTCAGCCCTCGACTGGGACAACAGTGTCTAATTCCAGACACCGACTGTCGGGGCAGAACAGAGGGAAAAGCACGCCCTTTAAGCTTTTGATGATTTTTACCACTATCTGCAACTAATATTTGGGTTCTGCTGAGACCAAGAGGATATCGGTTACTGAACCAAGGGCAGGGAAGGAAGGAAGGAAAAAATACTTGCAAAAATCTAGTGACATAGTAATTTCAAATCACTGCCTCTGGGTGCTGTGCAAATGAACGACGGTGCGACCAGTTGCGCAGAGCTCAGCTCAATATTGATCCTGACAGACTAGAAAATCTTTCTCATGTCTAAAAGGGCACAAACTGTCAAAACCATCAAGGACTTCTTCAGACTGTATTTCCCCATTTTTATTAGCCATCAGCGAGTTCCGGTTAGTATCTCTGCTGGACGCAGACAACTCCAGCCACAGGTTTCATTTTTTGCATGCAAGTTCTCTTACTATATGCAGGAGTTGCCACATCAGAACGGACTGGGGGGTGTCCGATAAAACATCCCCTCTCTGAGCTGCACAAGCTGCTTCAGAGAGTGTGCAAGAGCTCCCACCATGGCAGTAATGGCACAACTTGCCTCAAGGAAAATTTCCTCTGGAGCCTCAAAATTTAAAGGTTGGCTTAAATAAAAAGTCATTGCATCAGTTCAGCTCCTGGGGAAGCCAAATCCACAGCCGCAGCATTTTTGAACCTCCATGTCCTATCACAAAGCAGTTCACTGCAGAAAAGGAGATTGAACTGATGCATAAAAAGGTAATAGATTTTTAAGTAATAGAAGGGAAGATAATGTGGCCTATAAAGGGCCATCATAAAAAATGTCACACACTGACCAAGGACGGAAAATGACACTGGCAGGTCTGCCCTGACACATTGCAGCTGCAAGGATTAAAAAAATATAAATAAGCAAAGAAATGTTACCACCCCATTAAAACTGCCTTTTGCGTCCATGGGACCGTGACTTCCACAGCTCCGTGTGGACATTCCCACTGAAGGGCGGCCCCTATCCCGCAAAACACGAGGCTCTGCCTGAGGAGTTTCTCCCATCCCTCCCAAGCAGGAGCGGGACGGCTGGATTAACCTCGAGCAGCACGTTTGATGTGCATGGAAACCCTGCCAAGGCAGCCTGTCACTTATTAAGAACATTTGTCAAGGTTGTTAAACAACCTTGACAACAAACCCACAGGCAGCAGCAGCAGCAGAAGGGGGCCTGCGACGCTCCCTGGATTTGCTTTATTGAATGTAGCCTCATTTGATTCAAACATCAAATGAACCGTCTGTGATCTCTCCTGTCTGAGAACTGATACGAAGGGTTTGAGAACCACAGCCTGCACAGGTTGTCACCTATGGAAAATCTTCCCAAATCCTCCCAAGAGAACATCCACATGTGCTGGCAGGGCACCTTGTTCCCTCTCAGTGCCTTAAACCCTCACCTCTTCCCCCTCCCCCAGACCCGCACTGGGGCCTTGCAAGGAGGATGCTCCCTCCCTTTTCAGTCTTTCCATCTGCTGGTCAGACAGGCCAAGGGGCAGCTCCCCAGATAGGCTCTCCAGTTTGGAGACAGCAGGGCTGGATTAACTTGGCAAGGAGGGAGGTTGCACCTGGTAAGCCCCCACAGTGCACACTCCTCACTCGTACATCCACCCTCCTGTCCCCACCCCTACCATGGCTATAGCCAGCCCCGCCTGCTCAAGAAAGGGAGTTGTACAACTGACTTTGAGCATACAATAATCTCCAGAGTACACATACATCTCATTTTCTCAGGCTCTTGTTCAGTGGAGCTAATGAATGACAAATAAGCAAAGCAGAACATGGCCTAAAAAACCCCCAAAGCTTAAAAGAAACTTCTACCATTGAAAAGTGCTTAATCAAAATCAAAATATCTGTCCCTTGCGCAGAGTTCCAGTGGGAGGTCTGAGGTATGGGTCTGCACCTCCGTACCCTCCCCGGGTTGGAGTGTTCCAGCAGAGAATGGACACCCTAATCTCATCCACTTTCCCCAAACTGTTCCCAAGCTCTTGTAATTGTGTGGCACCGAGAGCTCCATGGAATAGAATGATTTTCCAGCCACCTCTTATCGCTTTGCTCACTGAAGGCTGGAAAGTGGCTCAGCAACAGGCAAGGAGAGCCCACACAAGATTTCGGATAGTAGAGGTGCTCTAGGCAAAGACTTAACCTGACCTACTGCCTGGAAGATGAGGCAAGAAAAATGGAGACAAAACCAGTCCTGACCATGAGAGCAACCACCGGACATCAGTTAGTCCCAAAGGATTGTTCCCGTGTACCACGCAGCTCCTCTTCAACACAAACTGTTAGTTAAGAAGATATTTTTGGTTACTTTTCATTACTCTTTTTTTCACCTGGCAAATAGCTGCTGGGAACACCTGTTAAGGGGCTTTCCCAGTACAAAACATACCAGTTTTACTTATGCTTTCATATACCTCTCAGCAACAGGTGATGAATGGTGTCCTGCCCACTGACAGTGCAGAGGACCAGGACTCAGGACAGGGGTGATACAGAACAGATGAAACAATAATTTCCTCCTAGCTATATAGGGTGGGTTGAGGGTTAATTAATTCACAATTCATAAAGCTGTTTGCAGTATCTGGGTACATTCAGCTATTTTAGTATTAGGGATTAATAGGTATTATAACAACAGGAGGCTGGCAATGGTTTAATTAACTAAACTATGAGCATCGTTTTGCTCCACATATACATAGTTTAGCTGTATTGCTAGAAAATTCTGGGCATTAATGTGGTTTATGGCTCACTATATGAGCTCAGTTCTGTTCCCCCTCACATGCATACCCTTGTTCCTCCTCTCAAATTTAGCCTGAATGGAGCCATTTTCATCAACTACAGACAAAGAAATCAATGTAATAGTACGTGTGAATGATGACTGAGGAATTACACATTTTATGAACAGAAGAGGCGGGCAAGTGGATTCTCTGATGGATATATTCTTCTAGATAAAGGATCTGTCTGTGTTTGGAACATCCTGCTTGGGACAGAACAAGAGCCACTAAATAATATTCAGTCAAAATGTTCTGAGCTCTGGTTTCCGTTTATATAAAAATATCGTTTCTTTATGCAAAGTTCGAACGTGATGTCTCATTTCTATCCTCTCTAGTCATAAAATTAACACTGCTATTGTGGCCTTTGGCATTTCCTATTATGTCCTTTAAGTATGAGCTTTTTAGAGAAGCACTTTGTGGGACTCAGGGTGGATATTCTGTGAATCTGTATTTAATAAAAGTCAATGACATAGTTATTTGTAAGTGTAGAAGGGCAGACATGAGGAACACGGTGTATATCATTCCCCACCATTTATTCCTAGGACACTTTAATGCCTCATCAGAGGTGATACTGAAGCACCTTATGTCTGTATTCCCAACTTTGAGACAAGCCACACTCCTGTTCCTACATGTTCAAGATGTCTTACTCATTTCTGCCTGGCTAAACCACTGTGGTGGCTAATGGGTAACCCATCGTCACCATCAGCTACATGAGCTGTAGTCCAGGTCAGGAGATCAGAAGAGAAACCACCTGACTCTTGTTAGATTTGTGGTTAACATTCTTGAAGAATTTACATATGCCAATTTTCATCCTGACATTGAACACTAACACAGGGAGACCTCTAGAAGTGGGAGGGAAATCAAAACCTTCAACCAAGCTTAACAAGCTTTTTGATATAGAAAAACCTGCAGGACCCTTCTCTCAATGCAGATAAGGCTGAAAAAAGAGAGATTATGGATTTCTGAGGGCTTTTCCATCCCCAGTCACTCTGAAGATCTAAGTCTGAGCCATCTACTCTCTTGGCAAGAAGGGGAACAACATTCATGTCAGTGATGAATCAGGACACATGAAAAGAGATACTGTTTTGTTTTGCTGAGCTTTATTATGTATGTATCGGGAGAAATCTTAACGCGGGATGAAAATCTATTCTTCCTGATGTACAACTAAATAAATATCTTTGGGTTTAAGACTTTTTTGTCTTTATAAGCTTGGATAATTTAAAACCAACCCAGAACGTATCAGGATTGGAAAACGTTCTTGAAATGCATGATGAATCTAAATCAATATTGTCCATCTCACATCCACAGAACTTCATCAGTGGCTGCAAGAGGGACGTGCAAAAACCTGCACTGCACAGCTGGGTCAAAGTGCTGCAGAAATCTGGGAGTTCAGCATCTGGGTCCATGTTCACATTTTACAAATGAGGACTATACAAGTTCTGTATAGCAACAGCTCTGCAGAACCACAACATCTCTCTCAGTTTAGACCAGATCAGTAACACTAAAATGAAATGGCAAGCTTTCAAAAATGTGTTTACATTCTCCAAAATCTCAGCTTTCATTCCCCACAGATATTTCAAATCCAGGAGCAAGAACTGAATACAAATGGATGTATGCAAGATGGCTGCTTGAGTTCTGGAAGGTGGGGAAGGGTGGCCCAGTGAAATTTGAATTCCCATCTCTCAGAAGTGTAGGCAAAGCTGACATTGTGGGGAGAAGCTGGAAGGCTCTTCCCACTTGCAGCACTGTGCCACAAATACAATAGTCCCATGGGAGGCCACCACACCACCACACTGGGGGACAGAGGTGGTGTGAAGGGCAAGTGGAGTATGAGAGGAGAGACAGCAGGAGGACAGATATTGTGGGTCCTTAGTAAGTCCATTTGGCAAGATTTTTTTTCCACATATTAAACTGAAACAAGTTCCTTGCACTCCTTCTGAAAGTTCGTAACAGTCTGACCCACTCCTTCTCCTCTGAACATCTCCCCAAACAAGGAGACTAAATCCAGTGGCTGTATCAAGCCTCAGGAAGAAAATTAAATCACTGATCATCTAAAGTGACTTCTGTTACCCATTTGAGGTCACTGAGGCTTTTTTTCCCTTCCATTTCATCCATTCACTTTTATATTTTACATAAAACAACTCCTACTTCCACTGCATCTGACCAAGTGGGAGTTATAGGCTCTTTATGGCTTCTTTTTAATCTTGTATTTTAAACAGGAAAGTAGTTTTAATGGAAAAATTGGATTCTCAACTAGCAGTGGATGAGAAGGAATGGAGCAACCAGAAGGGCTGCCAAGATGGCAAAGCAGGGAGAAAACACACGTCCTGTCCCAGGGGCTCTATCACTGGAACTAGGTACGGGGACTGCAGCAGCCCCTTCCAGGAGCAGTAAAAAGCCTCCTGGGACCTCTATGGGAATTACAGGAATTTACTGTTATTTAGGCAGTGGTATTAGCACATATGGTGTTTTACACATGGTACAAAGAGACATCAGACCCGAACTGCAGTTTGTCCTGCACTGAGGCAGGGAGGGGAGCTGGCTGCCCTCCAGGTTTAGCAAGATAGATCGATGGGGTGGCATTGGCCCACCACATCAGGACACAGCAAGAGTCCTGCAGCTGGGATGGCACTTCAGTCTGCCACTTGGTTTTACCCTGGATAGGGACAGAGCACCATGCTGATGAGAGAAAAGTCTATTACAACAGCTTTTGCAATAGAGAAAGACAATTTAAAATAATGCGTAATTTTGCAAACTGGTGGGGCACTCCATAGTACTTTGGAAACTTAAGCCAGGTACGGCTCACAGGGTGATGAAAGATGAACTGCAACAGCTTTATTGAGGCCAGTCTTCAGGATGTGTCTATCTGCCTCTCTAGGCACCAGAAAAGGCTGCATCTAGAAAAGACAACCTGGTTCCTCCAGAACAGTCAACATGTATTTCAGCGTTTCCTCCTCAGCCTTGACTTCAGGCCCTCAGTACACAAGCACTATCCCTTCCTGACCCCATCTGACAATGGGATCTGCAGATAAAAATGGCCAGCTTTTTGCCACAAGTACAAAGAAAACATTAAAAGTTCCCATCATACTTGAATTTTCATGGGGAAAAAGAGAGTCCTGAAATGAATGAGGATGAGCTGCTAGGGAAGGGAGTGGAAAGTAATCCCAAAGAGTATTCCAGACTGCATTGCTTAAACTTACATTTCCTTGACATGAAAACCCAGAAAAAACATTCAGCTAATTCTCCTTTCTGACACTAATTCTTTATATGTTAATGAAGTCATTAAAATCCCCCATTCTTTGCAATTAGTCTTTTATTGTATTTTTCTAACAAGCGAAGTCTTTGAGATGGGCAAGAGTAAGAGAAGATGGATAGGAAAGATAAAGGGGTTTTACGCATCTCCTTGATTCTTCACTAAAGTATCTCAAACAAACTGAGATACAATGAGATCTGACTATAAATCCTCAGCCATGCCCCAAAGGAATATCATTTGAATTAGTTCAACAGCTCTTTTTCCATACAGCAATTTTATTTTTACCTTTCTTTCATTTTATTCTTTCACCTTAAGAAATATAAAACACTGCACAATATTTAGTCGCAATACTTTGGTTCCAGGGATGTGGCAGGACCGAATTTTGCCACTGTTTTGCTCTCCAAAAGAAACAAAATGGTGAGATATGTAACCACCAGAATATAACACAACATGGGAGGCTGCAGGCTGAACAACCATGTACATGACAGTGGGAGTGAACCACCAGCCTTGCTAGGAAAAGTTTCTTTTTCTGGGAATGTCTGGAATGTTCTTGGTTCAGAGTAGGACAAGATATTGATGTATTAACCAGTCCAAAAAAAAAAAAAAATCAGGAAAGGGAGAAATGAAAGTAGAATCAGTCACAGCAGAAAGGACATTTTCAATCAAATCATAATGTTATGACATATCAATGCCAAAATGCATTTTTTGTTTCAATTCATCTAACTGAAAAATTATAACATCTCGTTGATTTGTCATTCTCCCTTTGAAAAAGTCTAGTTCTATGAAACTCAGAATTCCAAACTAGAAAATGTATGAGAAGAAAGAGTGGAAGTAGCTGCCTGCATCACCTACTCTGACCTGAGTATGACTTCACATCGCATCTGTGCCTGTAACCTTCAGATAGTTCCAGTTCTCACGGGCTTGCTTAAACTGGGAGTTTAAAACACGGTTTTGCAATTTTGCACCATCTTTCATCCCAACATGCCTCATAAATTATACACTTTTTAATGAACTGCATCTCTGCTGGATGAAACATGACAGTAACACATACTATCATCTATGATCTGGTTCTTTGTACCTTCTCAGGTCATTTATATTTGAAGGTGAAGTGCCAGCTAATCAGAAACATGTTGAACAGTTATACAAGCTGGGACAAGAGGGCCCCTCTGTTTTAATCATGCCCAGGATAATACAACTATATTCTGTGAATATCTGTGTCCTTACTAAACCCAAGGCTGCCTGAAAAGTGAATGGAGCCTGTGTTAATACTGTAAGACACAGTACATTAACGACAGAGAACAATTTCAGTGTATCCTATACAGACTGGTTCAGAGATGAAGTTCTCAAAAGCCAGCCTGGCAAATACAACATCCTTTTAGTGTGTATTGTAAAAGGGCAATAAATTACAAACATCAATATGGATAGTAGAAATCGGAGCCTGTGGGGCAATCTTGTGCTGAATTAAAACAAATATCTCCTTGACTAAAGCCGAGGGAAATGGCAGTGGCATCATATTTCATTTTAATAGACTGCAGAGAGGTTTGCCTGGGGAGAAATCAAAGTGACTTGATTATCCCATCGTGTTAACTAACATCTTATCACATTCAGGCTCTGTCCCTAAACCAATTTAAAACCCTACTATAAGAGGCTTTCAAAAGGGAGAACTGAGTTAAAAAGTATTCAGCATAACCCCTCTGCTTTAATCCTTTATCCTGTGGTGTTACAACCAAATGTCCAGGTAGTTTTAGGCATTGTAGCAGAAAGAGGACAGAGGAAAAGTACTGGAGTAAGGCATGATACAGCAGGACCCGATGCCAGCACCCTGAATTCAACCAAAATTCTTGTTGTTTGGGATCCTGTGAGGACCTGGGTGCAGAGTTCAACTAAGGCTCTGTCTAAAACCCTGCACCACCTTTCACTAAAGCTCTCCACCACCTCCTTCCGGTGCCTTTGCTTTCCATCTTCCAGCTTTCCTTGCCCTCCAGGTGCAATTGCAAACCTGGAGGAGAAGATGGACTCATGCAATCTCTCGGCTGCTTACCTACCTGCCTGCTGCAGAGGCAAACCACTCTGCCCATTATTCTCAGGGGCTTGTGACCAAGATTCACGTCCTGCAGTGGTTTACACATGATTCACAAAGTGGTGCTCAGGCTAGGCTGGTTTCTCCAGGGGCTTGATGGACCTTTGCAGCAGGAGCCAAGGAGGTGCCCTGCTTCCCCTCCACACTCAGCTGGCCACCTGAAGCAAGGATCCACTGAGGAGCAGCTCACAGTCTTCACTGGAACTCCCCACACCTTTGAGTTTTGATGCATTTGTACAGAAAAGCCCAAGGAAGTGTTTTGTGATTATGAGGAACATTAAAATAGATATTGCTAAAAACAAATAGCATTTGGCAACCAGTTTGAGAAGAGGAAAGGCAATATTATGTCTTGATATTTCCCTCTAAGAGGTAGAAGAGAAATAACTGAAGGAAAGAGAAAGTTTGACACTCTCAGACACTGATATTTTTCATTCCCTGCAATCTAAAACTCAAGAAATGTGGTTTTTTTCCAACAAATTAACATCTTCACTTGTCTATTTTCTCACCCGAAATTTTCACTGAGATGACTTCTTTTTCAGATGGCTCGGCTTCTTTTGCCGTCTGCAGCTGTCAAGGCCAACCATGTGGCTAGCCATGTCTTTGAGGGAGCAGGAGGGAGCCAGGACACAGGTGGTTCCTCCATGTTACATCCTGTCAGCTCATGTACAGAAAAGACAGGATCTGCGCCAACTTCTATTACCGTCTTTCTATACATCTATTTTGGTTCTTCTGCAGCATCCATAACCATGACAACTGCTTGCCTTCCCAAACCACTAGACATATGCAGAAGCTGTGTAGTTGTCTAGGCAGCAATGTTTCTAAAGAGGAGACCGGCTGAAGGAGAGGCTGGACTGAACTCCCTGAACCACCCTGCACAATTCAGCCCATTTAATGAGAAGAATGAGTTGAAACAACCCCATGTTTCCTACGAACATTCTCCCACTGCAACGCTGGTTCCCTGCAGCAAGAAGAAAGTCATAAGCTAATGTCACAACAAAGCACTTCCAACACTTTTGTGCACACTCGGCTCATCACCATGACCAGGATGACTCATGGAATCTCCTCCTTGCAGAGCAGTTTGGAAAATGTGGGAGCTGGCCACAGCCAAGGTCTCTGACAGCAATCAGAAAGGGAAGTACCCTGCATTTGGTTTCACCCTGATCTCTAGCCGTTAGAGAACACCTTAAAGCTCAAAGAGCTTTCATACTATCTTGCTACATGGAACTGAGTAGTCCACAGAGCAGGTCTTTCTTAGTTCAGCTCATAAGCAGAAACTGGACTTGACAAATCTGCAGAAGAGTTTCAAACAACCTCCCTACAGCCCTGGGCAGCTCCCCAGCTAGTAGAAACTTGTAAAGTCCTTTTTCTTCTCTAGAGTCACCATCACTTTTGTATTTTCACATTTTCAGATGCACCCTCTTGGAACACAGAAACCAAATTCATATTGAGTGAATGTTTTCTGTAACAAGACAGACCAAGGGCAACAAAATAAACTGTCAAGAAAATGAGCCAGAGAGGGTGAGCACAACTAGCAGGCGTATACTCCCTTTGTCTCATGCTTTTTTTCTTATGCCTATTCAGCAAAGATAGGCTAAACTGACACACAGGCTCCAGGATTAATCTGTTCATTACACTTGAGCAAAGGAGAGAGGTACACAAGGAGGAAACCTGCTGGGGATAGGTATCTTGTAGTTTCAGTACTGACACTGGGAGAAGTGAGAAATTCTACCTTGCAAGCCTCAAATTGAATTGATAAATGGCCTGGAGTTGCTATCCTGGACTTTCTTGGTCAGATTTGTTGGCACAGCCCATGCTGTCAGGGAGGGCACTTTAGAAAATGGGATGGCAATCCATCAGTTTGGCACTGCCGCAAATCTTGCTCAAACCTGAGCTGCAAGGTGGAAACATGGGACAGGCAACGAGGCTAAGGAGTAACACAGTGCTGGGGACTGCCTGCAGCATGGGTTTTGCCATACTCACATCTTAGGAGTAACAAACTGCTTTCCACTTTGTTATTATTCTCATATAACCCTTACAAATATAAAAGTAGAATTGCAGCCTTAAGTGCCAGGGTACTAGTGTTCTGCACTCTCTTAGGTTCCATTTTTCTAATGGTGTTCATCCGTGCAGTGCTGATGCCTCAGAATTACATTGCATTACCAAATTTCGCTGTTGTAGGTGAAACTATTATTAAGGTCATCTGACAAATCCCATGATAACCCTCTGTTTTCAGATGCTTGCAACTTTGCCAAGTTTTAACCCTTTGATTGATAATTTTGGCTATCTCAAGATGAATTCACCTGGAAACTTTCAGTTATGACAGCTCATACACTTCCAGAAAAAAAAAAAAAAGGTAAGAAAAAATATGTTAATTCTGGTGAAGTTTTCTTGCAGAAACATCCCTCATCCTCATCCTTTGGCGTAACGAATATTCACCCAAGCTTTAGCTAAGCTGATGATCTGTGAAAATGAGCAGTTCACACATGAGTACAGGGGAGATGTGCTATAGTTCAAGAGCTGTTATTTCCTACTGATTCTGTCCAAACTGAATACATTCCAGTGAACAAATTCCTGGCAATTTCAACTCTGGATGGTTACAGACTGTGCCAGGACTGCTCTGAATTGACAGCAGAGAGATTTCTTTTCATCTATCTTCTCTGCTGGATCCTGACAAAATGGAGGAGTTGGCCAATTTGAATACAAATGAGAGAAAGTTGGACCAGCAAGCAGAAAGAGAGACAAAAGGAAATGTGGGAAAAAGAGGAAGGCAAGAGGTAAACTGGGACTGACTGGGCAGGGATCAATAAAGGGAGCTACTGGTATTATCCAATTCCAGAGGGTAACATGAAGGAAGAATTAGTACAGAGACTGCTAGGATGAAAGAAGCCAGACCTGGAAGAAAGCAGGGCTGGGTTGGAGGGGAAGACCAGTCTCTCTCACTCTAACCACTGATGCTTTCTATGAACTGGAACACTTTCCCCAGGAGACACCATACAGCCCAGCCCCAATACAGCGTACTGCCCCGTGGTTACACCACTCTGCCGCGAGTCCTGAGGCCTTTGTTCAAAACCCTGATCCACTGGATATCTATTTACACAAAGTGGAGGTGTGCAACCAAAGTACTGGGTCCAGCACTCCCAGCTGCTGCTGTTTCCTATGATCTGCTGGAGATGCAAATCTCAATGCTCTCAGTAGACGAGGGTCCACCTTGCCCTGACACTGAGTTACCCAACAAGAAGTGAACACTGTCACATGCTTCTCCTCCAGCACTTTGGTTTTAATCTAGTCTTGTAAAATCTTTTTCCATGTCTGCTAAACCAAGGAACACAGCCTGAATTCCCATCAATTCACAGAATGGCAACAGATATTGAGAAGGAGAGGGACAAATTTTTTAAATTAGTATCTATTCACTTTCAAGAATGACACTCATCCCTTATACAAGATTCTGGGGAGGAAGACCACAATCCATGCATGGCTTGCCCCTCCCTGCAGTCAAATCAGGACAGAGCCCATCACTCCTGCTCACAATTCAGGACTGTACCAAGGGAACATCACCAGAAACAGCTTCCTCTGGCACAGCAAACTTTGCTATCCAGCCTCTTACTCCCTTCTCTAATGCTCGTAGGTCTGAACTGCAGAATACTCCCAGCTGAGCTTGATGTCATGTTTTCTGCATTTTCTGTCTTCACTGGCTGCTTTCCTACACAATTAACTCACCAGGTGGATATTAGCAAGAGGAAGAAAAACAAACCAGGCTGACTTAAGTACATTAAGTAGAGCAGGAAATCGCTGGTATCCATAAGCTCAGCAACTTGCAGAATATTATTCACCGAGCCACAAGTGAGATGAAAACATCATAAACATCTGCATCTCTCAGCAAAGTGTGGCCAGGAAAAGTCCCTCAGTGATACATATGTTTAACAACAGGAAAACAAGTTCAACCATTTACAGAGGCTTACATTGCAACATCCTTTGGTAGCACCATGACCCATGTTTTATAATTCCCTTCCTTTTGCGTGTTCCAATTCACAGGCAGCATCCTACAAAGGTGCATTTATAAGCACTTCTGCAATTTTCCAAGGGAATACTTATAGGGCTTTCGCCATTTATAATTTGCTCCTCAATGTCATTTATAAATTACTTCCATTTACAAAAACAATCTCACCATAATTGGACTTTTAGCTATAAAAAATTGCTGTTCCAAGACAGAGAAAGATTACTAGAAAATACCCTCTTGGTTTCACACTATCCAGTTCCTGGCAATATCTCATCATCCCTTTCATAAGTCCATCAAGTTTCACTTTTAAATGAGTTACTGGGTTGGATTCACTGCCAGGCAGTGACCATTTGTTCCTGTGCCAGCTTTGGCCTTCAGCATAAACATTGCTGGTATTTACCCCCTGGTGTTAATTTATATAGCAATTATAATGCATTTTCATCTTCCATTTTGCTAAGGACTAAACAAATCAGTTGAATCATATGAAAAGACCTTCTCTGAACTTGCTCTGCTCAAGCTTTTTAAATACAATTAATCAGAAATGCATGCACAAGTTAGACTGGGTCTCCATGATGATTTCTTGAGCATTTCAGTATGCCCTTAGCTCTCCATGGGTAATCTGTGCCTATTACAACTTGCACAGTCATTTGGCATTTTTGGAGTTGCATTTCACTAATGGTTTACAATTGACTGATGTAAATAATACAGCCAAGATTTAAGCTGTTGTTTCCAGCAAACTTAGTAACTCCGAGCACAGCTATTATTCTTTGGCCAGCTTCTCTAACATCCACTTAATACGACAACTTTTTTGTGAAACTCTGTTTCTGTAACTCCAGTGTACCAGAATTACTCTGTTCTTCCTATGTGATATTCCAGCTGCTCGTTGCAGTGACAGCATCTCCCAGATCCAGTTTCACCATGTGCTTCCCTCACCCAAACTTCAGCAGGTTTGCAGCCAGGCCAGGCTCACCCCTTGCAGCACAACCTGTTGTCATCTCCACACCCTTTGCAATTCTCTCTTCTGCTAATCTTGCCTTTCCCAAATGGACTAGTAACACATGTGACATGATAGCAAATGCTCTGCTGAAATCCAGATAAATCAGATAAGTCAGTTATTTTACAAAGACCAGTAACAGAGTGATCTGCACAATCTACCTTTATTAAATGCAGGTTACATTTTATCTCATTCTCTCCGCTGTTTTAAATGATTCTTCCCTTTTTGGATAACACTGAAGTCAAAAGGATGAGCCTGTGCATGCCCATAATGCTTATTCTGCTGATTTTTAAATAAAATTCCTGCACTCCTCAGTATTAAGTACATTTCCACATAGCCTTCGTAAAACTGTTTGTCAACAGACTCGCAATGTGATATGTCAAAGGCAGCAGTCTGGGGCACTATTTCCTCCTTAGATGCAGTCGCTTTGTTCCTCCTCCTAGCCAGTTGCTTTCTCCATCCTCTCTGACAGCACCCTCCCTGGTAAGCAATGAAGAGTGCTATCCCTTCTGTTCACATATTTGGGGGTCTCTTTAAATCACCTTCAATCCCTGCTGGCTCCTCACTGCAAATCAGGTCATTTTCTTGCTTTGGTTTTAATGGCTAACAGCTTTTTACTATTTGTTTTCTCTTTTGTTTTCTTTTTCCTCTTTCTTTCTTCTCTTTTTTTTTTTCTGTCTAATTTCTCTTCAGCCTCTTCATATTTGTAATTCCAATTTGTCCCCTATGCTTTCTGACCAGAGAGCAATAGCTTTCTTCACTGCATCACATTTTGCATTTTTGTGGACTTCCTGCCTGCACCAAATATCCCCTTTTTTTAGCTTTCTTGGTGTTTGTGGGGTTTTGGGTGTTTGTTTGTTTTTTTAATCTGTTAGACTACATGTCTTTCCCTATGAGATTTTTCCTTTGTCTGGTATACTAATTCTACAGGTTTTTTTTCCTCTCTGTCAGAGGAAAAAAAAAATCCAAGCCACTTTTGCATTCAAGTCCAGAGCTCCACAGCCTAGTTTGCCTCTTTAACTAGTTTCCTTCACTTTTATGAAATAATAAATCTTAGTTACAGTTGAATGTTTAGCCTTCCATTTAATTTAAATTGAAACAACTCATGATCTCCCAAGCTGAAGGTCGCTTTCTATATGTAAGTCTTCTATTATAATATCAATATTTTGCAAATCTGCATTGCTTTTTCTTAGTTTAATAACTATTTGAAAAATAAATCCATGAATTATCACATGCTGGTATATCTGGGCCCAGCATTAGGAGCAGTATTTGTTCTCCAACATCTATTTGGAGAATTAAAATCTCTCAAAATGACATAATTTCTGATAGTTTTTATCTCACCAATACTATGAATGAGATTTTTGAGTCTCAAATATGCCTTAATACAATGAAACACATTTTTTGATTATTGAGTTTAACCTAGAATAATTTCATCACAAAATTACAGCCAAATCTCATTAAAGCAGGCTGACTACATATCTCTGCACCTCTGCCTTCAGCAGAGCTCATTTAAAAAAATTCTGACAGTCCATATCCTGCTTATTCCTGTTGAAAGAAGGAATTATTTTCACTGTTAATTCCAATTAAAATAATTGCACTAGCCATTACGCCCTAGCAAAGTTCTGTATGCTGTAGTATTATTGGTGCCTTCAGCTGCTAACACTGGAACCAAACAGTCCCACCAGGAGCAGAGGGAGAGGTTCCCACCCCGTGCCAGAAACCCCTGCCTGCTCCTGCTGCTGATGGAAATCAGCTCCGAGGCTCAGTGCAAGGGCACCTGCTCCACGGTATGGCCACCCTATGCTGGAAGCAAAGCAATTCAGACTCCCCTTCTTCCCCGATGTTATCATGAGCCCACTTCAATCATGCCAATACAAATCCAGACTGACTCGCACAGCGCTGCGGTGAGTAATTCTCACCTTCCCCTAGTGAAAATAGAGCTGGGGTTGTCCTTTCTGCCTTCCCAGGGAGACGAAGAAAGGAGGTGCTGAAGCATCAGACTGAAACACACTGCTCGCATCTGCTCTGACGGGTAGCTGACAAGCTGGGACAAATCCTTGCCTGCATCCCTGCTGCCTTTCCCATGTGCCCCAAACAGAGAAGCCCTGTCCCCCAAAGGAAAGGAGGGGATGTTTGCAGAGCAGACTCCACTGCCTCAGTCAGCACGATGCTTTCACAAGAAGTGGCATGGGAGGTAAGTAGCAGGCAATAACTAAGCAGAAGAGTAAAAAATCCTAATCCAAAGTCGTAAATGGAGGCCAGAGAGCCAGCACAAGGAAGTGCTCATGACCTTCAGCCACAAATAGAGCAAAAGGAGATCAGCCACGTTCCTGCCGCACTGGAGCCCAATAGTCAAAAGTCAGGATGATGGCATGTGCTGTTCCCCTAATGACCTGGGAAAACATCAGCATCACCTCAGAGCCAGAGGTAGTTTTTTAAGATCAGATGCACCTATACTAGACACGCACAATGAATCCAAAATCCAGCAGCCTACAATATATGCAGCGGAAGCCAGAGAAGGTGCTTCCAGGAAAACTCAACAGGTATAAAAGGTGGGTTAAAAGAATATTCTCATCACTGAAATGAAAAGCTGCCAAGACATGTAACAGAGCTAGGATGGAAATGCTGCCAGCATCCTTCTTGCAGAAGAACTGCTGCAGGCTCTCCTCAGTTCTGTGACTGGGCTTCACAGCAGATCCCAACATCATTTTCCAGAGAAGATGGTTAAGAAGCAAAGTGGCAGCTTCAGGGCATTTTACTTAAGCACCTTCTACTAATAGTTCATTTGTGAGATAGACAGTTAATTAACACACGCTCATTGCAAAAGAAAAGCTTTCTTCAGCTCCCAAATTACTTGTTATCCTTTGCAAATGAGAGGGATTTTTCTTCTGTTGGAACAAAAATGTCCCTTGCACACAGGTACCAAAAGGGAGAGTGCTAGCAACCCCTGCCCTTCCCGCCCTTGGTTATGGGCTAAGTCAAAAGTCACATCCCTAGCAGTGCAAAGACAGTGATTTAAATCACATACCTGCACCTATATTCACTACACTCTTGGAAATCTCCATTTTGCAGAGCTGAAAATCACTGAACTAGTGCACTCCTATCACCAGGTTGGAACTTCCTGTGTAACTCTTGCAATGTTTTATGTTCATTGCTGGTTTCCTGAAAACATCCCCATTCCAAGTCGGTACTGCACATTACATACTCAATATCCTCCCTTATCAAATGCTGATACTTTTGTCTCTCTTAACACATCCTTTCTAACCCAACCCTCAGCCCCGTAACTGTTTCTGTTGCCCTTCTCTGAATTTCTTCCAATCTCTGACTCATAAAGGAGGATTTATTGGACTAAAGATCCACTTTTAATAATGCCTTCTGCTGTATAATTTCACTGCTGAAGTTAACTCAGGCACCTTCTGTCCTGTTGGATTGTGGCTTGGAACAATCCATGACAGCATGTCTGGAGGAATTTTGCTGAATAAACTCACAGTTGCAGAAATGTCAGATACATAATGGCAGGAAACATCCTTACAGGGGAAAACCTGGGTGACTGGGGGAAAATGCCATAGAGGGAAAACAGTGAGACGGCACTACTGACCTTAATAACTTCTGCTGTGAATGTGCCCACAGCGATCAATACACAAATGGGGACGGAATTACAAGCCATCAGCATATAACCCCTGCTCTCCCCCCACTACAGGAATCAGTGGAAACAAATCTCAAATTGTAATAAAAACTCACAGATGGTTTCTGGAGACCTTTTAATTAACACTGCAGTTTCCAAACCGAACAAGATAATCTCCCTGGATTCTCGCTGAGTAACAGCAACAAATGAGCTCCCTTTAAAGGAAGATCATTGGGAAGGTTATCTCCTTGTTCTGAAATGACAGTGCAAATTAAATGGCAACATTTCTATTACCGATGATTGCAGGATCATCTCAGAGCTTTTGGAGTGTCTGGTGCACACTAAGGGAAGCGACACGCTATTCATTAAAACTTGATAACACAAGAACAGCAAATATTGTCCAAGACGTGGAAATGCAGCATGGATAGCATTGGGCAACAGTCAGATGCACCAACTCCTAGACCACACATCGCTGGCAAGCAAACGCTTCTTAGTGCAGAGACTGGTTTCTCTCCCAGCCCAACCAGCCGGTTCAGACCGAATTTCTATACATGCAATAATGACTAACAGTAATTGTCGCCAGTAACTAATGCTATGGCCTGGATCGGGACACTAGCCAAGAGGTGGAGATTTACTAGGGTGGTATTGAGTTGGACAGAGAGGAATCTGGACATGGAGGTGACAGGTTTCACATCACATAATGAATCTCCTCCGCCATCCACTTTCCCCTACCCAGGTCTTCTCCACCATTCCTATTAAAGCGTCCTTCCTGCCACTTTTTTCTTACCTCTTGGAAAAAAGGCAGGTTATGGAGCAGAAAAAGTAAACTATTAACACAAATGCAAATATGCAAAATTTTGGGGGGAGGGAGATTATGTTATTGTTGTTTTTTTAATGGTAACCAGATTGCTTCTTCAAAACAACCAGGACTTTCAGCAAGTTAATAGCTTCAGCCTATATCTGAGCTCTCTATTAAAACTGCTGTGCCTCCCTCTTTTTTTTATCACCTAAAGGCTGATACTGCAATACAAAAGACATTCATGTAGCATAATGTGGAAAGATGCCCGTATGCTTCTGAGACATTGAAGACTGATTATTACCTCTCTCTCTGATTTCTGGCCTCCCGGTAAGTTTTAGTGGTCTTTGCAGATGGCTCTGAACCTTTCTGCTGGGATATTTATGCACTAGCTTATTGCACCAGGTTGCTCTGCTGCTGCACTTGTTTCGCTGGGTCTAATTTTGGCAACATATTTGCACTTTAAAGCCATCTAAAGACATTCCATAGCTTTATTCTACTCCGTGGTCCTTGATTAGCTTCCATAGCCAGGGAGCCACTTCAGCTGAATCTTACAAACCATTTCCAGAGCCATCTGCAAAGACCGCAAAGCTTACTGGGGAAGCCAGAAATCAAAGATGAAGATAATTTCTCCAAGAAGGGAAACTCCACAACCTCCCTGGGCAATCTGTCCCTGTGCTCAGTCACCCTCACAGTAAAAAGGTGCTTCCTGATGTTCAGACAGAACCTCCTGTGTTTCAGTTTGTGCCCATTGCCTCCAGCCCTGGAGCCAGATGAAAAATCCAACTTTGACAAAAAAGTTTACTCCATTGTTTCCCAGGCCTGTAGCCTAATGCGCTCAGTATACATGTTGTTGAGAGAAAAGCCTGTAGGAAACATGATGAGATAGAGAGGAAGGAGGGTCTGATAGTTAAGGCAGGAGACTGACAACTTTTCGTCATGATGCTAAGTAAATGCTCAGGTCGTCCACAGACATCCCATGTGCCATTGGTGGACTTGCATGAACTTCCTCTAACTGCTGTCTTGCTTTCAAATGGTCCTAGTCATGAGCCCTTCTGTCAGAGACAGCTTTGCTGATACCCCATGGCTGTTTTTGAGGGGTACTTGGAGGTTATAGAATGGTAAAGGTACATTCACAGCATCCTTTTCTACCCCTCTGCTCCTAGGCCCTCTTGAACACAGGTTCCCTTCTGCCAGAGGTCCATCTAGATGAGAATTTTGTTGCTGGCTGTAATTGGTAATGGATGTACTAGTGAAGAGTGTAGGAACACAGCCTACAGCCCTGAATCTCTAGCAATCCCTGGTATTCTTGTCTTTGACAGCCATCACGTATGATGTGAAGAACACTCCTTTTCTCTGTTTTAAACTTGCTAATGTCATCCTGGAAAATGTTGGCAGGGATGCTCAGAGAATGAGGCTCATCCTCCTCTGAAACTCTCAGTGGGGTTGTGTTTCCAAGGACTCACCTTCAGGCCTGAACCTTTCTCTTCCTTCTCTTCCTCTTTTCTGCACACAAACGTACATGACACTTCCACTGACTCTCGGACCTGCTTTGCCTCACTCTGCTCCTACATCTAATTAGTCTCCTATTTGCTCTGTTCTGTCACATCACATGAAACTTTCCAGGCACCTTCCAAACTGCTGTGGGAATACAAGCAGTCACTCATCCTTAAAGGATGGATGAAAACCCTCCAGTCCTGAACCAGTTGCTTCATTAAAATATTGCTCCAGGTAAAAATGATTCAACCAAGTTTGACAGAGGTCTCACAGCTTGCTTTCCACAGACAGCCAGACTGGCTGGTTCAATCATACTTTCTATATTGCAACTGCTTTCTCAAAGAAATCTGCAGGTATTCCAATACCAAAGGTGATGGGATGTCCTAAGCAGAAAAGGGACTGACAAAGCTACCGAGATACCGATGTTCCGGGAAACAAAAATCTTCTAAAAGAAACCCAAACACAAACACAACTGAATGTCAGAACTTCTTTAGGAGTGTATATTTCAGTCAGGTGAGGTTGAAAAAGGCATGGTTATTGAATTGTTGAAGGCTGAAAACATCCAGGAACACACTTCTTCTCATTTATTCACTGTAATCTAAAGACTAAGTTAAATAAATTCTTCTTTGCAGCCTGGACAGTTATTTTCTGCTGACTCCACAGTCACACACTAAAGAACTATTCAATGGCTTTTATTACCTAGAAACTAGAAAAGTCTCAAAAAAAAAAAAAAAGGCTGATAGGGAATTCTAAAAAGGTATCTAATCAGGAAATACCATCATTTCAAATGCTTTCAAGCCAGAAAATACTGTAACAGGGGAAATAAAAACTGCAGATTTTTATTGGATTTGTGGATAATCCCCCTATTTACTGAAAGAATTGTTTCCAAATCTTTATTTTTCTCTGAATATATATATTTGAAGAGTCAGACTATTGTCTCTGCCATGTATTAAGCTAATATATTAGCTGATTTATCTAAATGAACAAGAATCATATATGTAAGCCCACTTTTTCAAATACGTAAATCTGATTTGTCCCCTCAACACTATCGTTCCGACAGCCTCAGAGTATTACAATTTACTTACCTAGCATGCACACTGTGTTCTTTGCCATGCAATTACCCGTTCTGAGTATGTAAAGTCATCTTTGTCCTAGTGAATGTGGATTTAGCTTTGTATAGCTGACAATGTAGTTCCACTGAGGCATTCCTCCTTCCTTCCTCCACAAATTTTTCAAAGGAAAAGTGGTCAATATTTGCATTATAATCACAAGATTAGGGGCAACTGGGATATTAATTTTAAAAATTACACTGCAGATTTGAGCAGTGAAAGAGAGCAAGCAAGCAGCTGCACAGAGCTCACCGTGCACTAGCAATCATTGCATTGTTGGCTTCATCATTAGAGGACTCTATCTGGATGGTCAAACTCTTAAGCACAGCCATCCAATAGTGCTTGGGAAGATTAGACAGACAGATGGCACCTACAGGGAGATGAGTTAGAAAGATGCAGAGAGGTATATTTTCACCAGATGGATGCCGCCAAGTTTTGCAGGGCACAAGAGGTGCCCTGAGGTCTAGATCAAAAGATAGTCCCCCAGGATCTTCTGGACGAAAATAGTTCCTGGGTTCAGCCAAGTACTTGAGCAGAAGAGTAACTGGAGACACAAGAGCCTTCCCATTGAATTAAGGACGTGCTCATGTCCTTGATGACTTAATTACCATATAAGGCCACTGAACCAGCCAGAGCAATATCCAGCAAGAATTGGGTGGACATGAAGGGCCCCTGACTCCAAGTGCTAGCAATGTATGGGAGAAATTGGAGCACTGGCCATCACGGCCTTCTCTTAAGCATGTTTCCAGTAAAAACCTCAAGGATAAAAGTGAATAGAGAATCTATGCAACACCAGTGACTTACAAATACACTCAGAAGGTCTCTGGTGGCTTTTGCTCACTTTCTGGACATTTCAATGACTCAAGATTCAAGAGCAGCAGGAGGGGAAGTATGTTGTTGATAATTACATCAAAGTATCGTTCACAAAGACTGAGAAACTGTTAACTGTAAAAAAATTTATAATATGAAGTGACACTACTGAGAGTAGATTATACCCAAGTATTTGAACATATGACTGATGACTACAGGCACAAAGAAAGGGGGCACTGTGAAAGTGAAGATAAATAAAAGGACATAACGACCTAAAAACTGCATGTTGCAGACTCTCTCACAGGGTCTTTGGAAAAACGTACATGGTTACTCAGTTTCTTCTCCAAGAGTTGTGTGGCTAAAGTTTGCACTGCAGAGCACGGAGGTCTTCACAGCTTCCTCTTGCTGCCCCTCAAGGCACCCCCCTCTCCCACTGCGCATGGGAGTCCTCTGCTATAGAGAACAATGGTTTTATTTTTTTCAGGGGAGACCTGAGGAAGGAGATGACCTAATACCCTGCCCTAGATTTCAGTGGGGTCTATAGATGTGACTATCTAAAGAACGTATACTAGTTTGGTCTCTTATGTCGCAGAGACTTCCAGTATTCAGTTCCCTTAGGGAAAACTTTGAAAAGATCTCTTGGCTATAGAAAATTTCTTTCGGACAGTCTCCAAATGGATGTCAGGAAACAGAGTCCTAAATAATGAGCATAAAACTCAGCTTTTGAAGTCTGTAAATAAAAGGGGAAAGAACTGCAGGGATGGTGATTACTTTGAAATCCTGCTGAAACCACAGGGAGCTGCAAGTATTTACAGCACCACTGGCAATGAAGTAACTAGGTGCCAGAACCATGATTTAGCTGAAAAATAAGATAGCTAGATTCTGGGTTTATTCTCTCAGGTGGTGCCAGGCCAATTTATTCCATTTTGAAGTCAAACAGTGATTTCCCTACTTCCCTGCACCATTCCAACTTGGCAGACCTGAAAACCAAGAGCTTCCTTTTGCATTTATTTTTTTTTTAATGAATAATAGAGACATCTCAAATGGAAGCTGCCTCCACACGCTGCTGAAGTATACATACACTTCTTTGGTTGAGTAACGTGGGGTTTGCCACCCATTGACAAATAGGTCAAACAGGGCCAGGATGGCCGGACTCAGACAGAAATGCAGCCAGATCTGGAACTATGTCAACCTGGGAAGGTTTCAGGTGTGAGAGGCTCATGTGAGCTCATCTCTCTTTCACAGCACTAACAACCTGATAGGAAAAGGACGTGTGAAGGAGAAAATCTTTTGAGGTAAAAGACAAAGCAAAAAACCCTCATGCCGTCATGTAGTCACTCTCTTATCTATTCAAGTTCTTACACAGTGCCCTCAACATAGCGTCCAAGTGCCTGTCAATCACCAATGCACTTATCTCCACACTGTCTCTGCGGGAGTAGGAAAGAAATCTTATCTCCACCATATAGATGAGCAGCTGAGGCAGAGAAATTAAGGACTTGATCTAGTTACCTAAACATAAGTTTCTAGTGCCACCTAAGATGACCTGGGGCATGCAAGACAGGGCTGGCTGGTGGGACACAGGGCCTAGGGGAGATCCACGGTCTTCTGGAGGTCAGGCAGGATATGCTGGCACATTGCAGAGGGAGATGAACGTCTAGGTTTAGCCAACTGAACTGACTCCTGCAGTCAAGGCAAGGCATTTGTGGCAGAGCAGGGAGCTGAACCCTACAAATTTCCCTGCTATCATCCTAAATACAAGAATTGCCTTCCGTCTGCAGAGTGACACTACCTTTTTTTTTTTTTTTTTTTACATATTGACTGCAGGCCTGTATTATTACTAAAGCCAAGTTTCACGTGCCTGGGACGTCCAAAATAACTACTGCTGTCAGGAGCCCATGTATTGTCTTTTTCCTGGCTGAGTATGAACACACATCCACATTCATCTTTCAGCCACTATCAAGAAGATCCCACCTATGGAATATGCAGTTTTTTTCTGTCAAACTCAATAGAAACACTTGGATTGTAATACGGGGAGCCAGAATCAGTATCAGAGTGGCCTTCCTCCACCACGTCCACAAGCCCAGACCTCACGCTGAAAGGTGAATCTACCTCCTCGTGGCAGTATTTACAGAAAGACACTTTCGTTGTAGCTCATGGCAAAAGCCTGATGATGATTTAGGAGCCTGTAATGAGCTTACTGAGAAAGAATAAAAGGCTGGTCAAGGTCATAGCCCCCATAGGAGCGCTATCAGTCTTGACATGTACAGCAAATAAGGTTCTCAGCTGCCAAATCAGAAATAAGCCATACGCAGAGAAGCTGTGCTGGCCTCGCTGCAGGCTGTTATTTTGGTGCATTAGGCTGAGGACAGATTTGCAAAACCCCTCGAGCAATTCAGACATTTGGTTCCCCTCTGAAACAGCTCAGTGAAAGAGGTGGTGGTGGAGCACCAGCCTGGCTGGACCGGTTGCTAGAGCAGTTTCCTGCAGCACAACTTGCAGCCACGCAAGTCTCTGTTCTCTGCCATTTGCTCCCATTCGTTTGGGCTGTGTCCACACACCTTGCAGGTCTACATCTCAGCTGCTACCCAGAAACACAGTTTTAACCAAACAACCCCAGGGACAAGGCTGATTTTGATCCCCCTTCTGTTCTCTCTCCAAAGATAAAAGACACGCATCAGACACGATTCTTTCCCCAGCCACACCAGGTACCCTCCATTGTATTCACAGCTGCACCAGGGAGCAGAATCTGATCAATGTCTTAATTTACTTAAGCCTCCCAAATACTTGAAAGAGGAGAATTATTTTTATGTTATTATTTTTTTATATGTGAAATCTGATTAGAATAATCCTGGCAAGGCAGAGAGTGATAAGCAAATAGAGAGTAGGTGAAAAAAGCTAGTTTTGAAGGAGGAAATTGATTTCTTTCCATCCCTCCAAATTTGAATAATAAACTTTCATAAAGAACTTCTTTGCAAGAAACTCTTGGAGATGCAAGAAACTGTAATTAAAATATTTTAATAAATTGTCTCTCAGAGCTCCTTACAAAAATAGAGGTTGTTGCAGAGTAAAAAGTTTGAGACATTCACACTTGGAATCCAGTGGCCAATACTTTCACAGAGGTGCAGAAAAATTTGAAAAAACACTTGAAATTAGCCAATGTCATGCAAGAAACAGAGGCTATGGGAATCTCTGTGCTTTGCCTGCTTTTACAACTAAGGAGTTACAAACCAAATAGAAGTATGACCAACAGGTATCTTTCCCTTTTCTACATCTCTGTTTTCTTGTGTATGAAAGCAGATAAATCTCTACTTTTTCTGGAAACCACTTTGAGCTTTCTGGTAGAAAAGCAGGTCTTGCTATGACTTCACAGAAAGACATGATGATTTCCAATTTCCAAAACAGGCACAATTTCTAAGAGATTACCGTTTATTCACTAAAATACTAAAACACTATTAAAGAAAATTCATTGAAAATGCATATTCCTATACCTCAGAAAGGAATTGATTTCCTATATAGGTAGCAGTATGAGCACGCACACATTGACTGGACTTTATCCAAATGACCGAGCAGACCACAGTCTCAAGTGTGCTGGGGTAAATACACTCATCTCAGTTTTCTGACTACATGAACATCAATTGCTTTGCCCTGGAGAGAGGAAGACACAGCGCATGGTACCATACCAGGGGTAGAAAGCACTACTGAAGCACCGTCACTGCTGGACAGACTACCCAGCAATCCACCTGGATGGTTTCTGGTACCCAACATAGCTCTGAAAAAAACAAGTATTTCTGCACAGCCTAAGCAGATGTTTTCTCAGTGGTCAGATAGCTTGCAAAGCTACTGCCTCTGTTACTGGTTTCTCCTAGCTGTCACTGCGAGTGGCACCTATTGGAGCTGGACACTGAGTTAAACAGACCTACAAGGGCTACTTTTATGTTCTTCTCAGTGAGAGCAAGGGGACATACAGGGTGCCCAAAGCAGGGCTTTAAAATGTTTGAAAATCCACGCCTGATTTTGGTACTGCAAATGGTTTTCTTGCGAGACCTGGCTGTTCAGCTCCTGAGGGCATCAGCACATTACAAGTGCTTCTTTAAACAGCACTGCTGCAATCCCGAGCTTCCCAGGAGCTGTTTCCAATTCTCCACCTGCCATCTTGCGAAGCCAACACCGTAAACAGCCCCAGCTCCTTGGGTGGCTGAAAAAGAGATATCTGTGGAGCCCTGAGCAACTGGACTTGACATATGGTATTAAGATGTGCAAGGGAAGATGGCTGGCAGAGTATGACTCTCCTGTGGTTCTTTTGCCTGCCTCCCATTATCCTCAATGAAGATTGCTAGGGACATAAATGCTGAGGAGCCAGAAAAGAAGTGAAATGGGAAGACAGAGAGGGAAAAGCAAGCCCTGTCTACACAGCACATAGCTTTCAAAGCAAATGGATTTGCTCGGCCACAAGATACTATACAAACAAGTTGTGCTGCTGCTGCTGATGCACGAGTTCCCTGAATAATCACAGTGATACAAAAGAAAGCTTGTGATCAAGGCAAAGAATTAGGTTCAGGAAGAATAGAAGGTCTAATCCAGTCTCCACACATGACCTTGAGCATGTCATATCACTCCTCTATACTCAGTTTCCTTAATTACGTGATGAAGCTTCCCAGCACGAGTGGAAAATTATCTGAGAGTGTGGGAAAGCCCAGGAGCAACTCATAGATAAGTGATAACAGATTCTTTCTGGGGCCCACACCACTGGCTTCTGCAGCCCCAGCTAAGTTAATTTCTCCCACTGCCAATGATACCGATGACCCAGACACCTTCACACCAGCACATCCCTGAAGGCCAATCATGGGATGTAGCTTTAGTCAAAAAACTTGCATTTTAACGGCGCTCTATCTACCAGACATGTGAAAGCCTCAGGCTGGGTCCTGCATTACGTTGACAGTATTTAGGTGGTGCTCCCATCAGAGATTAAAGTGGAACAGCACCTCTCTTGCCTGGCCTCCCATCAAAAGCTGGTGTTCAGCATGAGCTCTTGCTCCTCCTCCTAGTCCAACACTGGTAGTTATCACCAGACTACTCCGCTTCTGATTTCACCTCGAGTACTTCTAGAGTCCTTCCCTTTGCTCCATTCTCTTCCTGCTCACCATGGTCCATGGCAGGATTCCCTGGCATCTACGGGTAAATTCTGCTATAGGCAGTAAATGTAAATCATAAATCAGGTGACAGGGTTTAAACTGGAAACAATCTCGAGTGCAACAGGACCATGAGCATCAGGACAGGGTTGGCCAAGCTGTGGACTGCTCCTAGAGGTGCTTTTTATTTTCCCCCTCTAAACAAAAGATGTGACTCCTGCAGCAATCTTCCACTTTCTCCAGCTGGAGACACCGTGTCTGCCTTAGGGTTCAATGCCTCCAGACTGCTTGCTAGGGCAGAACACTGCATTGCACTTGAGGACTGGGAAAAGGAGCAAGAAGGGAAGTCCCTACACAAGGTCTCCAAGTTTCTTCCATGCTAAGCCAGAAAAAGGGCATGTCAGTTCCCAGACAGGTCTACAAGTTGAGAAGCATTGGATGGCAATAGCATTTTAGATGCCTTCCTTTCATACCAGGTTTCTACAGGACATCCATAGACATTCTCTGTGGATAAGATCCTGCTAAGCCTCTGTGGAGACAGATAGGCAGGAGCTAAGACAGACATAGGGCATCACTCAAGACAGCCCAGCCAGTGCTGTTCAGCTACAGCTCCCTGCCAGGAGAAGCAGGGAGAAAAAGGAAGGGGTTTGCCCAGCCAAAATGCCCACAGCAGCAGTAAGAGGTGCAAGAAGATGGAAGTTGCTTTGGACAAGCAAATACAACACCTATTAGCTTTTTTCCTCAAAGAAAAAGGAAGACAACAACCAATATTATGGATCCCAGCTGGAGTTGGCTGTTTGCACATCTGCACAGCACTCTTCTCCTGAGCTGGCTGGATTGCTGTCAAAGGTCCTTCCTCCAGCCAGATTCTGCTCTGCCCTACTGGAAAGCAAAGGCCTCTCTGCACCTGGCATGGGAACAGGCACAGCGCAGAAGAGAAGGGGCTGCAGGAAATAAATGGTATCCGCCAACTGCAGATGGGTGGTTCTCCTTGGCACAGAGTACAGTCCAAAAGTCAAAACCATCAGCTGGCCCAGCTCTGCTAACAGTAGTTATCCAGCATCAGGAGGAAGGGGAGCACTTCTTTCCAGTACACATGAACCAACTTAGAGCAATACGGGACAACATGGTGACTCCTCAACCCACCAGGAGCAGCAAACAAGGCGCTTTAAAAGGCATGTGATGTCTGGCACAAGTGCACAGGCTTTCAGTACCGCAACAGGGATACCAAGAACTGTCCTTCTTGGCCCCTGCTTGCTTTGGAGAGATTCCTGCTGGGGGAAACATAAGCCCACCATGCTTGTAGGAATGTCAGAATTAGGCTAAGTCTTGCTCTTCATCTCACTTTGCACATGCCTAGAAAGTTGGCTGTTATCTTTCTCGGTGCCTCCTCACCTAACTGCCTTGTTCAACATCCCTGAGGTTCTATTTTCTTCTTCTATTTCATGCTTACAATGATTTAGTGGTGGAAGAGAAAAGGCTATGCAGGAGATTCATGCTGATTTCTATCTTAGAGGTTTTAGAGAGAAGCAATCTTTGTCCAGCTGCAGTAATTCCTCTGCAGTGCTCCAGACAGCATCTGGGAGTCTGTAATGTGTGCATGTATCTCCCAAGTGCTGTTATCAATAATGCATTTGATGTGCAGCCTTCACAGGAGCTGACCAAGGAAGCTTCTTATAAAGAGAAGTCAATCCTGCGGTCTTCTCAGGAGGAAAGTGGTGAGGAGATAGGAAGACTTACCATCATCATGCCACGTCTTATTTATGTCAAGAGGACATTCACATTTCAGAAAGCTTTTAGCATGGGGCTGGTGCCTAGCTATGTATTTGGAGGATTAGAGAGCACATTGTGAATATTAAAATACTTTCAACTTTCTGGGATTTGGCTAACTTACAGAAAAGCTGCATGAAAGGCTACCATTGCTACCAGAGCACAGCTCCTCTGCACCTTGGATGCCATTGGTATGTTAGAGACAGCAGGGCACCCTCATATTCTCTTTACTGCCTTCTTGGTGGCTGAGATGTCAAACCACCAAATTAATCTGTGACTCACGTGCGCATGCGAGGGATTTAGTGATTTCAGAGAGGGACAATTAATTTAATGTCATTTAAAAGTTTCAGGGCTTGTCAGGTTTTTCCACAGAAAAGTAGTCACCTCCACACAACAAAGGATGCAATCCGTAGTTCATCAGCAGGAAATAAGGTCCTCTTTTTAATCAAGCAAGAGCTGTAGGGAAGGCCACAGGCATAAGTCTACATAGTGTCCACCCACTAAGATGAATCTTTTGATCAGGCTATGTTGTCTGAAACACACTGATGTGAGATTAATAAAAAGTGGTTAAGGAAGAGGAAAAAGGATGGCAGCAACAAGGTGAACAGCAGAAGCTGTTGGAAGGTGTAACTAAAGAACAGCAAAACTGTAAGTGAAATTAGTCACAGAAGATGAAGTATGCAACCCCATTGCAGGCAGAAAGATGATGAGACACCATACAGGGAATAAGGGATACTGCTCCAACCACAAGCACTTGGTTTTCTAGTGCTATAAGAAGTCTACAGGCAACTGTTGGTGCAATAGAGATAGTTTCATGTAAGCTTGGAAAATAAGGGCCAGGCCACGAGTTCAAACTCTGCTCTGAACCATCCTGCCTGGGCTCAGCCTCCAGCAAAGCGACGTTTTCCTCCTCCTATTCATGACATAGAAGAGGCCATGACATTACTACCAGAATTCTCAAAATCTCCCATTTTCTTATAATCCTGCATCCGTGACTGTGCCCTCCACTCTCTCCCCTACTACACCATCTTGTGCAGCAGGCGGCCATTAGCTGTGGGCACGTTGGTCACACACCCACTTCTCCTTTAAAGGGGTCCCGGTCCAATCAGAATCACTGACATCATGAACAGGGACGCGTAAGCGCACGCAGCACCCTGCCTGTAACACTGTGCGGTCACAACTACTAGGGCAGGATGTGGGCTGGGGCGATGGCGGCTGCTGTGAGGCAGGGCCATGAGCCCAGGGCCAGAGATCCCCGGGGCCCACTGCGGCCCCTGAGCACTGAGTGAGCTTTGTGCGCGCGTTTGAGCTTGAGCAATCATTAACGCGTAAAACAACCTGCTCTGCAGAGGTTTTTGGATATTTGTTAAACCAATGTGCTCAGCAGAGGGTCCAGGTTAAAGTAAACCTTTTATTGCAATGACGACACCATCGCATCACCGTTGTGCTGAGTATGACTAAAGAACCTGCTTGTCTCCATGCTGTTGGGTGGCAGCATCTCAAAACTCTGGGCCTCATCCTAGAGCCTCCTGTACCATTCCAGAAAAAAACTAACAAGAAAAAAAAGCTCTTACAGTAGATACTCATTCAATCAAAATTTACAAGTTGGATAATATAATTAAATACTTCAATAATAAACAACCAGCAGATCCAAAACACTCAGCCATTGCCCCATGGGGCTGATGTTTTCTGCCTTCCACGAGGGCCAGGCACATTCTTAAAATGAAGTCAACCCCTGTGTCGGCAGACGCAGCGGGTGAGGAAGGATGGATGGGCTCTGCCTTTGATGTACACTGCTTTTCGGCTGCCCTCTAACCCCCTGTCACAAGGCCAGAACTGGGCTCAGCCTCAGCCAGCACATACAGAAGACAGATCTTGCAGGGCCTCTGGTGCACCTCATATACCATAAGGCCAGATGCAAAGACCAGGCATGGTTCAGGAGGCCCTGGAGTGGGTCCAAAGCCACGTCCTGCCTGCCCTGCTGCCAGGATGCCTTTGGACAATGCTGCTGGCAAGGTGCCCTCCGCTCCTCCCTGCTCACGCACAGATTGCAGGCTCCTTGGCACAAGCACACCAGCCATCCCACGCACTCTGCAGAGCTGAGCACGCTGTCAGCATGCAACACATCGCAGCAGTGACTGGCTGCCAGTAGTACAAACAGATCCTTCCCACCCCGCTCGCAGTTTCACAGGTGAATTCACGGCAAGACAAGTTGGGTAGACTTGGAGTTTTCCTCGCAGTAAGGAGTGGCTCTTTCAGAAATGATGCCAGAAGAGGCAACTGGAAGTGGCTGGCAATCCCCAGGGCCCACGTCTCTGCAGCAGGAGAGACTGGGGGGTGAGCACAGATTCAGCAAAGCATCAAGGTGCTTTGCTGAACTAGATCTTGTATGAGCACATTTCAGGCCAGGTTCATAACTCCTGTCGAGTACTCTCACTCCTCCAATTTCAGGAGGCTCCTGTGAGGCATCACGCCATGTAACTATAGGTGCCAAAAGCCAGTCCTATATCTTGGGACTCATGGTAACAAAAAGCTATGGGACCTGAACTCAGTTCCCGTTATTCAGAGACTTCGGAAAATTATTTTGCTTTGCAAGTGCTTAGTCAGGACAGTACCCTTTCACAGCAAAGCAGAGATGGTTCAGGCTCCCATCCAGGCCTTTCTGCTGCAGTATATTACACTCCTGATTCAGCCAGTGTAGCTTGAAATAGCCCAGGTACTTTGAACCTCTCTTCCTTTACCCTGGAAAACCACAGTGTTCCCCATTTTTAAAGTTTTGTATCACTTGGCTCCCAGTTAAAATTACATGCGCACAGTAAGTTTTTTTTTTCTTGGTTTTCTTAGCCTATGACTGTCATATCTCCTACTTTCGCCTCCAGAGCCATTAGTCACTGTTTGGCAAAGGCACACCATTCACTAGTTTTATGCATTCTATATTTGAGTTTGGTGTTATCAGAAAGGAGATCCGAATCACTTCATTAACACACATCTGACCTCAGCCAAACACATCCTTGCTCAAAACCTTCCTCATTTCTATTCATATCAAACAGAGTCCTGGACCCAGGAAGGACAATATTTGTTCTCCTTCCACTACAAAATAAAATGTTAATAATAGCCCCACCTTCACCCTTGATGTCCTGGAGTTTTGTCTAGGTTTCCTTTGTGGAAAACAGACACTGGATAAATGGCATTAAAAACAAGCAAAGCAGGCTACAGAGTTTGAGGAAAAGCAAAATATCAGCCCAGGAAGAGGAACAGAGCTCAGGTACCAGCCAGTCCTGCATCCCCCAGCCAACAGGATGTAAAGGGAAGGCGATGAAAGGGACTTCTGCTGCGACTGTCTCTCCAGAGCAACATTGCAACAGTCAGCTTTTGGTTCTTGTTTAGTGGGATGAGCACTCCACTTGCATGTCTTCTCTACTAACTAGGGGCTTTCCTGCACACTGTCCCAACCTCCAGCTAGACATTTCCTAGAGTTTTCTTCCAAAATCTAACTCAAACATTGTATTGTCATCAACCATTCTGCTATAACCCCTCATCATTTCCCCTACAGTGGTTAATTGATCACACAACGCACAGGAGGAAAAACGGGCCAGCTCTATGCAATGCTACTGCTGCTTAGTACTTGCTCCAACGACTTTGTCTATCTGCTTATCTAAGGTTAGGCCTGTACATTGGCAACAAGAAAATCAACAGAAGGAATGCTGTGCAGAAGATGGCAGCTACAACTGATTCAGCTCAGCAATTTCTACTCTTGCCTCCCCCACAATTTAGGGACACACACACACACACCCCACCGGTGTTTTACCTCGTCCCCCTTCCACACTTCAAGGAAATCAAGGTGGATGAAAATGCTTAACCAAAATCTCAACATTTTGTTCTGATTTTATTAGGAGTGGTAAAGCAATATAAAAACACTCTGAAGTTCTTTCAAAATGGGAATCTGTAACATTTCTTTGGGGAAGTGTCAAAATGAGATGAGTCAGCACCATTGGAGCATTCTCCCCGATTTTCTTCCAAAATGAAATTTCAGCAAAAGATCATAATGCATCCCAACACTGACAGACCACTGCTCACAAAGGGGAATGTCCCATCACTGCTCCTCTAGCTGGTGTTAGGTAGAACATAGTGCAGTCCTAAATATCCAGCACAACCAAGGCTAAGAGAAGGCATTTCTTATTGAAGCATACTTATTCTTCATAATTTGCACTGCTATCATGTAAGACAAGGAACAGCTAGCTAGGAAAACAGGACTTGGTCCTGCTGTTACTGATTTTGCCCTCTGAACAGTCTCTTGCTTGACTAGGCAAAAAGCTAAGCCTGACCTAACTCATTCCAAATGTCAATACAAGGTGCAGAGCAACACCCTCCACCGTGGTGCTATGCTAGGAAATTTCAGGAAATACAGGTCCCTCAACAGGATGCCAGATGGGAAACCTGCCCAAAAAAAGGCCACAGTATTGTACTGTCCCAGCTCTCCTCATCTGACAACCAGTCCAGGCATTCGTGCCAAGTGAGGTTGTACCCATTTCTAGCTCTTACAACATCCTGAATAACCCCTGAACCGGTGTGGGCCAGCACTGGTCCTGCCCGACTTGCATCGGTCACACACAGGACAGGGGAGCTCGCTCTGCTGAGTGAAAGGAAAGCTGGACCACTGCAGAGCTCCTGAGAGACAAGCAGAGCAACCTGGGTGGCAGCACCTCACCGAGGGACAAGGGACCACTTTGCTATTGAGAGCCGTGTTTACAAGTTTCCATGCTACAGGGGTGGCACGCCAGGGTGCCCGCCAGGAGCTATATTTTAGGAACATTCGATGGGAGGCAGGAATCTGCTCCCAGGGACTGGGTCTCCTCAGCACAGCTGCTTCCCTGAGCATCCATTTTGTTTCTCCATATTTATGAATAAGCCAGGGGACAGGAGGAGTTTTACATCTCCTAGTTAGTGCCTTCATTCAGAGAGCCCCTTTAAACAGCCAGTGAAGAAAAGTAGATACTCTGGAGGAAAATTAAAAGCACATTACATTGGGCTCCTGCTGTGCTCTGCCTTTGGAGACATTTCTCTCTCTCCACTGACCTGGCTCCCTAATGAGGCATGTAAACTAGGGAATCCCCCCAGCAAGTGTGCTTGCTTGCAGAATTTGCAAAAGAGAAGTCCAGGATACTTGCCTGGCCTATCTGTACTTCTGACCGAATCAACTAGCACCACTAGAGATCAAATAGGAATTAAAGAAATGGCATTGACAGGAGCAGGTTTAACACCCTGAGCCTATAAGGGGAGAGAATGCAGCATTGTTGATTCCTGACCTTGAAATGATGTAAATAAGAGCACAGCAACCCTAGAGGAGTTGTAGCAAAATAGTTATAGCATTGCAAGCAGATTAAAAAATATAGTTAATATACATACTTCCCCAGATGCTTGTTTATTATTATGCAAGACATGTTTATTATGCAAAATGATAGAGCAGAAAAAAGCAGAGAAAAAGAAAATGCAAAGAAACACTGAGCTTTTAATGTGACTTGGTTTTTTTCAATGCTGTTTAGGGTTTTTTTTATTGTGCATAATCATTCCCTTATTAGCAGGAATCTTTGAAGTGATTCAAGCTCTAATTTCAGCATTTCAAACTCACAGGTTTATACTGTAAAACCATACTGAGCTCTCATAAGCGACCCATTTTTTTCCACTGTATTCTATATCTCTGCTAGGGTTTTCTCAGTCTTTCTAATAAATTATGTATCACAATTTGCCATTTCAAAAATAATTAGAACTCCGCGTTAAACAACAAGGAATATCTGAGAGCAGTACGTTTAGAAGAGAAGTGTTATGCACTTGGGGCAAAACCAATCCCAGCTGTAACACCACTGAATTATACATATCATCGTATTGAGAGCTGTAATTTCAGCATACTTGGAGTGATTGGGTGGGCCTGTGAAGGCTCTACAGCCCCATGATGAGCATCTGCCTCTCAGGCAAAACACTTCACAGGTGCTCCCTTCCCTATGTTCTTGTGAGTCGTTGCAGCAGGGGTAGTGGAGAGAAAGCTGGGCACCGAGGAGAGAAACTTCACAGAGAAAGGTTATACAGGAGTAGGAATTAATTTGGTGGTGGAACTATTAACTCCAGAGACAGGAGAGCATGTTCTGTGTCTTCTCCTGTTACGATTAGGCTGTAAAATCACTGGAGCAGGACGTACCTCTTCATTCTGTGTTTCCCTCTCCTCTGCAACAACCAGCTTTGGTCTCAGCTTCTCAAGCGTTAAGACAGTACAAGTAATACCCACTGCCCTTCATTCATTCTGTATATTTTTACTTTGGCATAAAATGCTAACAGAGGATACTCAGGAGAGTCATGTCTCTCCCCAGAACAGGTGCTGATAAAAACCTTCATGCACCATCAGGGAATTTACAGCTGCTCTACATTACAAGAAATCTCAAATGGGACCACACCAATGACTCTGCAAGTTTGCTATGAAAACAGTCTTTTGCATCCTACTGTCTGCAAAGCCAGGTGCCTCAGACCAAGACCTGATTTTCTTGCTTACTAAGCACCCAATTCCCCAGCAGACCTCAGAGGAAGCAATAAGGTAGTCTAGGGAAAAAAATAATCAGGTATCAAGTGTAAGTAAACAACACACAGAAGTCAAACAGCTGCTTCCCAAGCAAAGAGGCTTTGGCATCTAGAGCATTTAGGCCTCTGAAGCTGGCTAGGCATCTATGGTTGGCTTCAACCCAGCAACATAACCCCACACCATCCCTAACTGAAGAGATGAGGAAACTCACTGCTTAAGGTATCAATGTGGCCAAGCACATAGGAGAGTCTTGTGTGTTTCTGCAAAGAGCCTTCTCACCAACTTTGGCTTTAGAGGACCCCACTCAGCCCTGCTTTTGTGCTGATCAGCACGAGGAAGACTTTTTTCCAAGGGCTGGTTATTCTAAACCCATTCATTCAAGAGCCCATTGGCCCAAACTCAGAAGGAGCTGGCACAAACCATCCCAGAGACCAGGCTGATAATAGCCTGTGGTTTTATCCAGGGCAGAGGATGTCAGCCAAGGTCTCAGCTGACGCACACAGATTAAATAGCACCAAAAACAACCCCACCAAACAAAAACAAAACAAACCCATAGTGATGATATGTTCAGTTACAGCCACAATCTGGGCTCAAGAGGAGAAAAAACCCCACAACAAAAAAGCAACAAAACCACCATTTCCCTGGACAGTTGCATTTTATCTGAAAGCAGTCCTGGGCTTGAGGGTGTGACAAGAAATCCTAGCAGGGCTAGGCCAGGGACAGACAGTGGGGGAGGCAGACAAGCAGCAGAAAAAGTTCATTTATCAATGGATCTGCATGAGTGAACAATATCTATCTACAATGGGGAATACTGACCCATTTTTTTCAGAAATCCCTCAGAAAAGGCTAGTGAAAAAAAGGTACATGCACAACACCAAAGGAAACTGGCCCAAGACAGAGCAAAGCTGTAGTTTAGGGTCTGGCTAAGCAAAGGAACAGGGACTATGTGTCCTTTGGTGTGGGCAGCAATCAGGTCCAGGCAACACGGCCAGGGGCCCTGCTTGCCCTAGAGAGGAACAGGCTGTCAAGTCCTGCCAAAGCAATTCCCCGGCAGAGCCTTCGAGGCTGACACAGCCATGCCAAATGTTGGCTTGGAGTGGGATCCTGGCCCAACAAAGAAAGCTGCATTATCCAAAAGAGACTGCTTGAACAGGCTGAGCTCCTCTCAGTCATATCGAGTTCTCTTATACGACCCTGGTCTCATCCCTTGTCTGATGTTATGAGTGGCTTGACCCACACTCCCTGCTCCTAATAGGCTTCATCCACAAATTTTCTTTTTTCTTGCCTTGGGGTCTGCTCCAAAGCACAGTGAATTCATTAATTTACTGCTGTAAGACAGAGACAAAGCCACTAGTCAATACAAGAAGAAAATAGTGTCCAGCAAGTTCCATCTCCCTCCAGCAGAGATGAGCCAGTAGCATCCATTTACTGCAAGCAGAAACTTTGGATCATGTTGATGAAATGAACAGTTTAACTCTTATTAGTTCAGAGCTGACTGCCATCAAGTCATGGCATGTAATGAGGTCCACTTCATTATCCACTGACCATCATGGTGCCTTCCCCGATTAACCTTCCTACTTAAGACGGGCACACCTGCTGGGAATAAGCAGGCCCCATTAAACCACCCTCATTTGAATACATGGATGATCTGGTGCCTTTTAGGACACTTCATATGACTAGCAGATGTGTTTCCTGGACTCATGGTCCTCCTGCTGCCCACCATCTCTTGGTGTGTCCCTCCCACCATTTGTATCATCTCACTACTGCTAGGAAGAGATACTTTTCCTCTGCATCATCTCTAATCTCTCAGCTGTCAAACCAACTCTCCATTTCTTCCTTTGCCTGAGCCCCATGCCTTTCCCTCCCTTGCGGAAAATGCTGACCTCTCATTGCTCCAACAAGACCCCCCAGGCTGGATGTAGCCAACACACACTGCTTTCCTGCAGTCCGCATTTATGGGGCACCAGTGGTACAAGGAGCTTCAGCACCGGGCCAGGACCCTTTATGCCCAGCACTGCAAAAACACAGGGCAAAATGTCAGTCCTGATCCCCCAACTATGTCCCTGGAGGGAAGCACACACCATAACGCAGTACCACACCACGCTTGGTACTACCTTTAGGACTCTGATAGCTTTACAAAAAAGAGGAAGTTTTCATTGTTAGTAAACCAATGTAATTTATTTAGAAGCAGTCATTTATGTTTACTGGGCTATGAAAGAACAGGAAGCGTCTGGCATCCACAGAGATCCAGATTGATCTCTCTGTCTCTTCTTGACAAGCAGCCAGTTTTGAGACCTATCTCGCCAGGCATACTAACACATCCACTTGCCGTTTTCCACCCTGAGCCGCTGGGGAGACAGAACTTTACCTGCCGAGGGAAAGCAGGAAATTGCAACCACGTGAGCAGTTTAAAACTGACCGCAAACAAAGATGGATGGTAAGAGTTAGGAAAAATTGTGTAAGAGCAATTCAAACTGTTGTCCTTTCAGTGGTCCTATCTCCATTCTCACGCATGCTTTTAAAGCAAAGTAAATGCCTAGACAAGAGCAGAATCGCTACACTGTAAATTTACACAAAAGCAGATGAGATTAGAATCTTGGTTATACACTTTAAAGATATCATAACTACAGAAATGAGAACTGTATTATTAACTATCACTTTGACTATGTAGAACTAGAGCAAAGTTATTTGAAGCATAAAAATTCTGGCAAAGGGCTGCCATATTTAATAAATCACTGAATCAATTATTCACTGTGAAAATCAATTACTTACTTCAAATGAGAATCTTATGAATAACCTCATGCCCTTTCATGCCATCTAAGAAAGTTATAGGGGAATTAGTCAGTAAAAAATGCCTCACTTATCTTTTATGTGCATTAAAAAGACCACACAAATACAGGGAAATTCTGCTCCGCTGAAGCACTCTGCCAACAGAATAGTCCAGAACCATTTTAATGAAGTCAGTGTATTGCTGTGGATTTACACTGCAGTCAAAAGCAGAGCATGACCCATTGGGGCACCACCTATGATCAGTTATCCAGGCACAATTCAGAAGCAATTCCATTCAGTCCATGGCATTTCACAAGTGTGAAACCAAAATATAACCAGCCAACCACACAACCTCCTCTACAACGTGACCTACATTAAGTAACTAGTCAAAGGAACACAAAGTATATCTTCACAGGTCAGGAAATATTGCCATGAATCTCTACGGAGAAGCTTTAAAGTGAATATTGCATAGCCTTGCAGTAGCTCCCCCTGTTCCTGCTTTTAAAGGTTTGCTGATACGTGACCATTTTCAGAAAAAGTTGCGAGTCCCAGTGCAGTCTCTTCCCTCTCCACCTTCAAAACCAAACCGCTCCAGGAACCCAAAAGCACAAAGTACTTACTGAGCTGTAGAGATATCCCTCAGCGTTCATGGCAACGTACAGACCTGCCTTCACCCCTTGGATTGCCACCACACGAAGACCCACAGGAATTAGATTGAAAAGGGCTGCAGAAGGAAAAGAAAAGCAAAGGTTATGAAGACATCACCCCGCACAGCCACAGCTGCTTTTTGCCCCAGGGCCTGCCCACCCCGCTCCTGACTCTTAACAAAAGATACTGAACAAGAATCAAAAGTCCTGCTTCCGGCTACAGGAAAGATCTGCAGCCGTGGGGCTAATGTTGAAAGCAAATTTCAAAAAGTACTGAATATGGCTGCCTCCCAGAAGCCTTAACGCACCCATCAGTCTGTCTGATCATTGCCTTTGCAATGCCAAGGGCTTAGACGTGCACTCAAGCTAGCGCATCTCAACAGCTTTACACAGGCCAGCTAAGCTGTGGTAACTGCACACACAGACGCCTTTGCCCGTGGCAAATGCAACAACACAACTTAGTTTAGTTGATCCTGAAACAGATTTGAGACTAGTCACACTTTCTTGCATTTGCCATATGCTAAAAGAGTACAGGCAGTGACCATGACCAGAAGGATGAAAATTAACTCGATTGTGTGTCTGCCCCTGTGATCCCTGCTGTTAAAAGAATGAAGAACCTCAAGAAGAGACACTGTTCCATTCCAAGAACAGAGCACTACTCCTCATTCAGAAGCAGAACTAGATAGGATGGAAGAGGACAAGACCTTTCAATACTCAATTCTACTGCAATCTTACTGATTAAAGCATTGCAACTACTTCCTCACAATCAATTTATTGCTTGATTGCAAGTAGACCCTGTATTTCATTGAAGGACCTTTCCCATGAGCATATACATAAACATACTATCAGGCTTTTGCTACATTTCTAACAGAATGGGCTCAAAGAGGAGAGGACTTTAACCATTGAGAGACTGAATACTGAGGCATTAGCATGACTTTGCTTCCACTGAGATTTATAGGACCAGAGTGTCCAGATGTTGTAGGTCCTCTTATGGTTCAGCTTACCAAGAGCTAACTAGACCTTGTCCCAGGGAGCTCAGGAGATGGATACAAGGTCAGGCAGAAACATGGGTGCAGACACAATGTAAATACTTCACTCAAGGTCTCTTCCCACACAACTGCCCTGAAACAAGAATATTTTTTTCTGATTCTCTAGTCATGAGATTAGACTTCCCCTTCCACACTCACCAAGCATTTCTCATGGCTTTTTAAACACACTCACTTATTTGCAAAAGCCTACTTCAAATTTCTCAAGAGCTTTGGGGTGTTCCAATTAGCTCAGGAGAGACCTGTTAATTGGCAGAGTGCAGAGGAAAGACTGAGTGAAGCACAGAGTGAAGCATTCCTATTTTTCAGCTGACCGTTAAGGACATCATCCTCTAACTAATTCATTTTATAGATCATTTACAAAGCATTATGCCTGACACATCACACGGAGCAAGCACAGCATAAAGGGGTCTTCACATAACAGTTGTAGGAGAAACAGTCCTTCTCACTGCACCATCTCCCAGACTCTCCTTCCCTGGGAGATAAACCACTGCTGATTTAACACCAGCCCTGAAGGATAAAGCAGCTTTTGCTGAAATTGCCTATTCAAAGTGTGATAGCTCATCAGGCCAAGCTAGTGTTAATCCTGGTATGACAGGAGGGAATCCAGCTCAAAATCAACCCCCACCCCAAAAAGACTGTTTAGCACATGCCAGGTAATGCACGGATTTAACTTAATCACAAGATGCTTACCAAGAACCTCATTCACATACAGCTTGTGAATTACTGCAGATGAGAGGAGATGGAAGTGGGTTTGGATTCCTTTCCAAAGGAAAAAAAATGTATAGCTAACATGGAGAGAAAGCAGGGGTTTAAAAAGAAAAAAAAACAAAACCAAAACACACAAAACAGACCGTCTTGATTCTTTCCTTGCAGCCACTGGTTCAGACTACAAAGCCTGTACCAAAGTCCCAGGATTTTCACAATTTCTAAAAGAAAAAGCAGAGCCCAAAGGGCATGTGAAATGTAATGGGAAACCAGTTACATTCAGCCTGAACTCTTGGTGGATTTGCTTAAAGGTCGGAGGTGGATACCTTTGCAGAAGTAAAATCTGAAAAAAAGCACAGGAGACAAAGCCACTTTGCTCAAGATATCCAACAGGTGCCTTGGCTGAGCTGGTTTCAGGGTTGCCTCCAAAAGGGGATTCACAAGTCCCAGTTTCACATGAATGCCCTTTTTCTCACTCAATTCCCAAAGATGACTGGATGACTCCCTTTCATGAGCTGCCTAAAAGGGAGGCTCTGAGTCTGGTGTAAAGAAACCTACTCTCAGATCGTTTTCATATTTTTAAGCACCATATTCAGTAAAATATCAAAGCCTGTCTTACCAAAGCCAGTGCCTGTATTTGTGATTTCATGGGAGGATGTCAACAGATGTATATGGCAAATGAAGCCCAGCCTGGGTATTGATCTGTGAACAACTGGAGTCAAAGACTGTGCTACTCTGATACTGTCCCCAGATGAAACAAACACATCCCAGTGCAGCTACTCAGTATTAAAGAGCTGTATTATAGTGCAGTTCTACCATTGAAAAGCTCACTAACCAAAGTAAGCTTATATTTCTCTCACTTTCTCACTACCATGAAGGTCTAAAATGTTCTGCAATTAACAAGTCTATTTATAAGCAATTCCCCTTTCCTAATTTTTCCCCCCACTGAAAAATGGAGCATCTTACTGTTCATAATGAAACAAAATGGGCATCATCATTCATTCCCTACAGCCCATTTGTCTTGCACAGAAAACTTGTGACAGACCATTCAAAGCATTCATTAGGCAGGAAGGTGATAATACCCAGAATTAGTGGGTGAGAAGTTCCACTTGGAAACACCCACATGTCTCTCAATCTCTCTTTCCACTATACATGCTAAGGGACCACAAACAATCCTGCTGTGCTCTGTGTTGCACTAGCAAGACCACTAACAATTCCCAGGCTCCCTGGGACCCTGCTGCAGACCACGGTAGCAACGCCCGTGAGCATGCTGTTCACTGTTACATTATGGCAGTTTATCAGCTGCATAACATGTTTTTAAAATCCAAACGTATACTTAGCTATGGGTCTGGGCTAACTTATTTACAGAAATGGAGAGCAAAGCAAGACATGCCATATATAAGATGTGGTCCATATGCTCAGCTGATTTAAGCAGTAGTTAAGCCAGAGGAACTAAACTAATTTATACCAGGTGATTTGTTCCAGAGCAAGACATTTGTGCTGCACATGAATAAGGAAGAACTAATGAAGGATGCAATAAGCAACAGCAGCCTTGGTGTACCACGAGATGGCGAGGTTTAAGATCCTGAGGGGGGTGAGGAAGGCTGCTAAGATGATAAAGAGGTTGCGGTGCAACATCTATGAGAGAAGACACTGAGAGAACTGGGTTTGCTTATGTCAAAGAAGGGAAAGCCAGACACAGACTCTTTTCAGAGGATCACAATGAAAGGACAAGAGGCACTAGACAAAAGCCTCAGAAAGAAATTATGACTGAATATACAGAAAATTCTCTACAATGAGAATAGTGCAGCACTGGAAGCAGAGAAGTTATGAAGCTATGGAACATCTCAGTCCTGGAGACATTTGAAACAAATAGACAAGGCTCTGTGCACCTGAAGATAACCCAGCTCCAAGTAGGATGTTGGACTGGGGACCGCCAGAAGGTTTCCCCAGTCTTAATCTTTTTGCATGTCTGGCTGGAAAGCCCCAAGCAATATCCTAGATATAGTGGGCTATTTCCACCTGGTCAGTGCAGTTGACCTATCCTTTATGCACTGTCCATTTGCTGAAGCTTTTCAGACATTTAGCAGGATTATGCTGGCTAACAAAGAAGTCCCGTTGTTCTCAGTAAGAAGGGGCATTACTCTGCTCAGCCCAGGAAAGAGCAATAACGATGCAAGCACTGACAGCAACAGTCAGCTCTGAAAGACCATTGGAGATGACTGGAGTTGGAAGGAAAAGATACTGCCCCAAATTCAGGTTCATATATAACATTAGTAAGAACACAAACAAGGGCCTCGTACACCAAGAAAACGCGCTGTGATTAAAATAAAATTCTTCATATAACCCAATGCAAGTAGGCAGAGAATCTGTCTTCTTGCTTACATTAAGATGGCGTGCCTTTAACTGCATGGTATAAGGAACAGATGTCCCAAGCGCTGTTTCGCAGGAAGCTGGCTGGATGCCCATTCAAATGCCATTAGAACTTGGCTTCTGGGCTTTTTTTCTTTTTCTTTAAGTGAGAGGAGGTGGAAAATAAATGCCATCAGCCTCTCAAGAACACACATAAAATGGGCACCAGATAATTAATTTAAAAATTGCTTAAATATTAGCAGTTCCTCTTATATAAATAACTGGATTTTTATTAGAACTTTTAATTGCATCAGACATATCTGAGGGACATGTCGTGTCTCATTTTAAAGGTTTATTTTGCCAGTGTAAACCAACCTAATGTATTCCACAAAAATTAAGCTTCCTTTCATAATGCTAATTTGAATAATCAGTGTGTGGCTACAGAACACAGAGCAAGGTATGGAACACGGTGTTCACCGCATATATAACTGTGCTAAGACGGCTTCTGCATGGAGAAGAGATGGTCATCCAGGGTGGGAAGGATCCTGCTGTCGCCATCAAGATTGTCCTTCTCTGCCAGTGGATGCAAGCTAACCAACCCCTCTCCAGGGACAGGCAAATATTATTTATTTAGTCTGAGTTTTGCTCTTGCACAGAAATACTTCACAGACTTCTGACTAGCTGGTCAGGAGACTTCTGGAGAAGTATTTTAAATCATAAAATATCAGTGTAGTAAATCTGTAAGCTGCTTAGACAATGAATTTTGACTTTTTTCTGGTCAAAAATTGAGATGTTTCGAGGAATAGAAAATGAAAAAATAGTCAGTATGTTTTATTATGGCATTTCCAAAGTAAAAAATGTGATTTTGTTTTGAAGCTGTAACTGGAAGCTTCATATAATATAAAATGTTGACTCAAACTGAAGATACACAAAGGAGAACATGTGGTAAAAAGTTAAACAGAACTGGATAAAGCACATTCTTAATTTCATTTTCAGGAGCCAAATACTATCATGTTGGATTTTTTCCTCTTTTGATATCCTCTGAAGTGAGGGGATGGGGAATTCTTTGGCTTCAATCTTCTCAAAAACTTCACTAAAAACTTCCCACCATAGCCCACGACTTTGAGCAAGTGGCTTGGCACACTTCAGCTAGATGCCTCCTGTCCCACCAAGCTGCCAAAGCAGGGCTGCCATCTCACCAGATAAATTTACACTCTAGAAGTGCCCTTCAGCCCATCTATTTCCAATTAAGATGACTGGGTGGAAGTGGCTCACGAATACTCAGCACCTTGCCAAGCTGAGCTCTAACATTTCTAATGGGATACATAAATAAGAGCTGTTTGGGCAATTGGGGCCCAACTCCAGTCATGAGACTCAGGAGGTTCCCCTGCACCCACCAAGGTGCCGCCACCAGCAGCTTCCTTCAACTCCCCTGCCAGCCTGAAATATTGCAGAACTGCTCTTACATTTTATTCTTCTCTGCTGTTTACCTAAATTCATCCCTTCTTCCATTTAAGCCCATTACTTTGTTGTTCGGCCCTCACTGATAGATGAGGGTAATGAATCCCTGTCATCTCTAGCAGCTCTTCCCATGTCATTGACAAATAGGCCTCCAGTGGGATTTTCAGCAGATTGAGAACACCCTATGTCTTCTTTAAGAAAAAGTAGCTAATATGACCCAAGACTGGGTCATTAATCACCCTCTAAACTGAACTTATCCCATGTGTTGGTGTCTGCTCAGAAAATCACGGGGCCAGACTCTTCTTGTAGAAGACACCTGCTCAGTCTCTCTGACTAAAAGTGTGTGTGGAAATCCATAGATTCTCCTGCTCCAACATAAATTAGAAGCTGTGTCATTGCAAATTATTGTATTTAATTTGTTCAATGCCAGCATATGAAAAAGGGGGCTAAAACCTGACACTCACACCTGCTACAGGCCAAGTTTCTGGTGAATGCAGCCTCCTGGGTCATTTCACAAGGGCTTTTCCAGCTTCCTGCCATTTCAGTTGCCATCTTTCCAAAGCTCCTCTCATGCATGGACCCCAGCCCTGAGCTCACTGCAGCAGAGCAGCCCAACAATACACACAATGCTCCTGCCACAGCACTCTGCCAGCTTCTTGGGGATGGGGCAAACACCATGGATGTGGGGCTGCAACCACCTTGCACCCTTGTATCAAGGCCTATGTGTGCTGCACCACTGCAGACACTCCTCACCCGCAGGCCAAGCTCTGCCTTCCCAAAGGAGCAATGTCTTTGACCCAGCTAGGAGTTAGAGCAAGATTTGTCTCCAAATTAAGTAGGTTCCTCCTTTCACAAGTACATGAAGTTTTTTTCCATCAATCCTACCACACAAATGAACTTCTGTTCATCTCTAGTAATGACTGGGAAGACACTCTCCATGCTGGACATGCTAGATATGATGTCCCTTCAGCAGTGGCACAGGGAGCTTCAAACTAACACAGGATGACAAATCAAGACTTGAGTCTACTCTGTTGATGCAGTTTGTAGCACCAAGGATCTGAGCTTATTACAGCCCACTCAGAAGCATCAACTTGACACCTATGAAATGAAAAGATGCTGTAGAAATTATTGTGCACCTTTTCAGGAGCTTTGGTATTGACAAAACTACTTCAGCAAAAGGAAGATTGGCTGCTGCTTTACATTTCTTTTAACCAATATGGCTCCTGCACATGAGCATCATTTTTAAACCTGCATGGCTCTGCTACACTTTGCTGTCCAATAGAGGACAGCGTGAACCCAAGCCCTTTGAACAGAGTTTTGGAAGATGACCTCCTTTGGAAAGGTCATTTGATCCCCTCATCCTTTACATTAAGGCTTTAGTGAACAGCTGGTTTTCTCTAGCCTGGAAATTCCCGATGCTTGCTGAATTTTTTCTGGAAAAAATAGTGAATACATTTTTTCCCTCTTCTCCTTGGAGAGAGAATTCCCCGTATCCTTTACCCACGTGGCATGTGTATAAATATAATCTCCTTTCTCTTCTGGCAGCAATTCAAATCACGGGTTTTATTCTCCCCCCCACCCAGATGGCAGTTACAGAATCGGGGCAGGAGGGAAGACGATCAGAGAGGAAACATATGAAATTATACAGGCAAGATTTAAAGGAGAAGGATAGAAAAAAAGTGCAGAAAACAGCTGGCTTCTTCCTAATTTGATCTTTTCAAAAATAAAGCTGCACAAGTGAGACCCACTAGGTGATGCATTTGATTGTAATTGGGTTGCAAAACAGGCTAATTTTTCTTACTGTAGTCACTGTTTTCGTCCTTGGTCCCATCAATTGTACCATCTGGGTGCATCTGCAGGAAGTATTCCTGCTGGCTGAATAACCTTGTCACAATTCCTTTCAGCTGGGGTTCTGCAAAAAAATAATTATTATTATTAGATACACCAAGTAGCAAGAGACCCAATTTGCTTGGCCCCCATTAAGCCCTGAGTAAATGTAGAAGTGCTTGGCAGATAAGACAGCTTTCTGTAATTCCTTTCAAGCATGGTTGTAAAATATTAATATATACATAGACGTACAGGCAAATAAAATTGAGATTAGATGAGCAGGTAAAATGCAATGCATAGTTGGTGCAGCAGAAAGTAACAGATTTATGGAACATCGCTTCACTGAAAGTTACCTACCAAAAGAAAGTCTTTAGACAGCTTATGTATTCCAAATATGCCACTCGTTCAGAAGAATATTTGCTAGCAGTGTTGCAAAGAATTTGCTTATTGTTTCTCACTCTGCCTGTGAAGCCAACTACCTTGTGTTCTGTATGGTTGATTCACTATCGCGCAGTTCCAGTTTTATGCCAATGAAAATCTATTTCAATCACTGGTATTATAGTGGTGTAAAACCAAAGTAACTGAGTGCTGAATCAGGCTGCATGAGTCCAACTGTGTGGGACTCAGGGAGCAAAATCCTGAAAGGAACAGATGCAAGACACCTCCAAAAATGACCTCTGAAGCATTTATGGGCACCTTAAAACGCCTCTGTTTTAAAATCCTGCCTGTTCCTCCCTCCCAAAACACGTGCCACGTACTCTGGTAGATGAGAATCACTCTTTGCCTCTAGCAGGGTCCCTCCCAGCCCCTGAACGTCATGAGCCAGCCATGCACTGGCTACGGGCTTCCCTATCGCCTCTACAACATTTTATACCTGTGCTGAAGAAAAGGAAAACACAAAAAAAGCAGAATTAATTTGAACTTCACATGACAGAGATTTGCAGCATTACTGCCTGTCTCCCAACTGATCAAATACAAATTAAGTGGTCAAAAATAAATTCAATTTTAATCAGGCAAGTCTCAATTGGTCACAGGCATTGCTTCTGGAAAGCAAGCTAGCTGGCTACACACGAGCAGACACACCGGCTGGACAGCAAAGATCTTCCTTGTATGACAAGAGTTTGTAGTTTTATGTGACCACCCACCAAAAGTAAATAAATAACACCTAGTTATTGCTGGCTCAATAGACAGGAAAAAATCCAGTGTAGCATACCAAAATCTCGTCGGCCTCCCATCTTTCATGCCTCTAGTGAGGCTGTTTAATAAGCCATAGTCATTACATAACTCCAGTCACGTTGTGCGTTAAGTGTTTCCATTAGGAGCCCCCGTCTCTAACGATTTTGCACCGCGCTGCACAACTTCCATCTGAGGACGGCACTTCTGCACAGCAATTCCCCCCTCCCCCTGCGGCAAGCGGGGACCCGGGATGCAGACAGGCTGCGGGTGCAAAGATTTCTGCTTCAGCAACCCCTCCGCCAGCCAGGGGAGAGTCAGGTACTATTTCATAGCTACAAAAACCACTGAATAAATCAGTATCAGCTGGTTTCTATGCTGCCTTAAAAAAGTGATTTCATAGCAACCAAAGTGTTGTAGACTGCAGGCAGGCTTTCTCCCAGCGAGACAACTCCGGGACAGCAAATAAGTACAATTGTACTGGCCATCTATAAAAGCTAACATTGGTCAAGCCAGTATGTCAAATTGAGACTTAGATTAAGGAAAGTGTTTGGCTTTCTTCTTACCAGAATGAAGTATCTATTTTGTTGAATGCAGAAGCTTGACTTAACTTGCTTTTCTAATAAGCACATCAAAGCTAGAGGAAATGAAAAGCTGTATTCTCAGGCACAGATGACTGCACCACCCTCCTCCAGCCTGTCCCCTTCCTCCCTTTTATCTAATACCACATTAGTAAAGGCACTAATAGGCACTCTCTCATACAAGACCTACGTTTGAGTCCCTGAATGAGTCTTAGCCTCATTTTTACTCTCTGGTTAAATTTTAATGTTTAAGTACTTTGCTCAAAATGGAAGAGCTCCCAGCAGGAGAGATTTAGAAGATGCTCCGGCAGCCTGAGGCTTTCTGTGTGGTGGGGAAGGGGGAGATCTTGTCTCAAAGCCCCTCAAGGATAAGAGGAGTGGAGATAAGTGAAGATATAAAGCAACCCTGACCTTTTCCTCTTTCTTTGGAAGAGGATTCAGCTACAGAATAGAAGACCCTTTCCTTCTGCACGGTGCAAACTATACTTCAGCCAGACAAATGATTTTGTAAGGACATGAAAATCTCTCCCAATTTTACTAGATAGCCTTGTCCTGGTTTTGACTGAGACAGAGTTAATTTTCCTTCTAGTAGCTAGTATAGTGCTGTGTTTTGGATTTAGGATGATAATAATGTTGATAATACACTGATATTTTTAGTTGTTGCTACGTACTTGTAGTTTCTACACTAACTCAAAGATTTTTCAGCTTCCCACACCCTGCCAGGTGCAGAAGAAGCTGGGAGAGCACAGTCAGGACAGCTGACCCAGACTGGCCAGAGGGATATTCCCTGCCACAGAACCTTGTGCTCTGTATAGAACTGGGAAGGGAGGTGGAAATTGCTGCTTGGAAACACACTGGGCATCAGGTGGCTGCTTTTTTTCCTTCCGCATGTGATGAGCAGTTGCATTTGTGCATCACCACTATTACTACCACATTAAGCTGTCTAGCTCAACCCACAGGGTTTTTCCCATTCTCCTCCCCATACCCTTCGTGGAGGAGTGAGCAAGCAGCTGTGTGGTGCTTTGCTGCCAGCTGGGGCAAAACCACAACAAGCCTATTGAGTGAAATATAGAGCAAATCTGCTCTCATTAGTAGCTTCATATCATTTTGAGAGTTTAGCAAAACAGCACCTAAGGACCCCTGAGGTCTTCCTGCATCCATGCTATAGATGCATATGCTGTTGCACCAGAAGGCAAAGTCTCACCAGAGCAAAATGCAGGGTAAAGCCCCAACATCCCTTTTTGTTACTGATTTGACAAACACAGTCAGGTCTAATTCAAGCTTTAAGAACTGCCCTCTTCATAGTCCCAGGCTTTTCTGAGTCAATGTCTGTTTAGCGACAGGTTGGAGGAGAAATCTTATTTTACATGTGCTTTTTTCCTGACTTGACCTGGTTTTGCTGAAGTTTGAGGCTCACACCCCAACTCAAAGTAAAACTCAAGGGGAGTGAAGCAGAGCACTCTAAGCCATACAGAAACCCACCACATTCCTCTGGCCCCAACAGTCTGACAGCAACAGTGTTCCTGTCTCTTCACACTGCACAGATCCTCTTCTGCAGGAGCACCCCGGCTCCCCAGACTCATTTAAGAAGCAGCACCAGCAAACTAATGCTTTTTCCAGACACCAAAGGGTCAGAAAGCACTTCTGAGACATACAGATCTCTCCTTCCCTGGTTTCTGCATTTCCGTGGGTCTCTTTCTACAGGGGAAAAGTGCTGGTGAGCAGCTCACACCTTTGAGTGCTTATCTGAACTAAATACAAAAGCAAGCGTAGACACATAAGCAGCCAGCACAGAGCTCTCCTCTGGCACAGGAGAGTTAGGGAGTTGTCTGGGCAGTGGGTGATTCGTCTCACCTAGTACAGCCATCTCTACACCTGAACTGGGATCCCTTTGCATCCCAAAAATCAACAGGGAAGCCAGGCCAGGTCTGTAGGGTCCTGAAACCATCTGCATCTCCCCACAAAAGGGACCAGCTCAAACACCATCAGCTATGCTGGTGACAACAGCCAGCAGAAGAGCTGCTTCCTACCAGGGAATCTCCTGTCTCATGTCTGGGCATGAAGTGGGATATTGGGATTTGCCATTCATACAGCAAATTATGTGGTTGGGAGGCCTACAAACAAAATTTTAGGTGAAAGAAGCTTTTAACAAGGATTTACCTATCTTTCTGCCAAAGCTCAGAGTCATTGCCTGAAGAGGGAACTATATAATCACAGGACAAGAATTTTCCTTCTAGCCCAGAGGCAAAACTCTGCACATGACTTAAGAGATTCCCTACTTTGGTCGTACCACGTATTTTAACATCACTTCTTTCCATCTACAGAGCAATTTCCTCAGTCTTCCAGCACTGCTATCCCTTATGCTGCAGCAATCAGGCTGAAAACCTCAGTTTGCAGAAAAATCTCAAAACCAGCAGGTCTCCTTGTCAATTAAGGATGGTGGGACACCCCAGTAAGAACAGAAGGCAGAAAGACAATGAAAATAGACTGAGAACTTTTCACAGTTTAGTAATTAAAAAAAGAAGAGAACAACCTTTTCCAGCAGGCAATATCCCAAGTGCTTATTGGGGGGAATTAAAATAAAACCCCACATGCTTTTATTTGTCTAAAGTTCCCTCAGTGATACTGTTCCTTGCTACAATCAATAAGAGAATGAAACAAATCATAAAAAAAAAAAGAGTGCAGCACAGATAAGCACAAACCTGCCATGAACACTTCCTTTCTACAATTCACAGAATTCACCAGGAAGCAAACTCAAACCTACACTCTAACTTCATTCTTGTACAGCATTAGGGACTCAGACCCCCATACTTTTAAAGGAGCAATATTGCATAACACACTTGGAATAAACCTATTCCTCCCACTCGGGCTCCTCTATATGCGCCTCTACTTTGCTGTAGGAGCAGCTTTCCCTGCAGAAATGGAACTGAACTAACGTGGACAAGACTTCAGCACCAACTTAGCATCTCCATAAACACAAAGTTAAGTACTTCAGAACAGATTTAAGAAAGAAGTTACGAATGCCTCAATCCCAAAGTACCAACTAAACACAAGAGACTTCCACACAGTGTATATTCCCAGTGCAGACCCCATGCTATTAGGATTCCCATATGGTATGCAACAGGATATTTTTACATTTATTTTATCAACAATAATGTTATGTTTTAGGATGCTTACTTTAAAGATTTTGTCCTGGTTGCTCATACACAACTGTTGAGGGCTGGGGGTGCTGGAGAAAGCACAACATACCCTCTCCTTGTCTTGACACAGGGAACTCAAATCCTTCACATGTGGTACTCCCAGATGATGCAGGAGAAGACCACCCCCATGAAGCATCAGTCGTAGTGCAGAACCAACTGATAAAAGCAATAGGGAGCAAGAGCTAAGCCATGGCTCTGTTTGTGGTCTGCAGCATCTGCCAGGCTGTGGGTTTTCCCTAAGGTGAAGACCCAGTTCTCAGCTGATGACTCTTCTTAGAACAGTCATCCAGTGACCAATTCACTGCACATCCCCTGAAGGGCACCCTACTTGCTCCTCTTTCAACAGACCAAACTTATCACCTCTGCCTGCTCTGCTTTTTAACTTTCTGAGCCCTTTGACACAGCTGAGGTTAACTAAGTCATGATGTGATTGCTAATCTCCTTGTTTCTACTTACATGGTAATGTGATGCTATTATTCATTTCAGCTGTCCTGCTGCTGACCTTTAAAGTCATCTCAGTTCACTATCAGCTGCTGTGCTTCCTGCCTTATTGTACAGCTATACAGTGATTTTCACTCTCCTGGGCCTTACTAAGGCCATCATAGGTGCAGAGTGTTCACACATAACTTTATTTTATCTCTAGGGACATGCTCAAATCAGCTACCCCACAGAGTCACATCCCTCACGCCCAAGCCACAGGCATTCCTGAAGGTTATTTGCTGTGTGCTATGGGGAAAAGAGCAAGAGTTCTGGCAGGGACACTAGCAGAAATGTTTCTTATCAGAAATATCACTGGCTCTTTAATGACCTTTTCTTTTAGTTCTGCTATTTAAGGTGAATACAGAACTCACCCCACTAGCTGCAAAATAGAGAACACACAAGCAGGCTAACTCCCCTTCATGCATAGAAGCTATGAGGTTATGCACCAAGGCTGCGTTTAGAAAGCCCCAGTGAGGGCACTAACTCTTGCTTACTCCCATCAGAAAAGCAGCAGCACAAACCTCATGGTGAGCAGTCCTATACTCCATCAAGTGCTGTAAGGTGGCTCAATCCAATCTAAATGCTGAGCTCTGGAGGACCAAGGAATAGGGCATGACACTGATTTTGAGCTGAGGCTCCGTCATGGAAGGCAGTTTGCTATGGCCTCATTTTTTTGCAGTTCACAAAATGCCTCTCATTACAGCTACATGATTACCTGAGGCTGCAGCAAGCCAGGCCCCACTTTACTTTGGGCTGGGAAGCCTAAAGGGACTCAGCAAGACTCTGCTCACAGAAGTCATCTTAATGTGAACTCTTCAAGTTAATGGTACGATGTCATAGAATCACAGAATGGTTTGGGTTGGAAGGGATCTCAAAGATCATCCAGTTCCAACCCCGTGCCATGGGCAGGGACACCCTCCACTAGCCCAGGTTGCCCAAAGCCCCATCCAACCTGGTCTTGAACACTGCCAGGGATGGGGCATCCACAGCTTCTCTGGGCAACCTGTTCCAGTGCCTCACCACTCTAACAGTAAAGAATTTCTTCCTAATATCTAATCTAAATCAACCCTCCTTCAGCTTAAACCCATTCCCCCTTGTCCTGTCACTACACTCCCTGGTAAAGAGTCCCTCTTCAGCTTTCCTGTAGGCCCCTTCAGGTACTGGAAGGCTGCAATTAGATCTCCCTGGAGCTTCTTTTCTCCAGGCTGAACAACCCCAACTCTCTCAGCCTGTCCTCATAGCAGAGGTGCTCCAGCCCTCTGATCAACTTCGTGGCCTCCTCTGGACTCGCTCCAACAGCTCCATGTCTGTCTTGTACTGGGCACGCAGAGCTGGATGCAGTACTGCAGGTGGGGTCTCATGAGAGTGGGACCAGTCAGAGGGACTGCTTTTCTATGATCCCTTGAAAAGATGAAGGGCTTAGTGACCTTTCAGGGACTTGAGCCACTGGCTCCAAGGATTCTTGCAACTCATAGTGACGCTCTGGTTGGCAGGCAGGCTTCTGCTTGAGGTTGCTGGTGCAGAACTACTTTTAAATCCACTCTAGAAGTTACTGTGCTGGGTGCTAGCAGCACTCTGTGTTGTTACAGCATAAACTCTGAAGGGTTACCATTCTCCGTGCAACGAGCTGTCAAACAACAGAGGACTCTGCTAGCTCAGATGGCAAGCAGCCATTTTATACTCAGCAACCTGCAACGAGGTAGAAGGAAGGTACCCACTGTGTAATTTCAACAGGAGACTTGCCCATTTGTTTGCTCTCTTTTTCTGCAGCAGGACACGCTCTGACTCAAGGCCTCTGCCTGGCCTTAGCACAGCAAGGCTGCCAGGCTCCCGAAACAGCCCCGCTGGTACCTGCTAAGGAATTGGTCCGGCAAAGGGCGAAAGTATCTCCAGCCCTGACCTGAACCATGACTGCTGACTCTCTCCTCTGCCTGTGCAACAGTTTTGCTGAGGATGTGACTGCAAACATGGGACCTGTAATACATCTAAGGAGCGTATTTCACCTAAATGTTCTTTAAACATTTGTTTATTGCAATTAAACATTTTAGCCTGGAATTTACACATTCCATTATTCTTATTTTCTCCCATTCAGGCTGCAGCTGTCATAATGGGAGGTTGATTTATGACTCACCCAACCAGCACTCAAATCCTTAACACACCAAAACCAGCATTCAAATCAGAGCGTAAACTGCTCCTAATTTACTTAGATTAACTCCACATTTAAAGTGCCACCACAGAAACTGCTGTTCCCTTCCCCTGAAAAGGACGGGTTCCAGAATACTCAATAAGCCAAGTACTGCAAACACACGCAGATAGAGAAGGGCACTGAAATCCCTCCTCTGGAAGTATTAATGAAGGCTTGTATTAACTCAGCACGAAAATGCATCAGTGAGCTCCATGCAGATTACTATGGTGACAGGCATCAGCACAGAACTCAGGGAGAAAGAGAAGATGAAAAGCTGAGGGAGAAAAATGTTGGGGTTTTTTCCCATCCAGAAGCTGCTAAATTCTCCAGGGTGTTTGGAGTTACAATGAAGTAAGTGGCTGTCTCCAATTAAATGCATCACTGTCGGCATAAGTTTAATAGCTCAACTCACTACAATGATTCACTGAATCCACCCAAACTGGGAAGTTCAGGAATAGTAGCACTTGCAGCTGTGCCAGGAACTGCTGCCCTTGAAGACAAGTGCTGCGTTTCCCCTGGCCGAACGCCTTGCTCAACTCTTCCAAGCTGTGACCAGGGTGAAGCGTGAGCCTTTAGCAGACGCTGCGCACAAGTGTCTGTGACTGCACCTGCAATGAGTCATACACAAGGGAGGTCAAAGCCTCCTGAGCCACACACTGGGATCCTGGAGGACACTCCAACTGTGTCACTTCGGTGCGGGAGTAGGAAATCCTGCTGCAAAATACTGAGCGTTTTCTGCTCCCACAGGAGTCACTGAGTACAGAAAAGCACACAGGCGGAGGCAATGAGGACGTTTCCCAGCCCCACAAAATGTTTTACACAGCTTCTGTGGCTAAACTCAGCAAAATTGTTTGGAGTAGGATGTGCTCTGCCTCGAGGAAGCCTACAAACAGGTGGCCTGGGTGGACTGAGCAATGCAGCCTGTAGCATCCCAAGGAACAGGTAGGGAGAAGGCAAATGAACTGCAGAGCAGAAGGAGGTGAGCAGCGATGGTGGGATTTGCATTTGGATGCCTCCTCAGGCTGCCTGCACAGAAGTCACATCACAGTGGGGAAGGGCAGCTGCCCAAGCATCAGGAGGGCTCCGTAGCAAAGCCAGGCATCCAGCTCCACTTTGCAAAGCTGCCATGAACCCCTTCAGTTTAGGTACAGCCATTCAGCTTAACACTCAGGCATATCACCCAGCCTGTGAGTAGGATGGAGAGATGTAAACAGACTGACTGACTGATGCTAAGAAATTTATTCCCAAGGTCTGTGACTCGGGGCGCACCAAACATTGATGCCAACTCCTTTCCCAGTGATGCAGAATGAAAGCCATGCCCAGCTCCAGATCAACGTGATTACAGGGTTACTGTCACCCTCCAATTACAGGGATTTTATTTTGGGAAGAAAATCACTCTGGGACAATAGGGCTGCATGGCATACTCATTTATTTACTCATCTCAAGTGCAAATCTCCACCCAGGGCTAATAACTACAGAGAGACAACTGGTGTTTCTAGGATGCATTACATGAAATAACAGGCTGTGCTGACAGGGATGGCCTCTGCGTTTGAAGGACAAGCTTCCGAAAATGACATTTCCCTAACTCAGAGGGATGATGGGCTCAAGCCAATGACAGCACCCATCAAAGCAATCGCCTCCTGTCACCATCAGTGAGCCACTAGAGCAGAATGGCACCTTGCAGGCAAAAAGAGCATCCAGAGAAGTGATTTCCTTTCCTGTGCTGATGCCTGCAAGGAGGAATAGTAATTAGCCCTCCAGCACTGAGCACAGCTGCCTGCCTACACCCCTCTACCAAGGAGCAGACATGTGCCAAGGTCTGCACTACGCCTGCTTTGCTCTTACAAAGATGAGTCCCTCCAGGAGAGTCTATTTCTCACTTGTAGAGTAGGTGGAAAAGATGTGGTTGCACAGCACTGGCGTTCATGCAGGCTCTCCCATATCCAGGGAATCAGCTTTACATGGGTATTGGTACAAGTCTGCAGTAAGGGGCAGAGAAAGGAGTCATATAAAGTATTCAAAATGGGGGGTGAACATGGAGCCACTACTACATGTTTCCCCCAGGCCCCCATTTTCCTAGGAGCCTATGGATGTTAGGACTTCCCTAAGTCACCCTGCAGCTCACTCGCTCTCCAAGATCTTGACCCCATGTGGCAGAGCCACCTAAGGTCCAAGGCACTTGTGGGACAAAGATGTCCAAAATCCTGGATGGGTTTCCTAGAAGGTAAATGCCAAACTACTATACATGACATATGAGCTACCCGCTCTGAGCAGTGCCTGCACACAACCTAAAGATAAGACAGCCATCTCCAGCGCTGCAGGGCCAAAAGATGTCTTCAAAGACCACCGCAGGTGAAAGCAATGGGTTGGCCAGTGGAAGAGGACCGGTTATTTTGGCACAGAATTTCTGGCTACCTCTGAATGAAATTGTCTAGCAGAGAATACTTTGTTTAAAAATTCAGAGTAAGAGCAGCTGAAGCTGTACACAAACTCCATCTTATTAATGGGGCAGGGGGGGAATGGAGATCTGAAAAGGGTAAAAGTTTTGATTTTTCTCTTTTGAGACAATGTTTTGTTTGGAAATTTAATGGAAAAAAAAAAAAAGGATGTTAAAAGAGTTGGAGATGAAAGCCAAAGTTTCATTTTAAGTAGACTGAAATATTGCATTGGATCTGAATCCCCTCCTCCCCACAAACTTCTTTTATTTGACCAGAGAGCTAAAAAATCAATTCTTCATACAGCTACACTCCTGGGTTTGTCTTTGTCTCCCCCAGGATACGGTCTGTGCTGCTCTGTTGATCCAATGTGTTTTACCAGTAGTCAAAATTTCAAAACATTTCCCTTTAAAGAGCAATCTTCTACATCTGTGTTGACTTGAGCCCTGATGAGGAGAAAACCAAAGCCTGACAGGAAGGGGAAGCATAAAGGAGAGATGTAGGGCTGTTCCAGAATTTTAGCAGGGTGAACTTTTTCAGTTAAGGGAATTAAAAAAAATGAGAAGTTTAATGGAAAAGAAGTTGTAGCTAAAGCTCCTAAGCTGTCATTTTCCAGCACAGTCAATGCCTTGGCTACTGAAGGTTAAAGCACGCTCATAAGTATGGATAGCAGAGCATACAAGATATATTATTTATTTTGAGGAACACCCTGCAATTATTCCTGACATATTGTGTAATTAGCCAAAATTACAGCATATTCACCCAGAGCGAAACAGAGGATAGCATAAATATTATGTTTGAGCCCACAATCAGAGCATACTTCATTTGGATGCAAACGTGACTCCATGAACCAACCACGCATCCGTCCCTTCATGAGGGGCTTCTCCCTGGCCCCCATCGGCTGTGTCAGTGCCCGAGTGGGTGCCCACAAAGGGGAAACATCAGGAGTAAAATCCACATCTTCCCCACGCCAGCACAGGGAGCTCTAGTGCTGCATGAAGATTTAGCAAAGGGGTACCCCCACCCTGCAGAGTTTTTGGTTTGAGGGATGATTGAGGCCAAAGCTCATACCAGCAAAGAAGGGGCCACAGCTACGCTATCCCCAAGGGATGTGGGAAGGCAGGCGCGGAGGATGATGTCTGAGATGCTGCTCGCTGGGCTTTACTGCCTGGAGCTGGCAGGAGCGAGAAATGGAAAAATAGCCCTGCCCTGTCCCCACGCCTGCAGCACCTCTCTCCCTACAAATGGAGGGGGAGAAGGTTTCCTAAAGGGTCATGCATCACTCAGACATGTCCTAAGGAGTTGTTTGATGGGTCAGAAATCCCGGGCAATTTTCTGGCAGCGCTTTGCTGCTTGTACAGTTAGAAAAGCTGTGTTTTGTTTTGTTGACTCCAATATGCAACATAAAACTTCTTCACTGTGAATTAAGCAGACTTCTTCCTGGCTTCCTACAAAGATTTCATTTAGATATTAGGAAATTCTTTCTACCTAGAATTTGCTCCATGTGAGGATGTAAAAACAGGTTAAAGAAAACACCTGTTTGGGGGATGTACGTCTGGTGCCAGTGCAGGGCTGTGGTTGGACTAGTCAACCTTGAGGGTCCCTTCAACCTTGCTTCGAGGAGACCACAACTTGGTGACATTATCACACTCCTGCACCCCAATTTTGCTGAAGGGCTCCATGACACTGTGCCCAGCTCCCCTCACCTTGAAATGCCCCACGCAGGGCACCAGATCACTAATAGTCCTCACACGAGCAGAGCAGAAGCCATCCCTGCTGCTCACGCCTGCCACGGCGCTGTGATTTGTGCTATTCTCAGACACTAAATCTCTCTGCTTCCCCCCATCAATCCAACAGCCCTGAAATACTGCAGAAACACTGAGAAGTCCCTTACACAAACGAAACACACTATGGAAACAACGACATCACTCTTCCACCCTGTTCGGCATGCCTAGAAAAGTAAATTCATTAAAATAGAAAATGGACAGAACATGCTATAGACGAGAACTGAGCAGAAATTAATCACTCAAGATGCCATCAGTCTTGGGGAGGGTACCTGGTCCTGCCAACACCAGCCCACGCAACAGCCCTGAGTAATCACTGGATGGCAACTCAGGGTAAAATTTGGGTCCCAGTGTCACTCTGCAAGTGTTCAATAACACCAGGCAATAACGTCCCCTTTTGCTAGTCTTCCTCATGCACTCCCTCAGCATTTTTCCAAAGGGATGAGGGGTGTGAGACTTCTTTATTTAACAGGTAATGAGCCTGTGATGTGGAAAAATTAAAGCTTGAATCAGTTGGGTTATATTATAAGAATTTTTTTGCTTATTTCACTAATGCATCTTAAGCCTTCCCATACTCATTTACAAGCATTTTTGACCCAAAATTATGATATTACTAAATTTCAACAAACCTTACACAACACTCAAATGCATAAAGAAAATGTGCCGCTTGTGCCACTCTGGTTTGAAACAACATTACACTTCAAAGAGCAAGATCATGCTAAAAATGGCCAAAACCCACCATGTGACTCAAAGTTCTTTCTTCTTTTCTTTTGCTTTGTGAAAAGACACCTTTTTTTTACCTGCAGAAACCTGCAGATTTTCCATCTGAGCCAGAAGTTTCCTTCAACCTAATGAAAACTCTCGCACTGTGAGAAAGCCATCATCCACCTCATTTCATCTAAAGCTCTGTTTTAAATAAGAATGGTGTTTCATGGTTTGCATCTCCCTACAAACACCTCGTTTCCGATGGGGCGAGGCCCAAGAACTCCAGCAAGACAGACAGGTTCACTGATCGCCCCGTTGCCGTCTCGGGAGAGAGCTGTGAACAGCGAGCTCCCTCCCTAGGGATGCATGTGCTCGGGATGACACAGTGCAGATGGAGCGAAAACAGAAAATCTGCCTCACCAACAGGTCTCGGAACAGCTCCTGCTCCTCCAGCTGCCCAGGAGCCACCCGCTGCCTGAGGGCTCAGGAGCTCTTAAACTTCACCTGGTCCTTTCTAATCATTCAGGAGCCACTATTGGGCTCTAGCTCTGAAACCTAAAATTTATTTTAAGAATGTAGAACTGTGGTTTTGAAAGATCAGAAAGAAAAGTAGTAGAAGAAATGCTTAAGGAAGCAGAGAAGGTAGGAGTGGCACAGAAGGAAATTAAATAAAAGCTAAACCAAATGTTTACAAATTTTTAAATAAGGATGCTGTGTGTTAGCCAGCAGGCAGACCCCATACTGCAGAGCATAAAACCAAACTATAAAAAGCCAGCAGAGAGCTGGTGGTTCTAACGCACGCTCTGCCACCGTCACAGAAAATCCCCACATGAGCGTGATGCCGGTTACCAGAGGATGCCCGCACAAACGGCTGCAGATCGATACGTGGGGCGGAAGGTGCTGACAGCCAGCAATTCAGACCCGGATCCGGCTACAGGAGCTGTGCCAGGGAAAGGACCAGCTGGAGAGCAGGTAGATGGTCCAAGCCCCTTGCCTGCCAGTTTGTGATCCTGTCACATCTCCTGCAGCCCAGCAGCTCCCAAGTCCCAGGAAGCATCCTTCAGCAACCGCCATGTGCTTTCCAATCCTAAACCGGTCCCTGGAAGCCAAAACCACTGTGTCTTTTTGCTAATTTTTACTGCTTTTCAATTTTCTGGAAGATGCGGACTGACTTTTTACAGCCTGGCTTCACTTGCAGCAGTCCCATACTGCTTGACCTTTTGCAAACAGTTTTGCTTCGGGGAAAGAAGGAAATGTATTTATGTGGCAGCTTGGGCAATAGGGGTGGTAACTGCTAAACAAAGAAACTATCTGTGCAGCCAGCAAGGAGAGGGGACTGCAAACTATGCTGTTCTAGATAAATATCAATTAAGTGAGCATGTTCTATTAACCCCAAGACCTGGCTCTTTTATTCCTTCATTTCAATCCACAATGCTTAAAAAAAAAAAAAAAAAGAACATTTTGGGGTTTTTTTGTCTTTATTATGACCGCAATCAGCTTTCAGCTGGGAAAGAGGAACCAGTAACAGAATTATATTGCCTCTCTGTGGATATTTTGCCAGTTCACAGCATGTAGCCATCCACTGGATGTAACACATCCCCTTAACAGAGCATGCTGCTGGAGGGGGAGTGAGACTGGAGCATCACGAGGAAAGACCTCTGCACATTGTGCTCCATAGATGCTTCTGCAGGATAGGGGAGAAGCTCCGTGCTCCATAGCAGGTGTATCTAGCCCTGGATCTTTATCTTCAAATCCAGCCTCCAGCCATTTCACATCTCCCCTTTTCTGACATGTCAATGGAGTCAAGCACTCCAAACATGAACTATCACACTGAAAAGGCCCCAGAAAGAAAGACGGTGAGTGCAGGCAGGCAGCAGCGTAACCACTCCTCTCCTTTCACCACGGCTGCCCACCTTCTGGCCAGGGAAGTGCCACAGGTCCCCAGCTGAGCATTTCTCTTTGGGAACATGACAGTGCTGAGAACCACCCAAAACAGAGTTCAATCTTGTGCTCGGTAATGCTGAAGGAGAAGGGGGCACTGATGCAAGGCAGACTCTGAAGGTGATGTCCCTTGGACAAAATCCCCCCTTCCTCCCACATACAACTTCAGGTACAACAGACACACATGCTGATGAGAAGAGAGAGGAGCTGCTATTGCTACCTCCCCCTGCCCTAACCCAAACCAGGGTCTACACAAGATCTCAATACTCCTCCAAACTTAGAGCTCTGCCAGGAGCTGCACAACCCCATACGGCATCTCCTTAGAGGGACCCCAGGCACAGCGGCGCAGTCATCTCCCCGTGATATTGGGGGAAAGGGAAGCACCCAAAGCCGCAGAGCAGATGCAAGAACAGAGCTATAAAGCCCCATTTTGCCATGATGCTGTTTCCAGCATTAACCCTCGTCTCGCAGCTCAGCCCACTCCGTGGGGAAAGGGCAGAGAGCAGAAATGCCCAGAGCCGCTGCACGGAGCCAGCCTTCCCCATCACGCCAGGAACCTGCCAGCAGCTCATCCCTGAGGACAAGAAGGGCTCAAGGCTCATGCTGCCACCCTGCCTGCAAGGTTGTGGCTTTGTCCCTCTGTCACCTTTGGCCAGGACATCCTAGAATGAGCACGGGACAGCAGAGGTGTCCAACAGGTGTCAGGGCATGTCAGCTGAATTTTCTCAGCAACCATGTAAGCTCCATCAGGGTTTCAGAGAGGCCAAATTCAGTACTTGGAACACAGCAGATATTTGTCTATGCTGCAGCGTGGGGGCTGGAAAAGCCAGAGTGGTCTGCCTGAACAGTGAATACCACAGTCGTGTTCCACAGCTCTCTAGAAAGCTGCCTTCTGGTTTACCATTTTAAAAATGTGTCGTAGCTGCTATTTTCAGAGACAGTACAGTCAGGATGCTGTAGCCCTACAGTCCTGCTACCATGCTGCAAAAATTCAGTGTCCACATTGACTCCCTTCAAAATACAATCCCCCCCCTTCAAAAATAATTAATTCCAGGAGCCCGCGCTAGTGGTGTTTGCTGGGTGTGGGGCACAAAGCGTGTCCGTGGCTCTACTACTGCATTTAATAGAGATGCAAAGTAAAACCAGCCTCTGGAAAAGCCAAGTTATTTCAGGATTCTGTTATGTGTCAGAACAGGGTAAAGGTAAAACAATAGATGTAGTAGTTTGCTTTATGCTCAGAAAGGATAATGTATTAATATGAAGAATATTGTGTTAGCCAGGGAATAGAGACAAACTACGTACTAAACAGGGGAACAGAGTATATATGTACCATTCCCTGACAGACTGCATGGGTGCAGCCCAGGTACAGAGTAGTTGATTTTGGTACAGGTCACTTCACAAGAGACTTCCAAGATTAAGGCACAACAATGATGCAGCCATGGCAATGATGCTATGACAGCACAGGGAGCACATGGAAACGTATGCATATTTAAAGGCTAGTTCTTTGGAGCTGCTTTCCCTGACCTGCTCTCTTCTGTACTCTTGGTCACCTTCTGCCAAGCCAAATAGGAAAGGGATGTCAATCTTTTACATGTTTTGCTTGTTAAAATTCTTGCTTTGATTTTAATAATAATAAATCACAGCTTGTCTTCAACTGTGCGGGAGTAGGAAACTCCCAGAAATAATATGCACATGACTGTTCAGAGGGATGTATCAAATGGAACAAATGCCAGAGGGATGGAACAAACGCCTACCTGGCCACGGTGCTATCTGGCAGTTCATGGTGTGCCCATTTGGGGAGGGGAAAGAAAGAAGATAAACCCAAGGGAGTCTGCACTTGGTCCTCAACATAGTGAGACTCATGATCATGTTTCTGTCTCACGGGACTGAGATTCTTCCAATCTCTTCAGCTCCTGTGGCAGCTCTGCTCTCCATACTGCCCCAGTCAAGCTGGTGAATTTTTTTGGTAATAGTTATCTGTTAAAATATGCAGTATCTGGTCTACTGAAATGATTCTGCTTGCAGCAGAAACTATTCTGAATGGAGGGAAGCAGGGAAGGAGGGAAGGAGGTCTTATCTTCATTTTGGTATTTTTGGAACTCAAGCTTTTAGGTTTTTATTTCAAAACAACATTTCACTTAGAAGTACACTTGAAAGTTAAAGAAATATACACATATAAAAATCTTCCAAATGAAATAGCACCTTTTTTCCCCCAAAAAACCCAGTTATATCACTCAATGATAAACTGATTCATATGGATCTTTTATTTTATGGGGAGGGAAAATAATCACTCATGAACCTCTTTTTCCATTTGGCTGGTGACAGAGGAATCAATCATTTGTATTGCTCTAATGGTGAACCTCCTCTGCTGGCTAATGATTTTCACTGCTCCCGCTAGCACAGCTACCCCTGAGGCCATGGGGAGAGAAGATAGCCATCCCTCTAGGAGCTTGGATGACTTCCAGGGATTTTTTTTTTTTGCATCAACCAGTCCCGAACTAGTACGAAGTGGCTTACTGACTGACATGCTCACCCGCAAGCTGTGTTGCAAAGCAGGCTGGCTGCTGAGTTTTCCGTGCTCTGGAGTAAGCCAGGAGCCTACAGTTCTTCCCCAGATTTTAGAGCCAGAGAGCTCAGGGTTGCTGTCTGATCCCCCCACAGTAACCGAGCACAGACACACCGTGACAGTCACCACATCTGCAAGTCACGAACATGTGCGATACCACCCCCAGGGATCAATTTGATAAAATGAAACCCATCTGCCAAGCTGTCACAAGCAGGAGGGAGCCTTTCCCCCCCTCCTGATTACTTCAGCATTCATTAGTACCAGCAGGTACAGAAGGAGCTTACGGCACCACCAGCAGACCTCACCGACAGACTGCCCCAAACAAGGAGGACACACATCCTCAAGGCTGGGCCCCTTCCCCTTGATGTTATCTGGGCTCATGTTTGGCTGGCCACTGGGCGTACACGCCTTCATCTCAGTATTTCCAACAGCTCTTGCTGGCAAGGCGATACCAGGATTTCCAGGCATTTCTATTATTTCCAGCCACTCCTTAGAGGTGGGGCACAGCACCAAATACTGCAGAGGAGCAGGCAGAAGAATGCGATGGACCCCCCTTGGCTGGGTGCACACCCAGGCACGCATACGCACGCTATGGAAGAGTGCTGGGATCCAGCCTGAATCCTACTGCAGACAGCAGCTACGTGCTGAGATAATGTAGCCGGCATCAGGACACTGTAGGAACAGTGGGGCCAAATTCCACAGGTTAGGCAGATATTACAGCTGTTCTGAAATGAACCACTCCATAAAAGCAGGCAAGGACTACGACAAATTTAACGGGGAGCTAAAAATGTGGTTTTTTTCCATGAGCTTCAATCCTCATTTTCACCCTGCATGAAATCAGAAAGGACTTCAGGATTTAACTCGGGGAATTTAACAGCTTGCAGAGATGACAGACTTCTCAAATGTTTTAAATGAATCTCCGAATGAACAAAGTCCTTCTGTGTCCTTCAACTAAAGTTGCTCTTATACTTTACTTATACTGCTGCAAAAATATCTACATGCATGTATTTTAAATTCCAAATTTATTATTCAAAATGAGAAATACTGCAAAGGGAAAACACGTTTTAAGTTACTGATTTTTTGTCTATGTCTGAGCCATTTCCTTCACTTTGGAAGAAGCCTTTAGATCTCCTTAAGGAAAAGCATCTTTTCCCTAGAGAAGCACAAAATATATCAGATAGGGGAAAAAAAAAAAAACTACAACAAAAAACCCAACACAGAATTTTTTTTTCTTTTTCCTGGGCTAAAAAACCTGTTTGAGGCTGAGCTCCACATTCTGAGCTGTAAACTCATCTACAGAAGCAACACCTGAAGGGATGGAGACAGTGCTGCACCATGTCTGGCACTGCCTGACCCAAAGCTGCCTGAATTCAAGTATGATTTCCCCAAGTAACGGCACCTCTTCAGTGGGTTTCACTCAGATGAAGTCCCCACCCACCCCCAAGGATGCTGTACCTGATGCTTCCGCCTGTTTCCCTTCGTGCCAGGCCCCCAGACACCTCAGTTTGGCTGTTTGGTGGCCATGGCATGATGGAAGGCCAACTCCACTCCAGCTCTCCAGGGTGAGCTCTGCCTGAGAAGACGGTCAGTGAAACAACAGCCACAGCTTTCACAAAGAAGCTGGAGCCACCAGCCCAGGACTTCCAGCCTGTTACAGAACAGCTGGAGAGAGGATGAAGAAGCTGCAAAGGGGAGGCAACTACTTGTTTCAACCATTTGTTGGCAGAGAAGTCACGTACAGGGAGCTGCTTTGTCTAGTCTTCTGCATTCACCTCTTGGATCGATCATTCTCTGATGACGGATCCATCTCTTCAACCTGCACCAAAAAGTCATGCCATACAGCAATTTCTTTTGAATCCTCTATCAAGTTACTAGGTCAGAGCAAAATATATAATTTAATCTTTTCTAGCTGTACTGTATACATGGCGTTGTACAGGTGCTGTTCACTATACACATATTTTGCTTGGTACCTGCACAATTGCAGCCAATGACCTGTATTAATACACAATAACAGGATTAAGCCCATGTGTCCAAATTTTCAGCTTAGTCCACAGCACTCAGCATCCTTATTTGGCCTGTCTTAAACTAGTAAGTCATATCTTAAAACCAAACACATGCAAGAGATATAAAAGAACATAGAGCGCGCATGTGAGAGAGCTGCCTTTGGCCATCGAAAAGGCAGATGAAGCAAGTGCTCATTTTATAACACGGTGCCTATTGCAACCGACAAATAAGATATTTATGCAGTCTATTTTCCCTAGGAGCTCATGGCTTTGATTATACAAGATGGGTCTGCACAGAGCTGGTTCCCCATAGCTTGCCAAAACCTGCGAATGCTCGTGCCCACTGCTGAGTGAGCCTGAACTGCTCCTGGGTGCGAATTCTCCCTTCCCATAAGAAAGCAGGAGTATTTCACTCTCACTTCACACAGGCTGCGAAGTGGAACAAGGCGCCAACCAGTGCAAAGTAACTCTGCTCACACACATCTTTACTATTTTAGCTACAGCACTGTTTGAGTCACATATTAAAAACACTTAACTGATGTAAGCTCACATGGTTGCTTTTACAAAACAAAGAGCAAAGGGAACGTGAACCACCATCAGAGTTAGATTTCCGTAATGGTGTTAGTTGCTACAGCTCCACCATCGCCACATCGTAAGCCCGCTGGCAGTGGGGGGCCCAAAGCGCGGCGTGCTGGAACGAGCATCAGGAATTGGGTATCTATGTCAGGTAACTGCTCCGTGCCTTGGTCTCTCCTTCTGTAAGATGGTGACAATCCTCTCCATTTGGTAAAGCTTGTTGAGTACTACAGAAGAAAACCAATCTGTAAATGTGAAGTATTTTGATAGTTACTCCTTATAGCCATAAAACAAGGTCATGTTTTAAAAGGTAAAGATAGTTACCCTAGCACTGTACCGTTTGCAAATGGGATTGTACCCCTTTGGAACATGGATGTTTCTCACGTTCCTTTCACTGACTTGCAAAGTACTGAGCCAGCGTATCATTAAGTACACATAATCACTGGGGTTGTGGGTCACTGCACAATGTATGCACATTTCTTTAAACCAGTTTCAATTCATTTGCATGTCATTTTCTATGCGGAAGAGCAACTCTGCAATGAATAAGTGATCTGGGCACAATACACTCCCTGAATAAACAATCCGAGTAGCAGCAAACCCAGTGGCATGCCGCCTTCTGAGCAGCACACCTCAGTCCAGGAACAGGATGCACCAGTGAAATAAATCTCTATTTAAAAGATGGATATAGGGAACTAAAGCAGACACAGTCCATAGCCTAGGAACACTTGATTTTTTTTCAAAGCGCCTTAATTTCTTTGCTTCTTTAATTTTATAAAATGAATACAGTACTGGTTACGAGTCATTGACTGACAGCTCTAAAGACTGAACAGCTCTATTTTTACAGCACTGAGTAGCATTGATCCTTCTCCTAAGTCAATAAAAATTCTTCCTTAAATCACTATAGTCTCTAAGTTATTCAACACCTTCCTCAGCATGAAAGTCCATGCAAGTTGAGGGAATTCTTAGAATTCATCAATTCTTCACAGGCATTTAGTGAGTCCAAAGGAAGCAGAATTGGACCCGTGCAGCTGGGAGCACTATGGTAGGACCAACGAAAAGCCTCACCAACCACACCCTGCTCCAAAAGTCACTCAAACTTTAATGAGACAAAGCATCTTGAAATTTAGGTAATAGGTCAAGACTTCCTAGTCCTTTTAGTGCTTGAGGGACCTCATTCAATAGCAGATGGAGATGTAGAAAGGAATGGGAAAAGATTTCATCAGTGAGACTCCCAGGTCCCACTCTTGATCCTGCAAAGAGTGATTCCTGAGACAAAATGACCACACTTTTGGGGCAAGAGCCATCTTTTGGTCTGTGCTCATAAGATAACTAATATATAGGATGGTCCAGCAAGCTACCACTCATTGTAACTTGATAAGACAAAAAAAGGGCAACTTTTTTCCTTGTGCATATTTTGAGTCAGGCTGTATTTAAGGTATTTTGCATCCTCTTTTGGTAACTGCTTTAAAACAGACCATTGAAGTGTCTGGTTTTCACAGCCTAACCCTGTGGATTTGCAAGTCTTGAAGCATTTTGCTAGTTAAATATAGCCCCTGCCCCACAGCCTGTGAATCAGGGGCACTGACAGCAATTCAACAAAGTAATTATTCCTTCCCCTTTCTTGACAACAGTATGAGTAATCAGCCTTCTATAGTGAGAGGCTTTCCCCCTATTTCTTTTTGTTCCTCACTCGAGTACAGGTCAGGTACTTCAATCTAAAGACAGAGGAGCAGTCCTCGGCTAGCTCTGACACCTTGCTGTAGAGTCATGAGTGATGGACTTCAGAAGTGGAGAAGGCGCTTCATGAAGAGACTAATCAACAGGCAAAATATTAATGGATATGGGAAACATGGGAGGATTACACAGGTTGATGGCACACCACTAAGAACTGAGTAAATGAGTATGGCTCATTTTTAACCATGATACTAACAGACACGTGAGAAAAGTACATGTTTGCAGCAACTTCTCAAACCAATTGCTGTTTTCTTGCCTTAGGGGTAATTTATAGCAGTGAAAAAACTAAAGGAAGAGGTAAATACTATTCCACTGAGAAATCACAGAGGGGCTACTCTTGCCAGGTGCCGAGTTCTCACGCCTACCAAAGACAGCTGAGAGCACAAAGCACTGCTCAGAACTGAAACCGAGTGGTAAGACTTCATCATGGAAATGTGAGCAACACATACACTTGGGCTGAAGTTTTCCACAAGGAACCAAGACTAAGCACACACACAGAGAGAAAGGAGAGAAAGGAGAGAAAGGAAGACTACCCTGAAATGCATTTCTGGGTCCATGCAAGCTCACTGTTAGGTGTAACAGTCATGCAGCTTCCATCTGGAAAGCTTTCTGAGCTAATGAAATTCCCTATGCAACTCTGCTCAAGAAGTAGCACTTGATGGATCTAGTTATCAAATGGACATAATTCTAATTGAACCTCAGTTTATCGATGTCCTTGTCACTATGTAGAAAATAAGAGGAGACTATTTAAAAAGCGTACCTACAGGGAGGTGGAAAAATACAATTCTGGGTTAAACTAGCACGGATTAAGCCGCCGGGTCTCTCCTGACGGAGGACCCACTTTACTCACGCTTCGGACAGTGGTGGAGGGATGCTGGCAGCAGGTCGGTGCCCACCCATCCCACCAGCCCGGGGAAGGAGAGCCGCCAGGACCCAGGCGAAAGTTGAGCGCGGAGCAAGCCTGTCCCCAGACGGCACCCGGCGATGCCGGGAGAGCCCCGGAGCCAGCCGGCTCCCCCCGGAGCAGCCATCCCGGAGGGTCCGGGGCTGCCCCACCCCGCGGAGCGGGTCCCCACGGCCCCAGACCGCCGTACTCACCCGGTCTCCTCCTCACCGGCCTTTTCCTGCCGCTGCAGAAGCGCACTTTGCTGAAGACCCCCAGGACGTGCCTCTCGCAGAGGGAGCGCCCGTCCTTGCTGGGGCTGGAGCGGCGCTTGGAGGCGGACACCCGGTCGCTGTTGGACTCCCTCGCCTGCCGCTTCTGCCGGATCAACGAGCTGGCGATAGCCGCTGCCATCGCCGCTCATGGGCCCCCCACGCCGCTCCGCTCCGCTCCGGGGGTGCCGCCCGGGCGCGCTGGGGCCGAGCCGCCGCCGCGCCCCGCGGGGACGGGGGACGGGGACGCCCCGCTTAACGCGCTGCAGCCCCGAGTCCCTGCGCCGGGGAGGGCTCAGCCGGCCAGGCGGAGCAGGGCGCCCGGGCTAACAACCATGGCTGGCCGCTGCACCCCGGCGCCCATGGGTCTGTCCCCGGGGAGCGCGAATCCCGGCGCAGGCGGCCGTCGGCGAAAGACCCCCGGCCGGGCTGACAGCGTCCCCCGCGCCTTGTAAATCCGGGAGGCGGCTGCCCCGCTTGCAAAGGTCCGCCGGCGGCAGCTGTGTCCAAAGAGGGGGTGGGGGGTGGGGGGGGGCCGCGGAGGATCCGCGGGCCCCTGCGGCGCAGTGCTGCTCCGCTCTGCCCGGGCGCAGGCGGCGGCGCTTCCTCCCTTCGGCCACCCTCCGGCGAGGGGCCGTGGGATGAGTCAGAGCCCCCCCGGCCCGCGGCCAGCCCCGGCCCCAGCGCGGTGGCTCGGAAGAGCGGCGCAGCAGGGCGCGCACATGGACGCGGCTCCGCTCCGCTCCCGCGGCCGGGCTCAGGGAGAGCCGCGCTGCATTTCTGTTTGCACTCCTCCTCTTCCTCTTTTCCCCCCCTCCCCACTCCGCTCGCAGAGAGGGCGGGAGGGGAAGGAAAAAGCAGCCACGGGAAAAAGCACCAGGCCAGCAAACAA
>VXBL01002122.1:893873-908155 GCA_013400195.1 Aramus guarauna | reverse complement strand
GTCGGTGCCGGGCGGGAGCTGGGCTCCGGGCTCGGGGAGAATTGCAGCTGCTCCCGCTCGCCCTCCTCTACGCAATCCTACGTGATCGAGGTTTGGATGAGAATAATCGCGCAGGCAGAGCGAGGCAACTGCAGCTCCGCGGCGGCTCTGCCCCTCCGCCCGGCCAGCCCCCGGGCCGGCCCGCCGCCCCCCGCGGGGAACCGGGCTTCCCCGGAGCCGCAGCCCCGCCCGCCCCCTCCGAGGGAGCCGCCTGCGACTTGTGCAGCCACCCCGGCCACCTCCTCGGCCATTGCTGTGGGTGCCCGAGCACCCAGCCGCAGCAGCCGAGCATCTCCATGGCTTTCCCCGCTTCTCTCTGCCAGCAGAGACAGGGCGACAGCCCCCGGCACCCCAAGGGCTGCGCTGCCGGGGGAAGGGGGCAGAGGGGGGTCGGTGCCTCGTCTGGGGAGCCGACTGCAGTGGTGGGCACTACCAGGCTGCCTCTGGTAGGAGCGGTCCGAAGGCAGACCACCCGTTTATCAGCAGGTACCCTGCCCGGGCCAGCCCGCAGGAGCTGGGCGGGGTCCCTCACATCTCCAGCCGCAAAACTGCACCGGGCAAAATTTAAGCTGCAGAAATATGTCTCTGGTTATCCAGATGAGTAACCGTTGTTGCTGCCGTAAGAATGGTGCTCTCCAGATTTCAGGTTCAAGTTAACAGCTAATGAGTTATGTGCAGGAGGTGATGAGCAAGGTACGTGGAGGAGCGTACAGCCGTCAGGGTGCAGGGAGAGGGGGTCTCGGCTGGGAAGAGGAGACCTGCCTCAGCTACACTGTGGCGAGTACCAGTGAGAGCAAGAGACTAATCCAGTCGCAAAATTGTAGGGGTGACGCATGTACCCAGTTGAAGAGGGCATTTTAAACCAATTGGTGTGCCCCTCTGGGAATTACCAACTCCAGCAAAATGATCTTTGTAACTACTTCATGGCAAGAACTTCAGCTCTAAACTACCATAAAAAAAGGCAACTGAAGCAACCACCCACCCACATCCATAAAGATTAACTAAACCCTGGCATTACTTCCTGATTTTCACTCTTAATCCCTGTGCACGCCAAAATGAGGTGGAATACGGTTCTCCTAGAGAACAGGGGAGGAAGATGTTCAAAACCATTTGGGAGATATAAATGTTTGGCTGTTGATCTCTTTTTAACTGCTGCCAACTTTTTTGAGCAGATTTCACTGTCCCAATCAATAAAGATTTTTCTTCCCTTTCCTGTAACTAAAATGCTTCATATTTTAATTTTCTCTGCCGGATTATTTCACTTGACATCAAAGAATGTTGCAGTACAAGGTACAGGCACGGCCTAAAGAAAGCTGTTTGCAGACAGAGAATCACTGTCTGAACTGCCAGTGAATTATCCAAAGCTTCATCTTCAAAGGATGTGAGCAAATCTGACATCTTCCCAAGAAAGAGGTTTTCCCTTTACATATAAAGATACTTTTTTGCCTGTGGTCTTCAAATCTGGTGAAAGAATGCTGTTTTATCTCCCCCTCCCCCCCATTAGATAAGTTTCAGTTATTTTGACATGGGGCTAATTTGTTTTCTTGTGTAGCTGTAAACTAGGAGCAGCAGCTCTGCACTTAAAAATGATCCTAATCAGTGATAAAGTTGGTCACAGTTGGCTTTTTTTTTTTCTGGTGAGTTGTGGATCTGAAAAGAGCTGCTGCAACTCTAACAGGAAATGCTTCTCCCAGGTGTCTCTGCTTCTGCAGTGATGAAATTCATTTAAAGCAGAGTTTGTGAAACTGAATATAATGTTGCATTTGCTAACAGGCAGGTCTGTTGTTATTTATAGATGTCCAAGGAGTCCACGGGGTTTGGTTCTGAATGCGGGCACAGCGCCATGAACTCCTGGTGACATTATTGCCATGTGCATCTGCTCTGCACCATTCTGGATCATGCCCTGACATCACAAAATTTTCTGAAGAACCCAAGCTTTTATAAACATCAAGTAAGCCTAGAGCAGTCTTGAGCTGGAAAATTGAAGGCCAACCTCATCATGCTCCTGCACTGTCATTCTTGCAGATGAAACGGTACCTTAGGTGGGCTGCCAAGTGAAACAGAAAAGCCTCCATGTGCTTTGGCTTCTGCCAGTGGAAGCTCTCGCCTTCAACTTCCATTTGGGTAAACATGGCTCAAAACATCTCCCATTTTCATCTGTATCAGCTACTCCTCTTTGGGGGTAGTGCAGCCTACACTGTTCCATGCAATCTAGCCCCTCCTGAACCCAGGGGCTGCATTCACCCCTCGCTGCTGCCAATGGAAGCTGAGTCGTTTGACCAAACTGGGCCAATATGGCATTTTTCCTTCAGGCACACTTTTAAAAACTAATGTAATATGTTATATTAATATCTCTATATCATATAATTATTAAGGCAATTTTTCTCCCCTGCCTCTTCTCCCCTGGGCTCCCTCCTCACCTCCTGTCCCATTCTGGAAAGCTGCACAGTGCGCACTTTGAAGAGGGAAGGAGAGAATAGCACTGATTCATAAAATGAACAAGCAAGGCAGTGTTTTGATCATGCTGGAGAGACTTCTCAATCCTCCTCCTGCAGTCTGTGGATGGAGAAAGGCCCCATCCTGCACACAGGAGCAGGCAGAGGGTCAGACCCCCCATGGCTGTTGAAGAATCAGACTGACAATGCTGATTAAATATCCCACCATAAGCTTGCAGGAGCCTATGCATTAGACGCTTACTATGGAAGGAGGCCAGTATAAACGTTACAAGACACTGTCATTTCTGAGGTTTTGTTCACTTCATAAATAAACTCCTCTGTCCTCAGTGCTGAGGTTTAAAATGAAGGCCAGGGCTTTGGTGGCTTGACGAGAGAAGAGATCTAGAATTGCATTCCCTTACCTTCCTAAACAGAATGATCTATCTAGGTCAAAACGGAGGTTATTGGCATCTTTCCTTAGTGAAGTGTAATAATTCCCGCAGGGTTGCTAACAGAATATCCTGTTTATTTTTCATAGAGCCTTCAAAAGCCATGGGCTATGTTCTGTAGATTCAGTCATTAGGTGTATCTCTGCTCTCCTAATTCTGTACACACAGAGCTAACTACAGATAGAAGTGTATGCAGCTTTTTGCTGCATAGCTACTGAAAATGCATGCATGGAAGTTAAGGAAGAGATTTAAATTTAATACCACTTTAAAATGTATATGCGTATCGCTATAGTTGAATGGGGAAAAGAAAGACGCCCATCTCTGGCCAATAATTATGAATGGCCTAATTCACCATTTTACAGCAGCATAGCAACAACTCTCTTCCAATAGGAAGGCACTATTGAGTTTGGAGGTCTGCATGCAGACACCTCTTAAGAATTGTAACCAATTTCCACGCTATGTAAATTACATCTAAAATGTGCATTGCCAGGGCTGCTTATTAAGCAGAATTAAGCCCATATCCGTGTTTTATTAACTTTATTCTTTACAAGGTAGCCCCTTGTTGCATGTCTAGCATAATTAAAATTCATGCAGCTTTGGCATTCCCCAGTCTCTCTGCGTGGGTGGACTTTTTTTAAAAACATGCCTGGGTAACCTGATAAAGAAAAGACCTTACAGTATTTTGCTCGTTTTATGTGCAGGGTAATTCTGTTTACAATGCATGGGTTTATATGTACGTTTGGATGCTTAATAAGAATTCACATGGCCACTTAAAATTACGTGTTTGGGGAGAGAGATCTGGCCCTAAAAGAGCAGCAGAATAGGGAAACTGGCTGGCTTTCTGGGCTTTTCTCGCACAGCTGTGCTCTGAGCTGACTAGGCCCTTTAATAAACACAGAAAAGCCTGCATCATCTGATTGCTGTATTAAAATAATTTATTTAATGGGCCCCTCACACCCTTTTTTGGCTTCAAAGATTCAATTAAAACAAAATTTGCAACTCATCACGAGGAATATTCATTAGCCTACCTGGTGTCTTTAAATACAGCTCTAGCCTGGGGAGAAGTTGGGCTTGTCTTAAAGTGAGCGGCAGGTAAGCAGTTACGCAGATTGCCAAATGAAACCACTGCTGCAAAAACTGGGCGACAAGCAGCACCAACACAACAAAACCAACTGGAGCCCAGAAAAAATTCTACTCAGATTTTACATATTCATACACATTTTTTCCTTTTATAAGAGAGGACTTCTACTTAACAGGTTTTATTTCTCCTCAGTGACTTGTTGCCTATAGCTGGTGGAGGCAGGGGAACAGAAGAAAGCTTTGCTTCACTGATGGCAACAGTGACTGTCTAGGAATGAAAATTCCATGATGCATTTTTCTTCAAGAAGCCTCCTGTAGGCTGAATAGACTTTATCTCCTGGGCTCTGGCAGCATCTGCTGAAAATGGCAGGAAGGGACACTATCTAGGGTTGATTCTGCTGCCTACACCTTGCTGCAAAGGTTGTCTCCTGAAACAAAGCCTGAAAAGGAGTAGTAGCAGAAGGGCATCTGAAACCCTTCCCACATATGAAGAGAGACCTCCCTGTAGACAGGTCAGTGCCTGCCCCACGTGCCAGAGCAAGACCTGGGGCTTGTTCAAGGTGGGCTCATTTCAAAGCTGCCACCCCAACAGCCCTGTGCATTGGCTATTCTGCCATTACCTTCCCCAGTGGGATAAGGGCATGAAACACTGCTGTCCTCGCAGTGATGTGCTTCAGTTATGGCTTCATTAGTGGCAGGAGTCCAAGGGAAAGGGCCTGCAAACCCCTGCTCAGTGACAGCTCCCACTTCAGTCGTTGAGGCAATGCAGGGAGGACGCCTCACTGAAGGGTCTCCGATCAAGGAGCAATGAAAGGATAGGCACTCTACTTGCAGATAACCTTGTGCAAGGCAGAGCTAAGAGCCCTCTCTTCCTGAGCGAGGGACACACAGCCAACCACCTGCTCCAGGCTTAGAAGCACCCGCCTAAGCGTATCTCCTTGCCTGTACTATAGCTGCTGGCATCTGCCTCCCTTCCTTCCTCCCCCTGCCTCTTCTTCCTCACTTGTCTCCTCCCAACATCCAGCAACTCCCTCCATCCACTCCCTTAGGGACTTTTTCACCCATGCCATTCTAAAGGCCCTAAGTCACAGGAACTGCAAAGAACTGGAAAGGGGAGGGAGAGCACAGACCTGAGATTTCATCCCAGGTTACATCTGCATTCACAGCAGGCAAGAATGAGGAAAAGACCACATCCTCTTGCTTTTAATGCAGAGCAGGAGCTAGAGGCTGAAATAGGTGAAATAGCCAGCACAGAACAAACCCGGTTGTACACACACACCATGCCCTTCTCTGTCTGAAGCAGAGACCTAGTCCTCTGACCTCAGGGTAGCGACACTTTCATGAACAAGACAAATCCTCCAACCTTCCCCTCCCTAGGAGAGGTCAGCCATCCCCATTGCTGTCCTTGAATCCTATTTAATGACAGCCTTTAGACCATTTTTGCCTGCACTTTCAATAATGCCAGAGGCATCCAGTTCCCATGGACATTGAACTGGTTGTGTCTGGCTTTGTATCTCACCTGCCTGAAGGTGATGTGGTCTGGGTGGAGAGGGGAGTGTGACCCCACAGTGCAGTTTCAGGCAAAGGGCCTCCAAACCCCTGGACTCAGGAGGTCTAAGGGGCTGCCCATGCTTCCCCCCCGCTCCCTGGGAGTAAGGAAAGCTGCTCACGCTGCAAAACCTCCTTACGTTGTAACCATGCAGTAGTCACTGATTCCAACCAAAACTGTTTTCAAGCATGTTGGGAAAAGCCTTTCAATTTAAAGTTTCCATCAAGCTGACTTTGCTGAAAGTCAAACAGATCCTTCCTGATTAGATCTTGGCTGAGGCAAAACAGCCCGATTATGTGATTGAGAATGATAAAAAGAAGGGAGGGAGAATGAAACCCCTATCGCGTTCCTCCAGCAGGGATGTGGGACCGTCTGCTCCCCAGCAAGTGAAGGCTTGGAGACATCAACCTCCTTAAGGCACACTATGTCACACTGGCATAGGCCAAGAGGGGGAGGAAAGGAGAGAAACTATCAAGGAGAAATAACAAACTTCCTCCAGACCCATAAATCTCTCTATCTGCACACAATGGATTCTGCCAGTCCTAAAGAGGCCTTGGAAAATTCCCTGACCCCAAACTTTCCTTGTCCCTTCATCCATCCTTCAAATCCATAAGAAGCCCAGTACCTGCATCCTGAGCCAGGTCGTATCTCAAATCCTGCCGGGTCAGAAGCACAATGCTTCAAAGCATTGCTCTCTCACCACACAAAGACTCCGCAGTTTAGAGAGCTCATGGGAAATGCAGTGACTCTGACCAAACCTGGTACTCCCACTGCCATCAAGCTCTGCAGAGCAGGAGTGCTGGGATATTAATCCTGCCCTCAGGATGCCTCTGAAGCTACATGCATCCAGATTGCTTCTTATTTAACCAAACCTGCTTATTTCTCCCACATACTACAAGGGCATAGTCAATACTAAATGTAAATAAGAGATTATGGCTGTCACACAGCTAGGACAAGGTTTGAAGACTCCTTCATCCCCTGCTGACCTAAAGTGCTATGTAAAAAGGATCCAGGTGAATACATCACTTCCCTCACATACCCCTGGCCTCCGAACACACCTCTTGCTATTTGCATTGCAATTTATTTCCCTCCCCAGCAATAAATCAACTTTACTATCTCCTCAGCAGAATGAAATCCCATGTCTTCTTTCCCTGGAGTCTCACAGCTACTGCAATCCACACACCAATAAAGATATCAATGGTCTGGAAGCAAATCTAAGTTTGCCAAGGATACAAAGAGTAATGCAGTAGTAATTAACGATTGCAGCAGGTCTGGCGAAGAGACTAAACTGAACTGACATGGAAACTGAGTTCATAGAAATAAGTTTCATTTTAATGCAGCCAGATCAAACCTCTGGGGATAAATTGTGCAGCCTGTATTACTTCAAGATTGGGCATTTTTTTTTCCCCCCTTTTTTTTCTCAGACAGCAGTGACTCTGGAAATTGGGAATCATGAGAGACATACAGCTGAACAGGAGCTTTCTCCACAGGACTGCAGCTAGGAGAGCCCAAGCTACCCTTGGGTGCATGTGTGGAGCAATAGGGAGCAGAAGCAGAAATGCTCTGTCACATTTGTACCCAACATAGCAAACACCAGTCCCACAAAAGGCAACGTCTGGTTGTCACTTCAGAAGTGGCAGGGATCAGAATGTAGCTCCAAGAGGACCTGAGATCTACAAAGAATCTGGGCATAGCGAGAGACTTGAGCAGTTAAGTCTCTTTATTGCAGTAATAAACACATCTACATGGGATTCGCGTAGGGCTGCCCTGTGAAAATTATTTTGGTACTCAGCTGTATTTAGCCTGTTAGCACTGTGGCCACCGATAGTTTGCTGTTGCTGGAAATCTGGCTATAGAAGAAAAATGTTTGAGATTCTCTGTATCCAAGAGAATGACAGTGAAGACTTGGCCCTTACTGATAAATCTCTCACCTCTCAGTAAGAACATTTTCAAAAGGAGAGGCTCTTTCAATCCAGCAAAGTCAGAATGATATCTAGAAGCTATCAGTCAAGGCAAGACTCATGTTTATTGTTAATAGCAAAGGTAATTCATCAAGAGAACAATATGGCAAGACTTGTGATGGATTCTTTATCATTTCACCCTAAGAGCCAACCTCTTTCAAAAATAGATGAGCTGATATCATAGCACACAGGGCACAAAGGACCCTGGAGAGGTCACCCCTGTACTGTGCCAGCAGTACCTTCATCACCGCTGACAAGGTTGGTCAGATCCCTGCCTGGGGACCTGCAGCAGTGGAAATCCCACAGCTCCCTTGGGAATGCAGCTCTGTACCACCCTCAGCTGAGAAAGGCTCTTCCTAGCATCTAGTCCAAATCCCACTTATCTAGAAGCTTCTTGCCCTATTGATATGCCTGCCACAGAGGACTTACTGGGCTTGCTCTGTGCAGTCATGACTCCTGAAGCAGGAGTCCAGACTGTGCAATCACAAATAGTCCCTTCAGCCTGACTTCTGAGACTCACCTGGTGTCAGTCAGTATTAGAGCTAACATGAACAGAAATCCACTTTGCAGAAAATCTTGGGTTCAAAGTTATGTTTCTTCCTCTTCAGGAATGAAAATGAGACCTTTTGGAGCTCACTATGAAATGCCACAAGACCAAGAAAGCTCACTTCTGTGGTAGAACTGGTGGTCTCACCACTTTCAAGATCAAGACTCAAGTCTCTGCTTTCGCACTGGACAGAGCAGGGGCATGAAACTGGGTCTGTAAATCCCTCTGCAATGGGCTCTTCTGAACTTACTATTTCCTTTCTCCTTCCCACAATTTTGAGAAAGTGGCATTTTCCAAAGGAAAACACCACCACTACCAATTATTCGGCTGCTCCTTCTACAGGCACCCATCACAGCCTCCCAAACATGTATCACTCATACGTGTCTCCATGAAGCAAATTACACTTTGGGCCTTTTCTGCTCTCAGACTACTGAATTCTAGAAATGCTTAAAGCAGAAGCTGCAAAAGCTGCTCTAACCACTTTGTAGGACTCTTCTGGGGCTTTCCAAGAATAGCTTTTGGACACGGGCAACCCTGTTTCCTTGCTTCCTTTATTCATGACCTCTCTACAGCTCTTGTCTTGGACAAGGAACTCCTATACAGTGGATTTCTTTCCTCCTCTCTAGCCATGCTTGCCTGTCCTCCCCTTCATATGCATGTTTCTTTTCCCACTTCAGGGAAAGAGTTAGTGTCTCTTTGGTCTTATTCCATCACATAACACAGAAAATATTATTCAGTTAAAGGGCTGTTGGAGCCTGCTACAGACAAATCATTGATTGAATTCAGTGTCCAGGGACTACCCCTGTAAAAGAGAAGAAATAAGGGGAGAGAACAATGCCTTCCATCAGGCATGGAGAAACAGGCACAGACCCTGCTTACCCACCAAAGTAATGTCCTAAAGCATTCCCATTTGAATGCAGCCAGGTCCTTCAGGATGACAGGACAGGATCCCCCGAGTTCTCCGTCCTACCTCCACAAAGGCGGCTGCAAAGTTGGGAATGCTCCGTCCCCACCACCCTAGGATCAGTGTCAGCTGCCCCTGCTCTGGCACTCGGCACGATGGCCATGGGTCATCCTTGCCACCTGCCCCGCAGCATTTACAGGAGGTCATGGGCACTCTTGGGGCAGCTGTCTGCTGTGCAACACTCCTGCCCCAGTGCAGGGGCAAGGGGAAGCCCCTTGTAACAAGACAAGCTGGCAAGGCAGCCAGCAGCACTCCAACTCCAAAAGGTGCTGTAGCGTTGCCAAGTGTTGTTGGATGCAGGGAAACTCACAATAACAGCTTTCATCTTTCATTATGATCGAATACTCCTGCTCTAGCCTGTTGAAAATACCATCTTCTGAGATACTATGGGCTCATCAAAGTTCATGCAAGGTAGTATAAACCAGGGGGCAAGTTATTTGCATTTTCTTTTGGCAGAAGCTTCTACATAAGCTGTGCTTGGCAATTGGAAAATGTACGAGTGTGGGGGTTGGGAGCCTAAATTAAAAGCCACTTAAGTGGGTACTTGAGTAATTATTGGGAGGCTTCTGAAGTGAGATTTTTGTCAGTAATTAAGGAGAACATGGCTCTGTACTGGGTACAGGTGGCAATATGGCAACAGAGATCATCAGCACTCCACACAGAGATGACCACCCATCCATTAGCTGCAGAGGCATGTTTGGATTTTCTGTCCAAAGAGCATCCTTCAGAGTTGAAAGAGGGCCAGGGCAGTAAAGGGGCTGAAATCCTGATTGTCTGACAATCTCAGATCCTCTGCACCAGGAAACAAGATGCACCAAATTATTTTTATGAAGCCACCTAGCTCTTGAGGTCCTTTTTCCTCAGCAGAGATGGGTCCTGCTGATGCCTCCATCTTCAGCAGCTACAGAGGCCCTGAATTCCTGGAAAATCTTGCCATTCAAAGGAACTGAAGCAAAACGTGATGGGAAGTTCCAGCCTTGAGGAGAGTTGGCTTATGCTTCCCGTCAGTTGTGTGGGCAGGTTAGTTGTGACCTGACTCCAAGGATGTTCTCTCTCTCTTCCCTGACTTCATTTCACAAGTATCTTGCAAGCTTTGTCTCCTATTTGCTTGGCTTTTGGGATCTTTCTGTTTCTTAAAGAAAGCCAATGATACATGCTCTCTTCTCAGTGTTAAGAGCCAAATATATTATTTCTTCAGTCCACCATAGCAGACACTTCTAGAAACTGGTATTCCTACTATGCACTCCAGCCCTCCTCAAATGCTGTAAAATGTGAGGTGCAAGAAGTTGCCCTCACATGAAAAGATTGATTTGACAATGAAGTGACTGAGAAATGGAGCGACTTCCTCACGACAAATGCAAGCACTTAGGAAATTAAGTGTGAAGATCTGTAGCTACCAGGGCAGTGTCTGCCTCCTCATTAAAGATGCAGGTAAAGAAGCTTGAAGACAGTAGCAGTAAAAGGAGCATCCGCAACAGGAACGTCCTTGTGGAGGAGCATATTTCATAGACACTTCATTACCTTCAACAACTTTCAGGTCCTTGTTTATTCATCAGCAAGTCTTAACTGTCATGAGACAAAAAATGTGAGCTGGGTTTATCAAAATGGACACAAATGAGCTAGACTTCCAGATCTCACTGATGCTCCAGGGATATCCCCCTACAAGCTCCAGCCTCAGCCCCTTGCACTACCAATGCTTGTGGGGTGTGCAAGAGATCCCCGCGCAGCATGCACCAGCTCTCGTCCCAATTAAACATGCCAGACTGACTCCTGCAAAGTTCCCCTTCAAAAAGAACCCAGTTGACGTAAGGAGGCAGGCACCAGACATTCATTCTAGAAAAGGCTACTTGCTACTCCCAGCCTTATTACTTGCGCTTGGATGGCTCCAGCAACTAACGCAATCCTCTCGCTTTTCTTTCTTGACCCCTGGCACAATGCAGGGCCTGAAAAGTCTTCTTTCTGTTTTATTTATTTAACCATTTCACATGGACTCTGTCAGCTTGAATTTGGCCTGGCTTCTCAATTTTGTGAAGAAAAAAATTAAAAAAAATGGAGCATTCATAAACAATCAAACAGAAAATATGCCCACGATATTGTACAGCTTGAATGAAAGCTTTTCTTTTCAAAACAAAGGATGCTCCCTTGTGTTGTTTGAAACCCTGGCACTAGAGCAATTAAGAAAGTGAAACTGGCTACAAACTAAAGCAGAATGGACATGTTTCATAGATCTTCATTGCCCAGGCAGAAAGAAATGTAAACAGGGCATAAATTACAGCAGCCAGAGGACAGATAAGCTGAAGGACAATGCTGGCACAAGAACAAATGGGTAGAAACTGGCCAAGAATAAATTTAGACTAGGAATTAGACATGGTTTCTAGTGATCAGAGGAGTAAGACACTTCCAATAGGAGCAGTGGGCACTGTGAAAAGACGGTGTGACACAGCCTGCAATAACACAGCCAAGAGACCCTTTCTGTCTTCTGTAGCACCAATACTTTTGGTCTTTAAAAGAATGGGGAGACGTTTGATGCACACTCAGTAGGTTTTTTTAATGAGCATTGTCCCTTTAACCTTTGCTAATTGTTCCATCTTAAAATATATCTATCCTAATAGCCTTGCTCATTTAATTGATGAATTAAAGTAAGCAACAGCAATTATTGAGTGCTTTTATTTAGTGGCATCGTTAAATAAAGCGAAAGAAAATAAGAACCCATAAAATACAAATGGCCTTATGTAAGTGTTGTTAGGGACGCAATGACAGGAGGGCATTCAGTCAAGTGTTTATATTGTTACTATCATTCAGACATCAGCTCCAAAGCTTATCTAATTTGAAAGCCACTCCTGCGGATCTTTGCTATTGATTGGTGCAGTCTGCAGAGACATCGCTTTCTACAAACTCAGTCCAGAACAGGGAAGCTGTCAGCTCCCACGTGTGGGGTCCCCTGGCCAGCTGATACTCACATGTGTCTTTTCTGCTTGCCAGATACTTTGGGGATACCCAGTATCAACTGGCCGGGGGGAATGCTGGGGGGTGGGGGGGTGGTGGTATTCCGTTGGCAGAGTGAGTTAGGAAGAGACATACCCTCAGCTCTTCTCCCCTGACCAGGATTGCGGGTGTCTCAACTTAGCTACTACTCAGCCTAAGTAAAACTTATGTTTATGCACGTAATTTCTACACTGAACTGCTATATTGCCAGTTAATGTTGTTTAGAAATGAATTGCTGCTGCATAATGTACAGCAGAACAACAAATACACATTAGCTACATATCGCAAATCAGAAAATTACCAACCAAGTTATTCTTACGCGTGTTCAGCCTCTTATACGATGCAATAGGACACTATCAAAATAGAGCTCGCGTTACAATGACAGTTTTGGCTTCTAGCACTTTGACTTTTATTGTAATAAATTCTAATTTTCTAATTTTTATCTGCCCCTCCCCCCACGCGCTCCTAGTGGTGTAGGAATTATGATTATGCCAGCTCTAAAACTAGGCTGCCTGTTTTTAAAGCAGTGTTTCTGCCCAATTCACAAGCACAGCACTGAAGCATTTGAGACACAAACATTGCAGATCATCCTCAATGCCAAGAGCAAAGCGCCAAATTGACAGGCTTCACTTCGACTCCCACGTCCACCACCAACCCACAGAGTGACCACAGGTGTGTACTCTCCTCCCCACGCTTCAAATTCTTCCCATCCATAAAATGAGGGCGATGATACTGCCTTTGTGAGCTGTTACCATAGGAAAGCTTGCAAAGATACTTTCCTGGGAGATCGAATGGATTTCAGTGTGGGATTTTTCAAGCAATGCAGACAAGGAGTACCAACGGAGGAGCTCCCACTTTCCCCACGCTTGCACAGCTGGAGCTTTTGGGAAGGGGCCCCTCTTTTGAAAGCTCAGCTCCTCTCCATCACAAGCTGTCACTCTGTCATATCTTACCTCCCCCTGGAAGGCCATAAGGAGAGGGCTTGGCACTGCTGCTGAAGAGGAGCCTGGGCCCCACCAGCCATGCTCTCTCCTCCTCTCGCCAGCTCTTCCAGCGTATTTACAGCTCGCAGGATTTCCGTGCCACAACTATAAATGACAAGGTTGCCACCTTGCTTCACCAGGACTTCATTTTTCAGCCTACAGTCCCTCTACACCCAGTACCATGACACATGAGCTCAGCAGCCCAGAGGCAGGGAAGAAGGTGAAGATGCCAAGCAAGGCTTGGGGCACACTTGACCCTGTGCCCCAACAGCCACTGAGGACCTGCTAATCCCATTCAAACCTCCACGGGCCTCGGGGTTGCACCAACAAAATCATTTTGACTAGTAAGAGACACTTGTCAGGGAAAGCCCTGTCCTTCCAGCATGCTAAACGGGGGTCCGTCCTGCAGCCTCCATCCAGCTCCTGGAAAGCACCAGGGCTTCACAGAGATGTTTCCCACTCCAAATGATCTTTTTCATCCTGCATAAATAACTGATGAATCCAACTACAGCAGCATGGCAAGAGTAACTGCCCCCCACAGGGTCGAAGGATTAAAGCTCTCAGCATATGCAATTTCAGAAATTTTTCAGGGTTTTTTCTTTTCTTATGTGCATGTGAGGAGAGTGAAAAATGGGAAAAAGACATAGCATTGCACTGAGGCATCTTTTTTTCCTACAATTAATTAAAAAAACTGGAAAACAATATTGGGTTCAGAGAACTACTTAATTTTGCTTGAAATTAATCTTGTTTCTTTTCCACATGATTTAACCCTCAAAAGATTAATTTTGAGGAAAACCCAAAACTTTTTAAGCTTTCCAATGTAATTTTTCTTTTTTGGGGGGGATTGCAAAATATCTTGGAAGTTGTTACTCATGGAAAAATTTGAAATGCAATTAGATGATGATTTGGAAGAAAGTAAAGCTCCTCAGGTTATGATTTTATGTATTTTTTTTCTAAAATTGTGAAAAGATCTCCTTTTGCCTCTAAGTCCAACATTATTTTTTGTTTGGGAGCATCCTAGTCACCACTGCATCTAAGCCAAAGCTTACCAGAGAAAATTAGGATAAAAACCCACTACCTATTTACGTCAAGTCCAGATAGCTGCATGCACCCCTGAATTTACCCGGGAAAGCCACCACTCATGATTTTGATTTTAAACCACGTCCTTTCTGAAGTATTCCTCTCCCATCTTTTCCTTCGTTCCATCATTTTTAACGTTTGCAAATGCTTGCAAAAAACCCCGCACCAATTATCAAACAGCATATATAAACAGTATATAACAGTATATAA
>VXBL01002122.1:866567-893864 GCA_013400195.1 Aramus guarauna | reverse complement strand
AAGAAAAGGAGGGAGAAGGGGGGGGGGGGGGGGGGGGGGGGGGGGGGGGGGGGGGGGGGGGGGGGGGTAGTTGCGGGCGGCTGCGGAGCGGCAGTGCCGCCCAGCGGCGGCTGAGCCCGATCTGGTCGCCGCTGCCGCTCCGCACCCGCGCACGCACCGCGGGCCGAAGGGGAGCATCTGGCTTAGGGAGTCGCTTGGCCCGCCCCGCCTCAAGGGAAAAAAAGGAAAGAGAAAAGGAAAGAAAGAGAAAAGGAAAGAAAGAGAAAAGGAAAGAAAGAGAAAAGGAAAGAAAGAGAAAAGGAAAGAAAGAGAAAAGGAAAGAAAGAGAAAAGGGAAAGAGAAAAGGGAAAGAGAAAAGGGAAAGAGAAAAAGGAAAGAGAAAAGGAAAGAGAAAAAAGGAAAGAAGAAAGGAAAGAAGAAAAAATGGGGGAGAAGAAAGGGGGAAGAAGAAAGGAAAAAGGGAAATAAAGAAAAAAGAGGGGAATAAAGGGAGAAAGCAAAAAATGAGGAAAAGGGAAGAAGGGGAGAGGGGAAAAAGGGGAAAGAAGGGGAAAGAAGAGGGGGAAAGAAGAGGGGAAAAGACAAAAAATAAAACAGAAAAGATTAAAAAAAAGAAACAAAAACAGAACCACCACCCCCCACAACTGGAGTGTAAATGCAGAGGAAGGGTTTTTACAACTGTCTAGAAGACCTTTATTCGTGCAAACGGGGACTTCCGCACACCAGCGCTCACACAAGCTGTACTAGGAGCTTGACAGCATCCACCTTTTGAGCAATGTCCTAGCACAGTTGCTGGGCCCAGGCACCCCTCCGCTGTCTGCTTGCTCTGCAGGAAGGAGCTGAGTCTCACGCAGGCAGCAGAGCTGCCTTAGGAGATTTCACCAGGAGCCCAGACTTGCTGTAGGGTCAGCTGGAGGGAAATGGGGCTGCTGGCAGCCGGGAAGTGTTCCTCTAAATGCCTGTGCTCAAGAGGAGTGAGGGAAACGAGGGATCTGCTCCAGTCCCACAGGGCCAGCCGGGACAGAGCCGAGGCAGCTCACCACCCCGCTTCCCACCGAGCAGAATTTGCAGCCCCGGTTCGCTGTGTGCAGAAATCGGCACCTTTGCCACATCCCAGGTAAAACTGGTCAGACTCAAGCCCTGCAAGCTGGGGGCTTTCTGTTGAACAGAAACTTGAAATAAACAGTTTCGGCTCAAATTTGAAAAAATACGCGTGCCCTGGAAATCAGTGAAAGGAGTGATGCTCAGCACCTTCAAAGGAGGGGGCTGAGGGTCTGGCCGGGGAAGCAGGGCCGTTTCCCGAGAGCCCGGGGACCTGCCGCCACCGCAGCGGCTCTCGCTGCCACAGCACTGCCACCTGGTGCTGGCAGGGACACGGACACACGGACACTCGCACGCTAACACCCACGGCACTGCTCAGCACCTGCCCAGCACCCCATCTGCAACCCCCAGGAGACCTTGCCCAGATGAACCCATCTATCCTAGGCCATTTTCTAAGGCAAGAGTTCCTCCAGCAATGCCGTGGCTCCTCTGCCTGCCCGGAGCCCCCACTTGCTCCTGTTCAAGCGTCGCAGCTGCGCACTGCTCTGAGCAGGGCTTTTCCCTCCGTCTAACAAGCGGCTCTTGAGGCTTTGCGCTCTTGGCAGCTCTGCAAGAGAAGCACAGGTGCCCTGTGCTGCAGGTGACAGGTCAATGAAATGATATGTCTTATCATCTCCACATTTAAAAAAAAGACAACTGCATGTGGTCTGACCAGAATATTTGGTGAATTTGTGCCATTTTGAAGTGCTAGTTTGAAAAAAAAACACACAAACTTGAAAGACTGAAAGCAAGGGAAATGTTTTTCTCTGCAAGTCAAACACTTGCCTATTCTTTTATTCAGGGTGCCTTATTCCAAGTATTTTTAACAAGTTAGAAACAGAGTATGTTTCTTTCTGTTGGAGTTTTGGACTATTCCAAATCTCATTCATTTCCTCCTAACTTTTTGGCATTGCACAGAACTCCAGATCTGTTGTTCTCCCAGCTCTAGGTTAAAGTGCCTCTCCCCTTCGCAGCACGCAGCCTTTGTACTCAGAGAATCCAAGTGCAAATTCTAACCTAGAATTGCTTGCTGCTAAATGCAAAGGTCTATAAATTACACTGGAAATGCCTACTCGCCTCCACAGATCTTTCTCTGCTTTACAGACTCCAGAAAACTGAGTACGTACCAAGGTCACCTTCACTCCCCACTGAAAATGCAACCAGCAACAGGGTGGAACAACTCACCCGTTGAACAGTGCAGAGGAACACCCTGCGATGTCCCTGCCAGACTGGCCAGGGGACAGCACAGCGAAGGAGATGGGGATTTTTGAGCGAGCCATAGGCAGTCAAGTCAGAAGCTGACCAGAGCCTCGGAACGGGCATCATTAAACACTTTGGCCTTGTTTTACAGCTAATCAGAGGGACCATATGGGATCCAGTGCTGTTTTTCTACCATGTAGCAGGTATGCAACAGTTTCTTACACACTCCTTCCATCCTGCCCGGTCCCAGTCGCTGCAAGCCAGGGCTCACTCAGAAGCAGGAGGCAGCTGCCAAAGCCTGGAGCCACAGTTGCTTCATACACAAAATTCACAAGGGAGGCAGCTTTTACCCCTTCACCGTCTGTTTTAGCATAGTCATCCTATACAAATGGCAAGAACTGGGAAGCTTAGATTCTGCACTTTAGCTGTCTGAATGTATGTCCAGCAAAATCTGGTGAGTGCCTCTGGGTATACTGCCAAGCAATAAGGGACACTGCTCACCCAGATGTACTACCACATCAGCTCTAGGTATTACAATCTGCAGGGTAATGTAGGTGCACAGATTACACAAAAAACCCCAAACACATTAGCTAACTAGCTTGGCCTTAGCTGTATTGCTTGCTTATTTGTCTGCAAGCAAGTTGTGAAAGTCCCCACTCTGTTATTCATAGCTATTTGTTTATGTTGCCTTGAGCAGTTCTTGCTCTGCCAGTCATGCAAGCCCAACATTTGTATTTTGTCCTATAAAATAGGAAATTAATGTAGGAAAGAGGCTGCATACAGCTTTCCACAGCAGCATTAATGTCAAGCACTATATTCTATTTTAACAGAATAAAATGGGTTTGTGCTGTACTGGCTCGTTGCTTGCCTGGGAAAAGGAAATTTCCACAGTCCTCTTGGTCCCACGTCCTGACTCCGCAGCAAGAACTTAGAATAGATCACAGGGGCAAATATTCAAAGTTTTTTCCTCAGGAAACAGGTCTACTCAATATTTGTTCTTCAGGAGATCTTCAAAATTTGCAGAAAATGAACAGAGAGGAGCCACAAATGCAGCTATTCCTATCTGAATGCCGATTTCTCCTACACAGAGAAACGTGCTGGGTATTGCTTTAGCTCACCACAGAACAGGTACTGCAGAGCCACGCTTTAAATGAACTTCTGCTGTAAAAAGCAGTGCCTTTACTGCTAAGCTGCTCTCTAACTGGCAAACGTATTACAAAGTGAGAATGTAGCAGTCACTCACATCTCTGGCCTATTTAAATAAATCTTTGAGGTTACCTTGCCCAACAAAATCACACTGATAGAGCCCATTATTTCTAATGCACCACTGCTTTCTCTCCTGGGTACTATTTTCCTTCCCAGTATAGACTGTTTATACAATTAGGCATTTCCTACCCTGGGACACAGCCTTTGCAGTGTCATTGATCACAGCAAATAATAAGTACATGCGGGATGCTGCAAAGTCTCGTTGGGCCAACACTGAGCTCTCCTCTTAGCAGTTTTTCCAATAGATTTTGTTTTGAACAAGGTGTAAGAACAGCCAGAACAGCCTCCTGTGTACTTGCAACACAGCCCTGGGTACAGGACAGGTATATGAGCACTAATACTATTTGGAATAAAATGACCCAAAAAGAGCACAGCTAGTGCTCTACCCTATTAGCTTAATGCCAGGGGAAGTAATTAGGGGTTCCATCAGATAGTTTAGTTTCATAAGATTCTTCTGTTTTTCTTGGTGCTAAGTAATTACAAAAATGCCCGTTACACCAATGTGAAGAGCAGTAAGTGAAGCCACTTTTGCTTGAGCAAGACCTTGGCTCCAGCACGGGCTGCCCCACCGAAAGCAAAGGAGGTGCAAATGCTGCTTCTACTAACGCTGACATCTGGGGAGTCATCCTGGGCTTACGGGGGGGCTGCCAGGAGCAAGCCAAGCCCCGCTCACATTTCTCATGCTGTCAAGTCTGGCGCAACCCTGGAGGCAACCCCGGCACGCAGCCTGCAGCTCAGCATAGCCTTGTGGGCTGGTATCCCCCTCAGCAGCTGGAACGTGGACAGTACGCAAACCAGAGTGCCTAAAACTCAGTATGAACCACTGTGGAGTCTTTATCACATCCTTTAATACAAGCTGGCTGTGTGCTTCCCTCTCCTTCTCTCACCTGACAGTACCTGAGCTGGTGGTTTCTGTCTCACAGCGGGGAAGAATGTGTCCTACAGTGCAGTAAGCCCCTGGTTCCTCTGAGTGCCTGCACAACTGGAAAATCGTTGAGTCCAGGACAGCTCTGCTTTTTCCAACGCAGCACAGCAACCCAAGTAGGCTCCTGGGGTCCCCAGAGGCACCATCCTCAGCTGTCATTGCCTCTGCAAGCTCGTGGCAGGCTGTCACTGTGCTTCAGCCCCCCCAGCACCTGCCTGCCCCTCGGGGAGCGGGGTACCGGCCTGGCAGGAGCTGCTGACCTGGCAGGCTCTCAGGGGGCTCTGACCCTGTGCGCCGGCGCGGACCGAGCCCGTTTCTTGCTGCCATGCCTGTTTTCCTGTGGTCCCACAGGTACCTTCTTGCAGTCAGTGAAAATTCAAAATGACTCTTAGTGAATAATTAATTGTCATCATGCTGGATCATCTTTAATGAATGAAAAGGTTGGAAACCTGCTGGGCACAAGAACACGGCTCCGTGATCGGGGCACAGATGTGCATTTCTGCAGGTGTTCCCTGAACTCCCTTAGTGAGAGATCCTGGGGCTGCGGGTTGAAATCCCCATTTGTTATCTCCTCTTGGGACCCTGAAGCCTGAAACTGCTGCAGGACAAATGTTCATTTTCACTAAAGATGTCACATCCATCACAAACTGGGCACAGAAAATGCATTTCCCTGTGGAAAAGGCATTCCTGTGACAGGTGCAGAGAGAACAGCAGAGAGAAAGAAAACAGGCTGGGCTTGGCAGATACATCAAGCGACTTCTGTTTAAGCACAGGTATTTGGAGCTCTCCAAGCCATGTGCCCATTTTCAGGCTGTCTCCCCCCAGGAGGAGTGGGTTCGGCCACCCGCCAGCTGCGATTCCCACACCGGTTCTGCAAAAGAGGGTTAATCTGTCCCTGCCGCCGTGCCACCAACGCGCCGCAGAGTGCATGGCCCATTTATCCCTCCCCGGGCTGCCGCAGCGCTGCCAGCTCTGCCGGGGATTTGGCCGCTGACTGAGAGACCAAGGCTTAGAGAAGGGCTGATGAGGGGTTCCTTCCCCACGGCGCAAGAACAAACCTGTGCAGCTTTCTAATAGATGTGAGCGTTTAAAAGAGACCAACAAATTTCTTTGCATCTTCAGAAGCCAAGCTATTAGCTTAAGCAGCAAAACGTGCTTTTAGGGGCTCACCTTCACCTTCCCAGTGTTTGGTTTTGTCGGTGACAGCAGCAACACCGTCCCCAGCCCCAGCAGCTGCAGGGGCAGAGGGCAAACCCGCTCCAGCTACCTGAAGCGCTTTGGCTGAGCAGCCACAGGGAGGCATCAAGGGGATGCTCCGGCTCCTCATTAAACCGGGAGAATGAGGGAAAGGCCTGGGGCACAATTACCTTAATGAAGCTGGCAGCTCTGCAAGCTAGCAGCACCTGACACATGGGGTTTGAAGCACAGCTGCACAAACAACCACCAGTGCTTTCCGACCCCTTAAAAAGTGTAAGTGCCCAGCAAAGCAAATACCTGTCTGAAAGGAGCCTCGCTATCCATGCTGCAGAGCAGGCAGCGAGTTTGCCTCTTAATTAAGCATATGTCTGTGGACAGCATCTGTGCACTGAGAAGCCCCAGCCCTGCCCTGCTTCCGCAGAAAGCGGCTGCCCCTGCCAGCAGCTGTCTCCCGGCTGGGTGACGATGTGGGTGACATTGGCATTAATGCCCACAGGAGGCCCGCGTGGTGCCGGCCGCCACAGCACACCCAGCAATCAGAAGGTGGTTGTTTCTTTTTCTTTCCAGACTTTAGAAAACACCAGTGACCTGCAGGTGATGAGAAACTGGAAACCACGGAGGCAGAAAGTGCGGTGAGTGTTTTGGAGAGCAGATAGAAAAGGATTCCGCGTTCTGCCCAGCGTGTATCTTTTGGACTTGGATTTTGTTTGTGGCACGTGCAGACGCAGGTTAGGCTGGCAAGCACAAGTAGCACTATAACATATGGCAAGGAACATTTTAAAGCCGTGGCTGCTCTCACCCTGATCAGCCCCAGTTTGCAGATGGGAAGTGCGGAGGCTGCTCCCGCACGGGCTGGGCGAGCCATTGGCAGGGTTCGATCAGCCTGCCTCGCTGCAGGATTTTTTGCTTCGTTATGGAAATGTACCAGGACACATTCAAGTTCAGTCTGGCGCTGACAAGTCATTCTTCAAAAACAGCTTGATGGGCTCCTCTATCCTGACCATCAGGAATTCATAACAGATATTCCCCATCTACATCTCTACTCCCCATGTTTTACTTACTTTGGTTCCCCACGCTGATGATGTAGTTATTTGCAGTGTCAGAAAAAAGCAGACAGAGCACAGAATTTTGCACAACTGATTCATTCAGATAAGCACACAAAGCACTTTAACAGGTATCACAAATTACATAAAAACGCTCTTTTCAGTTCCTTATTTTGCTTCACGCTATGAATATTACAGTACAGACAAAAAACCCAAGTAAATACAAGACAGAAACATGGGCTGATATTTTGAGGCTATGAATGCCTCCAGGAATAGCTATCATCCATAACTAATTTCCAACTTGCTGAGGGTTATCATTAAAATAAAAGGCACATACATGCATCTAAAGTAGGTTATAGTTTGAAAAACTATCTAGCAGTTTCTTGCTAGTTTCAAGAATAAGTAGAAATTGAAATCCATAACAGAAGAAACAGTAGTCACAAAGTTAGGAATTTTTTTTTAGAAAATAATTTGCCCATGCTTTTCTGTCACAGAGGTGAAAATATCTGACACCCCCTTCAAGTGGTAGAAGCTGAGCACGTCAGGGGCTTTGCTGAAAATAGCTGGTTGCTCAAAAATTTTCTGTTTTGGGGATGATCACGTTAACTGGAAGAATGCTAACTATGGTCCAAGACAAGAGTAATCCTGGTGCTTCTTATGGGATGTAACTGGAAAGTCCCATAGAGGCTGGTCAGAGATGGAGTGTTACTGAACTGAAGGTGGATTTGAGGTACAGGCAGGCACATCTAACTTATCTATTTATCCTGGATGATAAAAACAGCAGAGGAAATAAAATGCTTGAGCTGCAGCATAACTTGTACCAGCACACTGGCTGCTCTGAGTATATGCTTATGTGATGAACACATCAACACTGCTATTGATGCTGGACCTAACTCGATTAAAGCTAATTATGCAAACCTCTGCTCTGCACGTCCTCAAATTCAGTGGAAGCATCCGAAAGGAAAAAAATAAAGGACTATTACGACAAGAAAGATGAGGAGAGGAGTGAGTCCAGCAGTTGCTAATGGACACTCCAGGAGACTGCATCATAGTGAGACATTACTGACAAAAGTCCTAAGCTGGAGGTCCCAGCTCTGTGCCCTGTGGGACAGCCCGCACACAGCCCCAGGAGCACAGCTCATCGCTTTAAGGAGGAAGATGCCAGCAAGATCCAAGAGGCAGCAGGCAGTACGTGGTGCTGAGCAGGTTGCTCGCAGTGGTGGGCTTGAGGAAGCCAAGCCAGATCCAAATGTTGAGGCCTTTCCTATGCTGTACTCCATGTTACCGTGAGGGACTGGTTAGGTCTCAGGGACAGGAAGAGGCTGTCACTGCTAACCTAAGATCCCTCAAAGCTGCATAACACAAAAAGCCTTCAACAGAGAGAGGTACGACCACCACAACTGCCTCCACCCCTCTGACAGAGGGAAATAGCAAGGTCTTGTAACCAAGAGGCCCTGCTCCACCATAGCACCATCCCAAGTCTCCATCCCTCCTCCCATTATCAGCCTCTTGTCAGCAGTTTAAGGGACTCGGTTGCCAAGAGCTGTAGGTCTGCCAAACATCCTGCTTCTGGGCCACCGACAAGCCTCTCCTCCACCCTGTATGCCATTCAAAGGGCACAGCAGTCCTGCTGCAATGTAGTTTTCCTGCAAGTTCCCTTCTAGGCCCTGTAAAAGGCAGAAACCTCCTTTGAATTGCTGCATGGGATAAGCCCACATGGCCACCTGAGATCTGTAGAGGGACCAAGGACTTCCCACCTGCTGCTGGATCACACACTATGAGCCTCATACAGCTTCCCAGAAACAAGGAGGAAATCCTGTGGTTGATCACTGGAGCCAAAGGAACAGATTTATTGCAGCTCCATATCACATGAGCCACAGTGGCAGATCACCTGCGTGCCATTAACCTAGCCTGGACCATACCACAGATACCCTGGGCTCCTTCCAAAACATATCCCCTCCCTGCCCAGGCTGGGGAACGTTTCTGCTAATGCTTCTGGGCTCACAACACAGCTGGTGAGAGCTCACACCAGGCACTACAGGCAGTGGGAAGGCATGCACAAATACATACACACTATTTCATGACAGAGCGTAATTGGTAAAGCGTCACTGCTTCCACATCCTTGAATGTTTAGGAGAAGACTTTTTCATCAGTAAAAATGCACCCACATTTTGTCAGAGAAGAATTAGATGTAGGAAATATCTAGTGGAAAGGTCCTTCTTTCTACAAGAAATGGGAACTTTTCCCCAACAGACTAAAAAAAAAAAAAAAAAAAAGAAAGATTTTTTTTTTTTTACTTAGCAAGTTATGTTATTATGAGAAAAAAAAAAAAAAATAAAGTTTTTTTTTTTTTTCTTAAGAAATTTTTTTTATAAGAAAAAAAAAAAAAAAAAAAACAAACCCAAACAAATCCAAATGTCTTTTTCTACTGGCTTTCCCCTTTGATTCCTTCACTAGGGCAGCGATTTCTTGAGAACTTTTTGAATCTTTGGGAGCAAAGCCAGAAAGCATCCCCCATGCCCTGCAGACTGCCGGGCTCAAATTACTTAGTGGATTATCTCTTTATGATTAAAGGATTTTGGCTCATGTTCAGAGATGTTACAGTCCTTCCCATGAGGAGTCCTGTTTACTCAGCTACATCAGCATTTGATGCAAGCGTAAATGCTTGGAGAAAGAGGGACTAGCCAACAATCTGGGTTTGGTTCAATATATTCCTGTGAAAAGCTGCTCGGAGGTGCTAGGTTTGGGCACAAGATGGAGGAGAAGCAGGTATGGGCTTGGGTTTTGCCTCATTTGTTTCCTGAATTATATGAAAATATAAAAAAGCTTCATGTCCAGAAGGAGTATAAGAAATAATTGATTCCAGCAAAGTCCTCAGAGACCTTCAGGTAGAAGCAAGAGCAAAAACATTTATTTATACATCTGTTGCCTCCTTCTTTAACGCAGCACTTGTTCTATGTAAATACTTATCCTACAACTCTGACTGCTCTAGACATGTAAAATAAAACACTATTTAATGAATTCATTCTAAAACAAAATCAAACAACATGCTGTATCTACCCATCTTACCAGGAGGACTTTCAAGTCCTCCCTCCCAAAGCCTGGCAGAGATAGGGCACGGCTGCTTCCGTTGCCGTCCCTGTTATCCTTCCGCCCTTGTCACAGCCGGGGGACTGACTTTGCATGGCACCTGGGCAGGAGGAAGAAGGGACTCACACTCCAGAGAGCCCATCTTGCTGGTTACCACTCCTCCAGCCCTAATGGATGGGATTCATGGCACTGCCTGCCCCGAGCTTAAAAATAACTCAACAGAAGATAGTTAGAAAAATGTATGCCTTTCAGCAAGTACCTTGCTTCCAGCCTGTATACCAGTGATCTCCTGACACAGCACAGAAAAATCTTTATTTTAGGAACAGAGTGTCATCACCCTGTTCACAAGGGCCATCCTAAATCTGGTCAGGTGTCTTTGCTCCAGTATGTGTCTCAAACCCCAGGCTGGACCTGCAGCCCCAGTAGCCAGAGAGCTCCTAGCTGTCAGGTTGGCCTGGTTCAGTCCTCTCATTTGTTCCTGTGTGTTTAACCTGATTGCCAATACATCAAAAGATCACACAGCTGCACATGAGCAGTCCTATATGAAGCCCCACAAGTTGCATGCAGGTTTGGCTTAAGTAAATCCTCCAGAAGCCTGGATGAGGCTGTTTGCAGGGACAAGCCAGAAGTTGCCTTCTCCAAAACTTTTCCTTCCTGCTTTTCTGCTTCATATGGCATCTCTCTTTGAAGCATGAAGTTGCAGTGTTAGGACTTAATGGACTGCCCAGAAGATCACCTGGGAGTGTAGATGTTCTTCAGCCCTCTCATGCCTCAGGCTGTGCTCCCTCCTGCCAAGGCAATGGCACTGCACAAACATTGTCTAGTGAGTAAAGCAAGGGGCCGAGAGTCTCGACATTTCCCTGCACACACAGAGTTGCTTTGCTTTCCTGTATATCCGGCAAAATATAGATCCCCTAGGCAGGGATATGCCTGGAAAAACCCACCGCAGGCTGTCTGATATCAAGGGGAGGATATTTGTCCTGACTGTCAGGAATAGATACATGCATGATGATAAACTCTCCACAGCCCACTGCTAGATGCAAGGGATAACGTTGCTGAGATAACGACATTACAGGGTAAGTGCAGAGACAGGTAAGTGACCTTGGTTTACTTCATCATGTGGTCAAATGAAGTTACTTATGAAAGCCTCCACGTGGCCTTTTGCATTTCTAACCATTTTGCCTTTCCAGTGGGCAGACACAGCTCCTTTTAAGATTCAGACGGCATGCTGGTGAGCACTGTGAATGTGAGAGAACTTGCATTTCCAATGCAAAATGAAAATGCCTGAGTCACCATTTCATCAAGCACTGAATAAGAGCAAGTTTATTTTTTCATGTCTATAATTATACGTTTGGAAGGTGCTGGAGCAGCTCTCAGAACGAGGAGGGAAGATGCTCGAGCAAGCTGTGCTGATGGAGAGGGCCCTTGGTTGGACGAGGCAGGGGGAAGAGCACTGCTGGGGCCAGCAGAAACTGACGCTCCCTGGCAAAAATTGCTCTACTTGTTTCTTTCCAAAGTTCTTCCTCACAGCACAATAAATGCTTGTGCTTTGGGAAGGATCAGAAGGACTAGGCAGGAAGAAAACAAAGGTTTTGTTCCGCTTGGGGGACTTTTTGGCAATGGTAATATATTTCTATAATTAAATCAGTCCCAACTCAGGCCAGAAATGAGCAAGGACAAACAAGGACCAGCTTCCCCACTTAAAGTACATTAACGTCCCAGCATTTCCTAGCTAGCAGACAGGCCAAGACTGGCATATTTAACATCTCATCCCTAGAAGTTGTTTCTTCTCAAGAAGACGAGTGAGCACAGAAGAAAAGAAGGAAATACATTACCAGTATCATTCTTGACATAGAGTTATATCTGAGTCTCTGCTTTCAGCAGTTCAGTGCCTGCCACACAGCATGGGCCCTCCATCAGGCAGCTGTCAATACTGGGAAAATTGAGTTTACTCTTAATGAAAGACCACAGCCAATAAGCAATCAGCCAGTGTGCTCTCCATCCCGTGATTAATGATCCAGGGGATATTTGTCTTCTGCAGCACTGCCATGGCTCTCCCACCTCTGCAACTATAGGTCTGAGTCCACCTAATCTTTAGATTTGTTTTAGTTGTATCTCAGGACAGAGAACATTTCAGGAGCAATGAACATGAGGTAAATTTCACCAGGAGGGGTGCAGTACCCCATCGCTTCAAACCCATGTAAATAATTTTTAAAAAAGATAGTTGCCTGCTCTGGCTTACCACCCAGCATCAGCTTAGGGAGAAAATGAGAGTACATGCCCACAGATGATGGGAGTATGGCTTGCCCCTCTGTTACACGGCAGTGAAGCCACTGAGGAACTGCAGCCTCAGTACCATGCTCCTACAAGAACAACCTCTAAGCCAGCTCAAAGATTGAACATGCCCTGCAGATCCCTGTTCTGAACCAGATTTCGCAGCCCCTCTGAAGAGAATACTCTGGAGACTCATCTGTCTTACCTTTTTGATTCATTACATTTAAAACAAAACATGCAAAAAAATCCCACCTTGTCACCAATAAATGTCCCCTGCATGCACAAATCTCCTCTGGAGGGAGTAAGAGACTTGACAGATGAGAGCCATAATCCTTTATGCGTGCTTGGAAACTGCTTAAATATTACTATGGCCATTTAAGAATCTATTGAGACCCCAATGGGATCTGACTCTCTAAATTGCAAGATCAACCACTTGGATGAAAGAAGCTCTCTTATGTTGTGTCGAGTGGACTTGAGAAGAAAGCAGAAGGGAATAATCATCCTCAGTCTTTTAACAAACATCTGAAAGTGGGGAGGTAAGAGATGAAAGGAGATCAATAAACATATTACCAAATTAAACTTCCAGGAGTAATATTTAGACATCATAGAAGCTGGCACCTTAAGAAGAAGAAAGGGAAAACAGATCAGAAAAAGAGAGAAATCTCAAAAAGTCTGTTCTCAGATGGCCGTTTCCAGTGGCAATCACACTAATTGCACACACAAATTAGGCAAACAATCATGAATGCCTTTTTCAAAATCAAGCCCCATTTGTGTTACTCTCGCAAGAGTTTCCAATCAACAGTTTTCAATTGCAAATACAGAACAGTTTAGTCATCAAAAAGCAAAAGGACAAAGAATATACTGAACACGAAAGGAAAACGATCTCTTCCCTATCTTTCCCACGCTTCTGTAAACAATTCCTTCTGAACATTTAAAAGAACGTTTTCTATTGACACAAGCCGTAAAAAGACTTTGGTTTAATGAGCTCCTCTCATCTTAAAAATACAGAGATAAAACTGTAAATGCACAATAAAGTATTTCAAGTAACTTTGAAGGGACTATTATCAAAATATAAACATGACTATTTACCATCTGACATCCTGACTGCTACTAATATTCCTTATGGAAATTTAAATAATTGTTTCAAAGCAGAATTTACCCTTTCATCATTAAAATCACTTACATGTTATAATTCACCTAACTTGAGCAATGAAAATACAGTCTGCTTTCCTTCTCTGAATAAGCACAGTTTTAGCAAATCACTTAAGCACGGGCTTAAAATTAACTAGCTGATTGAGGTCACAGCCCACTTTGCCTATGCGTTAACGTGCTGCTGCAGGTGATGTAGAGAGAATAACAAGCCCCAAACACCAGAGAAAACAGGGTTTTCTCTGAAATCTACCTCCTGGGACATCTCCATTAACATTTAGTGTGCAGAAGCTGTAACTCTGAGCACTTTAAAATCAGTGCTGTTGCTGATTCTGTGTTAGATAGAAACCTTCACTGAGCAAGGCTCTCTTTGGAGGGATAGAAGGACAGGGCATTTGTCATCCACACGTCCACTCCTGCGCTATCCCAGCTGCTGGCTGGCCACTTGCTAACCCTGCAGACCTTGGCTTACGGGTCACCCTTAACCCTTAAAAATCAATTGTCTTTGCTTCTCTTAAAGGCAGCCAACGTATTCTCCCTGGCAAGCTGCACTCCTAGTGAACTTTAAATACTTCTACGTGAGAAATTTGTAATGCATGGGCTTTAAATGGTCACTTACTGAATGGCTGGGAGTCTCAAACACCTCTTAAATCACAAATGAGGAATCTCAACTGTTGTCGTGGTTTAACCCCAGCTGGCAACTGAGCACCACGCAGCTGCTCACTCGCTCATTCCCCCCGCAGCGGGGCGGGGGACAGAATGAGAAGAGTAAAAGCGATAAAATTAATGGGTTGACATAAAGACAGTTTAATAAGTAAAGCAAACCAAGGAATTCATTCCCCACTTCCCATCAGCAGGCAGGTCTTCACCCGTCTCCAGGAAAGCAGGGCTCCATCACGTGTAACAGGTACTTGGGAAGACAAACAGCATCACTCCAAACCTCCTTCCCTTCCTTCTTCTTCCCCCAGATTTATATGCTGAGCATGAGGCCATATGGTATGGAATATCCCTTTGGTCAGTTGGGTCAGCTGTCCCAGCTGTGTCCCCTCCCAACTCCTTGTGCACCCCCAGCCAACATGCGGGTCGGGTGGGGTGAGAAGCAGAAAAGGCCTTGGCTCAGTGTAAGCACTGCTCAGCAACAAAAACATGTCTATATTATCATTACTGTTTTCAGCACAAATCCAAATGTGTGAAATTTGTGAAATTAAGAGAAAATTAACTCTATCCCATCCAAAAACAGCACAAATGTACTCTAAAATTCTCATGGTGCATATTCCACAAAATACCTAAAATCCTAAGCCATTCCCCAGTTCCAGCGTCCAGAGAGAGCAATAGTAAACTACTTTGAAACTTACAGTTCTTTAGTGGTCCGCACAGGTCCTGGGTGAGTCCCACAGCTACCTTGCAAAGAAGGCAATATTGTCTCCATTGTACAGATGGGTAACAAGGCAGAAGGAGGTGTGGAGGTGGAGTTACGTGCAGACACCCACAGCCTAAATGTCAGACTGAGCAGCTCCCCCGGCTTCCCCTACACTTGGCAGAGATGTTGTCAATACAATCAATGGGGTTTAGGTTGTAGCTCATCTCACTACACAGAAGATGCATGCTACAGAGGAGCTCAGTTGTATCCCAGATACTCTGGTTCCTCTCTGGCTCTGGCGCAAGCCTGGGTCAGCTGCAGAGATCCGCACAGGAGGGGCAGCATCTCACCCCACCATCTCACATCAGCATGGAAACAGCTCCTCTGCTCTTGCTCTGGTCTGTGGGCAGCCGACCACCACTGCAGCTCGTCGGGCAGAATGGACTTCAAAGCACCCAAAAGATTAAAACATGTCTCAAGGTGATCCCTCATGCTTTGTCACACACACAGCTCTCCAGCTGAACTGACCCTACTGTTTGGAAGCTCCGATGGATGGGAGCGTGGGTCCCATCTGGTCCATCGTAAATGAAAGCAGAGCAAATAGACATCTTGCCTTGCTTTTCCTGGTGCTTGAGGCAAATGAAGGAATGAATAAGTGAGATGCCTGCCTGTGGTGGTTTAACCTTGGCTGGATGCGAGGTGTCCACCACGCTGCTCCATCACTCCTCTCCTCAGCAAGGCAGGGAGGGGAGAAAATAAGATGGAAAAAACAACCCCAAACTCGTGGGTCAAGATAAAGGCAGTTTAATGTAGCTAAAGCAAAAGGCCACGCACGGAAGCAAAGCAAAAAGCAAAAGATCATTCTCTACTTCCCATCAACAGGAGATGTCCGGCCAGTTCCTGGGAAGCAGGGCTTCAGTACACGTACTCCTTACTCCGGAAGACAAATGTTGTAAAAAGCCCTGAACGTCCCTGCCCTGTTCCTCCCCCTGTCTCTCCATTTCTTATTGCTGAGCAGACATCAATGGTATGGAATAGCCCTTTGGTCAGCTGTCCCAGCTGTGTCCCTTCCCAAGATCTTGCCCACCCCCAGCCTACTGCTGAGGGGTTGAAGAAATATTGGAGAGACAGCCTTGGCGTGTGCTGGCACTGCTCAGTAGCAGCCAAAACACTGGTGTGTTATCAAGACCTTGCTGGCTACCAAAACACAGCACAGCACTACGAGGGCTGCAGTGGGGAGAATCAACTCCATCTCAGCCAGACCCAGTACATTGCCCCAGGAAACAACTGGAAGAGCTGCTTTTGTCAGCAAGCACTGCCAGGAGAGGATGGGGAGTGCCGCTGCACATGACATCCCATAGAGGACAGTCTGGGTCAGGTCCTCCTGCTCTTCAGAAAGGGACTTCTTTTTCTGGAGGACACACTGAACTTAGGTAATTGTGGAATCTTGGATTTATCTAGGATTCATTTCTCCTCCATGGCAAACTGGTTTGCGTGAGATGTCTACTTGAGATTTTGATGGAAGTGGAATGTACAGATGGGCTGGTTGACAGTGCAATCACTTTCTCCTTCAGCTCTAGTTCAGCCTCTGTTGGAGAACTGGGCATGCAGCTGACAGCCACAGAGAGGGGAGAAATCACAGGGAAGAACATGAACCTCAAACCTGAGACACCAGTAAACCCAGAACTATTTCCCTTCCATGTACAAGAATCAGAAAATCATTTTAAGGAAAAAAAATTACAAAGAAGCACAAGAGGAAGTTTCAGTTAATTTTTCCCATCTAGCCCTCCAATGTTCAAGCTATAGTTTGTGCATGCTGTTGTGCTCCTCTCGCTGCAACAAACACTTACCAGAAGTGGGAATGGTTTATAGAAAGACAACAAAGAAGATCAAAGGCTCTTTAGACTGTGAGAGAGCGAGCTTAGGAGGGGTACACTTGAGGTCCACAAAATCAAAAGTGGCAGGAGAGGAAGACAGGATCAGTTCTTCACCAGCTCGTTCTGCACTAGCTTTCAGGAAAGCATCAACCCAAGCCAGTAGGAACCAAGTTTAAAACAAAGGAAAGGAGGGGCTTCTTCATGCAACAGGCCTGGGGAAATCCTTTCCGCAGGACATTGATGCTAAAAACGTATATGAACTCATGGGGTGTCTGGTCAAGTACATAGAAGAGAAATCCACTGAGAATTTCTAAGTACATTGAACTATGTCTGACTCAGAAAATTTCCTGAGCTGAAAATAGCTAGCAGCTAGGAGAGCATTTGGGGGTTATATCATATTGCTGTTTTCTTACCTTTTTTCTGTTTAATGTGGACAGAGAAAGAACTGGGCTAGACGGACACTTTATTCTGACCCAGTTTAATTGCTCTCCTATTTTTCCTTTAATTGATGCTTTTTTTTTTTTTTGGTGATTTTTGTCAGAGAGGCTTCTTTTTTGCCATATAATGCTCTCCAGTCTATATTAAACCCAGTGAAGATGTGGCTCTGTAACACAACAGTGCTGTGGATCAAGTGAGGCTGAAATAGGGAGTAAGACATGCTGGCTCCCGGTCCCAAGGCTTAAAGAGAAATTATAAAAGTGCTGTAACAGAAGACTGTCCCTTGGCAGTTAATGGGGCAACATGTGCTCACTCAGTGGCAAGCACATCTTTCCTCTCTAACATTTAATCCAAGCAGTTTTACCAGCCAAATGAACATTCCCATAAATAATAGAGATGCGATGCCTTTCTCTCCTCCCCAGCACTGTGCTGTCCTCCCCTTCCGCAGCCTGGGAGCAACAAAGCAGCGGGGAAAGGTTGGTGGGGCCGAGACTCGCACTGAGTTTGGAGCTCACCTGAGAGAGCTCGCCAGTTGTTTGTTTGTTTTTTCACTAGTAACAAAGAAAAGGCTCTTTTCTAGGTATTTATATATTTAGTAGACTATCATATAGAAGCTGTGTTTCCTGACCTTCTCTGGGAGGTTGGAGGGGAGAGCTTGCCTTGGCAGCCAGTGTGTTAGACAGAGAAGTATCGACCCAAAGGGCAGGGGCTGTGGGTGGGCAGGAGGGAGGTTCTCACCAGAGCACTCTGGGCAAGACCCACCACTTGCCAGGAATGTCAAACAAGTGTGAAATTCATTCACAAAAGTGTTTCCTCAGAGAAGAACATACTCCCACTTAACTGTGCTCCTTATCCATCCTTGACATACCATCTGAAGAAATTTAATTGTTCTAATTCACCCTTTCTAACCTAAAAAAACCCCAACAAACCAACCCTAAAAAACTAGTCATATCACCTTCCTGGTTGAGGTGCTATGAATGAGCTGCAGGGCAGTAACAGATAGCCAGCAAGATGTTGTAAGATGTGTGTCACCCATTTACCAGGCAAGGTGGAGGCAGGGAAGGAACATTTCACTCGCTGAGCAGCCTGCAAGCGGCTGGGAGACATGAATTATATCCCCAGAACTGCCTCTTCAGGTTAAGGGTGAGAACGGTAAAGGATTCATCACAGAAACTCCAGCAAACGCAGAAACAGAGAAAAAAGCAAACTGAGTTTCTTTATTCCATAAAAGGTAAATCCTAGTTATTGGAGAGGAACACCCAAGCACAGCCACAGGATGTTGAGCTGTACATTAATATTTATACACATATTTGTCTGATCAACCAACCAAATATTTACACAGATTATACCTTACACAGAACATAGATACCCAGAGAATTCAAGCTTTCAAAGGCAACACCTAAGAGTCCCTCCAGCGTCCCCAAAACACCACCTGGAATACCCCTAAGCTGTTTCTAAACTCAAGAAGCGGGTAAGTAAATGGCCTGGGCACACAGAGCTGGGAGCAAGGGGAGCACCGTGCACTGGCACAGGGGAAGGTGTCCCCAGACTGTCAGGGTTTGTACTTGGATTTCACTGCTGCGATTCCACATAGGGTCAGATGCACTTAAAGATGCTCTGACTGCCACTTGATTTTGATTATAAAAGTTCATGGTCTGCATGATCCTGCAAGAGAACAGACCCCATTGTGTCAGGGCTATCCACATAGAAAATAAAAAGTTGCTGTCTCCACAATTAAAAAACAAGCACAGAAGATGAGCAATGGCAACAGTAAGTCAGAAGAACTCAGAAAACCAGTGACAGCATGTTGGGCTGCCTGGTCCCACCAGCAATATAATAATTTTTTTTTTTTTTTTGGTTGGTTTTCATTTCACATTGCGACAGAAGAGGAAATCCAGAACTTGAGAAGGAATTTGCAGCATGGAGGACTTGGCAATATCTTTCCAATGGTCATTTGTAGACAAACCTACATCACAGAGATGCTTGAGTACTGTCATTGTGGGAATGTTGCAGACACTTTTGATCCCAGTGCTTTTCCAGTTTGAATGCTCTGTTTGAGTATGTCCAGGTCCACCCCAAGCCCCGCAGGGAAGACTGCTGTGACCTGTCCCTCTCTCCTAGTGCACCGGGGGTCATCCCAGCAGACTTTCCCATTCTGAAAAGTCAGTAGACTAAGGCAGAGCAGGGAGCACTGTGTTGGGTACTTTTATCCACAAAGAACACACAGCACATCTAGCTACATTTTTTAAGCCCATTTCACTATAAGTCCTCCTTCTCCATCCCTCTTCTCAGTGCTCTCAGCTCCTCATTCCAATCCCGTGCTCATGAGCCTTTCCACCCACTGTTTGTCCAAGTTTTGCATTTAAAGCACTTCTCTAGGCTCCTGTATGCCCCCCAACACATGTTCCTGCTCCTGGACCTTTCCCCTGAAGGACCCAGCATTTCCTCTGCATCCTGCCCACAGTGTCTGCAGGTACACTTACACACTCACTGGCACACCAACGAAGTCTGTTTGAGAAGGCACTCGGAAGAAGGGCTAAAACTGGGACCAAATTGACTACATTTGTCACAATCCCAGCATAGGGCAGGGGATTTTCATGACTTCTCAACCTCTTATCCTGTCTCCAGGAGGATCAGCAACCTCAGCAAGTGGATATCAGGCCTATGACCCCAGGGATGAGGCCAGTGTGTTTCTCAGATGAAAGACTCCTGACCCACAGCAAATGGGATGCCCCAGCTGGTCCCAGGCACGGCTGTGGCTTTATAAAAAGACTTGCTGAGAAACCAGTGGGACACATACAAGAACAGAGAGCAGAAATTCCCCATCTCAGCTCTGCCAGAGCCAAGCAATGACTTCAGTCAAGTCGCTTCATCTCACCGTACTTACTGTTGCCCACCCATCCCCTCAGAGGCACAAAGCAAGCTGATTAGGACTGAGCAGCGCGATTGCCAGGCTACGCACAAGTGAGTTTTCAAGTGAACAAATGGCTGGGAATGCACATTAAAGCAGGAAGAGGACACTAATAAGGAAACAATTAATTATTTCATGTTTTTTAGAATGGATTTTTTTTTCCTATTCTTTCCTCTTATCTGAAACAAACAAAGCTATGAGGGAATAAATACAACTCCAGAGATAATCCACACTTCGGATCCTGGAAGCATTTGGTGCCAAATTCTGGAAAACAAAACAATGATAATGACTCATGCTGGGCCTGTGGGTGGCTCATCACAAAATTAGCAGCAGCTTCCATGCTCCCAGCTGAGATTGGCTTTGCTGGGTTGTTTTCACAGATCTCCAGGACCGCAATTTAGCACATGCAAATAGGCCCAGCAGCCAATCGCAGCCACAATACTAGAAAAGCATAAACATGCCATTTAGAAAAATGCTTTGCCGTACAAAACATGATTACCTCCTTCCATGCCATTTCAGGCTATGGGAAGAAACGCTATTTTTATTATTAAATGTTACACATCTCTTTTCCTCCAAGGGGAAGAATCTATTTAAAGGTCTTTTAAGCAAACATCTATTCAGACAAAAGCTTTGTGTACTACCATCACATAAGCAATCTCATCTAGCTTTCGGAGCCTGCTGAACTTTTGATGATATCTGTATCACCTGGCTTAAAATGTTTACAACTAGCATCAGTTTGGTAAAAAAAGGAACAGATTACTTTTGGAAAGCAGCAGAAAGAGCTGTGGGATGAGTGGACTGGTTTGGAGACAAAGTTCAGTAAGCTAGAAGTAGATCATTCTCACAAAGCAGTAGAATCAGAGTTTCTTTAATGAATGAGGCTTTTCAACTGGGAACTGATGGCTGAGAACACCTCCAGAGGAGTCTGCTGAAAACAGAAAACAAGCCAGCCATCAATGATCTGTTGGACAGGGAAAACAAGAAGAATTTTAGGGATGATACATGTTAAAATAAAGGTTGAAAGCCACTCATCTAAAACAATGATTCTGGTAAGTATTCAAGCACATGATCATCTTAAAATGGGACTGGGTGCATGCGTAGAGTTAAATGTGCACTTAGACGGTTCGCTGAACTGAGACCTACGTCCGGAAATACTCCTTGGTCTTTGAGTGGACGTGACCTAATGATCTTCACACAGCTCTTAAGCTGAAAGCCTTTGCTTTCAAAGTCATCAGCTTTAAATATCTGCTTATGAACCTGGATTCTTTTGTTACTTTTCAAATGGAAAAACAATAACACGGACAACAGTATTTTTTGTATACAGTATTCAGAAAAAAATGATAGAAAAGCTGGAAAAATCTTTCATTAAATTCTTGGTTAACATTTCCCACTCAGACTTACAGTTTATAATGTGTCACAATTGCACATGGTGTTTAAACTGAGACAAACTCTTCCTTGGTTTAGTTTGGGAAGTGAAGGAAGTTAAATTTTATTTATCGGCAAAACCACGTAAAACTCCAGGTGAAAAGTACCATAAAAACCAGCCAACCTCTACTTCTGAGAACTGTTTATTGTCCTGATACAGCTACTTAAGAAAATTCCAGGGAAGCTCATTTTGCCTGAATTTGCTCATTCACTGCAAGTAAAGCATTTCACAAATATGATTCGATATCAGTGATGCTGTAGTGGGACCCAGACAAGTTTCAAGACTCAGAAGACTGGGTGAAAATCCCGCAATTCCAGACTCCCAGCTCCGTAAGCCCAGACATCTGGCTGACAGCTACGCAATTGCCAAACTACCTTACACCTAGGAAGTCTCCAGACCCACATTTGCTTTTGAAGATTTCTGAAATATTTTGTTGCAAACGGAACAACAAAATCCTGCACAATATCAAAGACTTTTCTTCACATAACTACACAGAACTGGCTACAAGCACTTAAAAATGTTATATGCATATATCTTTAAGCTCATGATAATCTGTATTTCTGAATTTCTGTATAATAGAAACAAAGCAATTTCACCAAATGCAAACTCTATCAAATCCATCACTTCTACCTCAGCCAGAATAGGGTTTGGGTTTTGTTGTGGTTTTTTTTTTTTAAACAAAGATGTACAAGCACTATGGGCTTCCAGGAGAGATGCTTAGCATATGTCTACACAAGAGGGTTACTTCAGAATAAAGGAAAGTGTGGATTTAAAATGCTATAGCTATTCTTGAATAATACCCTAGAGAAGTGCTCCTATTACAAAATAAAAATGATCTTTCAGAGTTTTGCTTAATTCATTTCCCAGGTGAATTAAACTAAATCAGACAAAGGTATTATTTCTGCTAGAATAGGAGTGTCATCAATAGGCATTATCCTGGAACAGCACAGGTACTTAATTTTCACTGGTCAACAAGCGTTACTTTTCCAAAGACACACAACAGGAAGAGGGAGCCTGAGCAAAATGTATGCAGGGACACTGACACACTGCAGAAAATAGCAGGAAAGGGACCTGGTGCAGGAAGGAAAAAGTGCTGATCACCTCCAGTGCAACACCACGGCTTCTCAGCTGTGTCACCTGCTCCCATCTCCAGTTCAGTGGCATTAAGCCACCTTTCCCATCTCCCACTAACAATGCACACACCACGCTCTGAAATGCCACAGACTCAGAAGGGCTCTTGGTGATCTCGAAACTCAGCAAGGAATTGCAAGTTTTACTATCTGTCACTTACGTACACAGGGCTATTGCTTCCGTTAACTTAAAGTTGACTGTACAGTATAGGCTGTACACTATAACCTGCTGTCTACTTGAAAAAACAGCAGTAGGAAAATTTTCTAAAACTAGCATAAGTAAAGCATACACGAATGCATAAATCACTGCACAAGCAAAACAAAGCATCCCTGTTGTGCTCATAAGCCAAATGTTAATCTTGATCATGCAACTGTACATCTTATGTGTGTGATTCCATTTACATCTGCAGATAAGAAGCCTTGCATGTGCAGACACTGCAGACACATTATGACAATGCCCCAAGTAGTCTCAAGACAAAAGCTAAGATGTGTGTTGGTGGTAACAGACAGGCTAATAGCAGAGCCACAATCTGACCCTGCCTGCCTAGGCAGAGTGCTTGTTCCTATTGCCCCAAATATCAAACTTAGTGCTATGATGCCCAGAGAAATACGAAGACCTGCTGTGCCAGGCATCATTTTAATTTGTCACAAAGCCAGCATCAATCAGCATACTTCCAGGAACATCTCCAAATTTTACCATTGTGACAGTCACAGTGAAGCCAAGCTCAGGGCTTACTTTCAATATGAGCTTAATTTCTACTGAAGGCATCGATTTGCACAGTAGGGATTTAAACTGAGAGGTAGTCTCATCTCAATATTTGGGAATAGATCGGTCTCTGGATACAACCGGGCCTGTACTACTGAAAACAAAGCTGAAAATGTGTTGCAGCTGAATGTTGTTGCTAGTTGATACGATGATATGAGAAACCTCTGTGATTTCAGCAATGATGCTGATAGGAAAGTCTCTTCAGGAGTGAAGGGCAGAACAGGCATTAGACAGAACCACTCGTACAGCCAGTTAAGAAGTTTTTATGGAGAAGAACTGAAACACTCACTAGCAGAAATCTCCATGCTGCTATAAACGTAGTCTACAGCCTTTTGCATCAAAGTAGCTGCAAACCAGGTACAGATCACCTGAAACTTTTTTTTTTTTTGCAACTCCACACAGTTGTATCCACAATATAATCATTTCTTGATGTTTACCTTGAACTTAGCAGTGTAGTAGCTATCTATTTCATAATGTTGACTAGGAAGACAAAAGCAAAAAAGAAAAATAAAAAATTCTGGACTGGCAAACCACACCTCCCAAGCAAAGAGGAAAAAGGTGTTAGTGGAGACACTAAATTCACTAAACAATACTTAAAATTAATTATGATTGCACCATCTAGAAGGGAAATACTTCTGCACATGCAATACCATCAGTCAGCTTACAAATTCTGAAACTAAAACAACAAGTGAAGCACCTGGAAGATGATGCAGGAGGATGCTGCTGTACTAAAATACTTTCAAAGAAAAACACAAAGGACTATGAATAAATCTCTTGCTCTGTATTGCTACAAATTACTTGCACTTTTGTGGTGCCTTGGAGACCCATTAAACCCCATTTTGCAAGGTGCTGCTCAAACAACCAAAGCAGCTTGCCCCTGCACAGACTAAGACGAGTATAGCAGACCTCAGAAGTGGAACATAAAAAACCAACAGGCTAGAGTTAGCCAAGAGTAAAAATATGGGAGGTCTTAGCATAGCAATAACAAAAATCTTGGTAATATTTTTGCTAGCATCACAACAGAGCTGCACAGTACTCTACAACTATCTTTGATATTTCACTGTTTTTCTTTGAAGTATCACGCATTAGTTTCTGTCAGAATCAGGAGTGGTTTAAGGCTCTGAGTCAGCACAACACACGAGTATGAATCTGACTTTAAACGTGCCTGCATCCTTGTGACTAGTTTGCATTAAAGAAAACACAGGTAGGAGGGCAAAGGGCTTGGTCAATCTGTCATTCAACTTAAGTGCAGTAAGTACCAAATAGTTTGGCATAAACCACCTACTATCAGGATAACTCTTCAGATCAGAGGATCAAGGACACGTAAGTAGCTCAGCACTTTATGCCACCGTTGTTGTGGCCCATGTTTCCATGGTCCTTCCTCTCCTGTAATTTCTAATCCTTTTGTTGGTTTATATCTCTGACTGGCATAGCCCCCACCTGGGCACACCACTACACCTTCAGGGCTGTTGCAGAAGTACACACCTATCTTCTGAAGCATGTTTACCTTTCAGAGAAGTAGCAAGGAGATCTCTCCTCCAGCAGGCCTAACCCACAGTGACAGCTTTATAGGTGGAAGCTTTCATTTTTATTACACATTTTTCAAGAACATAAAGCCCAGCCTTACTGGAAAAGGAACAAACGCAGCCAAGAAGAAGAAATGTATTTTAGCAGCCTGATTCAAAGCAACAGACCACATCTGGAGTGCTCAGGCCCATGGTAGCACAGGAGATCATTCCCATGGACTGCCTCCTTATAGCACCACATCATGAAATACAAAGACTATGCAATGTTCAGTATCACTCTGTCAGAGGGCGAGAGATAAGGAAAGATTCAGTCACCACACATATGTCAAGCATACTTTAGCACAGGATCCATCAGTAAAGCCAAACCAGCTCAGTAGGGTGACTATTAGGACTCTAACATCAGCTTCTGGTTCACTGAAGTTACAGCCTAGCATGCCCTATGGCCTGAGCACTACCCCATTTTTACCAGTAGGTTATTGTACTCTTTACTGCTCCACATTTCCAGATGACACAAACCATTCATATGTGGCACTATGAAGAAAACTCCAGTATAGTTTTTCACTGAAAAGAAGACCATATGCAATGATTCCAAGCACAGCCACAATTTGTTCTATTTAGTGTGATCATATTTTTCCCCAAAGCAGGGCAGAAAATACTTTCAAGGGAGCCAAGACTACTCTCTTAACGATGTCCAGAACATCTCCTATTGCCATGAGCCAGTCACAGACAACAACTTGCACACGTGAGTCTCGTGGGAAGGAAGGGGATACTGAGGCATAAACGGGTAACTATAACCATTAACAAATTCTCCTTAGCAGGGCCAAAAGGGAATCCAGGCTACCTCAGTAACAGCGTTCCCCCAAGCACAGCCTTTCTCTTCAATGGGCAATACCAGGAGGCATGGAAATTTTTCTCCTCTAGGACCAAGATCTCACATGAGGAAACAACACAAGCAGTAGCAAGTAATGCTCTAAAAGGCATCCTTATAAGCATCTAGTGCCCAAAGGTCACAACAGTCAGGGTTTGATAAGCAGATCTAGTAAAAAACCAAGTAGTAGCTAACACCCAGCCAAGATCAAAGCAGTAAAGTTAGTGTTGTAACTTCTGTGGATCTTAATAATAACAACATTGGGTTTCTTTCCATAGACTTTTACCTAGTGTCATAGAAAGGGAAAGTCAGACTCATGAAATACACATAGCACAAAAGGAATTGCAGACACACCACTTAAAAAGCTCCAACAAGATCACCCTAAAACTCAGAGGCAGTGCCACACCAAGCCAAGGCACTTGCGCAATTAATTCCCTCTTCAAAAAGTGCTCAGATACGGCTCAAGATCAAGCACATCCTTCAGCCCTTCACCCCACTGCACTCCCCATTCTGGTGCAGCCTAGAGCAATACTCCCTCTCCAACAGGCTGGGAGCCAAGATAGGTGCTGGGAGTCTCCCAGACCCCATTAGGAGCAGCCAGGGATTTCCCTTTGCTTTTAGGAGCATCTCCACTTAAGAATGCATTTAACATCCTCCACCAGAAAAAACAATCCAACATTACTACTACAAACACAGGGTAAAGGGAGCTCTTACAGTAGGCCCAACCTCAACCGTAGAGTCACACAGGGCCATACACACTCTGGGGAAGATCATCCTTATCCTGACCAGGTGGTAACAGAGGACAAGGTTGGGGGTCTCAGGTAGGATGAGAGATACAGAGGTGCTGTGTGGAGAAGAGAGACCGGGGGGGTGGGAAGGAGGGAGGTGTGTTTTTTTGTGGGTTTCAGGTAGGATGGAGGACACTAGTGAGGGCCACATGCGAGGTAGAGATCTGCGTAGGGTAGAGGGACCTGTGTAGGGGTTCTGTTTGGGTGGGGGCTGCAGCTGGGGTGTGGAACCTGGGCAGGGGTGGAGGCCTCAGGTGGATGGGGGTTCGGGTTGGGGAGGATGCCAGGAGTGGGGAACCTGAGGGCGGATGGGAGCCGGGTTTGGGGGATCCCGGCTTGATGCAGACCCGGGATCGGGGGGGATGCCCGGCGGGGTCAGCACCACGGACAGCGCCCGGTCCCTCCCGGCCACCTGTGCGCGGCGCAGGCGAGGCGGCGGGTGGGGGACGGCGAGAAAACGGGGCCAGCCCGGGCCGAGCGGCGCCCGGGCGGGGAGGCGAGGGCGGCGGGGACAAGGACGCGCGCTCCCCACCTGGGCTGTGGCTGGATCTCAGGCGCCTTCCACAGAGACACTGCAGCATATGCGAGCCTTTCTCCAGGAGAAGCCCGAGAATCCTCATGGATTTCACTTTGTGGCGCCCTCCCGCTCCTCGGAAAAGGGACCGGCCCCGGAGCGGCCGGCTCTCAGCGGCGGGGCGCCGGCCCCCCTCGCCGCCAAACTTCCCGACCCATCGCCGCGGCCCCGCCGCGCCCGGGGGAGGGTGGGGGTCCCCGCCGCCACTTCTCGGGACTTCTCCGCCGGGGAAGGGCAGGCTTTGCCGGGAAGGGGGTCGGGCTAGCTGGAAGGACGTCAAGCCCTAGAAACACGAGCGGCCGGCTCCCAGCCCTGCCCCCTGCCGGCACAGCCCCCGCCGGGGCGGGGAGCCGCCGCCGCCGGGACCCCACTCCCCCCCGCGGCTGCCGGCAGGGCCGGCCGGGGGAGG
>VXBL01002122.1:837045-866555 GCA_013400195.1 Aramus guarauna | reverse complement strand
CCGGTGGAGACTCTCGCCGTTGTCCCCCGCAGCTCCCCGCCCCGCCGCCGTGGAGAGCTCGGTCCCCGCACAGCTCCGCCGCGCTGAAGTTGTCCGAGTCCCGGCGGGGAAGAAGGGAGGAAGGCGGCCCCGCGTCCCTGCCCGCCGCAGGCACCGGGGCTGCTCTCCGGGGCAAGGCAGGCTCGGTGAGCCGCGGTGTTCCCAGCGAGATAAGGCACCACGTGCAGGGGGCACTGACCGCGGCCTTTCTGGCAGAAACCACGGGACTTGCAACGTGGCTGGGAAGAAGACACACCTCTTGTCTTAAATCACCAGTAGGAGCGTGTGCCTAGAAGCAGGCGTGTTCCTATAAGCACACGCTTTAAACGAGCAAGGGTCCCTATTTACACTTATGGACCTTCTTGCAGACAGGTCCAGGCTCAGCTTTGTGCTGCACAGAAAGGTAGGGTCGATATTTCATACGCAAGGAAGGTTGAGGAAAGATTTTCTCAATTCATAAATTTACCCAGTGCAAAACTCATCACACAAGGCCAGAAAGCTCCTCAGAAGAAATAGTATTAGTACATACAAAGCTCTCTCAAATCATCTCTTGCACCTGAACAGACTCTAATAATCCACTGAAAGGCAGATGCCTCTGGGACAAATCTGAACCTTTGCACCAGGGTGAACTTCTACCTAGATTACCTTGTGCTTAAGCAAGTTTACCTACTCAAACACCACCTTTCAAAGCTCTTGCTTCTCCTGGCACCTGGCAAAAGTGTGCGGGCTTCTCAAACGAGCACGAGATGGAAGTTTTTTTAGAATGTGCTTGGAATTTAACAGGCTTTTGTCCAACACTCCAGCAAGAATGGGAATACAGACTTTGTTATTAACACTTGCTAGGACATCTCTCAAGTCAAAAAGAATGAGGTACAGTCAGCGTGATACAGGATGCAACACTGATTTGCTCACTGGGAATCCCATTATGATAGATCAGTAAAAGCTATAAAATACATAGAGAGCACAGTACCAAGGTGCATAAACCAGCCATAGCAAAAGAAATGCTGTTCTAGTGTGAGAGTCTATCAAGGATTTGTGGCAAAATCAGTATTTGTGAGAGCACCTAGTCTTTCATGTGCTGAGTAAGCACCCTACAAAGTTTCAGTTTTCCTCTAGAATAGGAAAAAAAATAATACTTAAAATTATAAATGCTTCATGAAATGGAAGCTCTTATTTTCCAGTCAGCCCTACTTAGTACACTGAGGACAGCACTTAGCTAGAAGCAAAGTCAGTAACACACAGTTCAGGACTGTTAAAAGGATACAAGGTATTAATAACTAATCCCAGGGATCCACGCTAAACTCAGTTTTTGTTGTCTGCTGTGACTTGTGCTGAAAATCATCACTCTGCCTTAATTCATAAGCTATTTTACACAGGACCTTGCACATGCAGGAAGTCACAACAAAAAGCTAAATGAAACCGCCTTTCTCCCTCCTCTGTACACGTCCGCACTTACCCAGGATCATTGTTCAGCTACTCTCCTCAGCAATACTTGCTCCACAGCAAGCACAGAAGACTACTGTGACATGTCAGGGCAGATGAGACTGAGCCTGCAGCCGTCACCTCTCCTCTTCACCCATGGTTGTCCTTCTGTTCTCTGTTACACCGACCAGCAACCAAGCCTGTAGCCCCTCTGGAACACAGCCAGAAGTAGTTTGCACAGTGAAGCCCTAAAACACAACTGGTGGTTCTTGGGTACTTCTGTAATAGCACAAAATATAATAGTCCTCTTTCCGCAAATGCATCAGCAGCATGTTCAAGATGAGAACAATTCTGGATCTGGCAGATCAAGGACAGTACAGTGAGATCTGAAGTCAAGGTGCCCTCTTTGCTCAGCAGCCAACATGGAGCTGTAAATGAGGAGGCTCTGATTTAGAAATGCCAGTACTGAAGTGCAGCACCAGGTACCAGGAGAGAGGGGCACTTAGATGTTACACATATTAAACTAGTGTAGGAACAGGCAGACATTATCACTTGGACGTGCACAGACAACTGTATCACACAATACAGATGTTTATAAGAAGGAAAAAATGAGAATGGAACAGATAGGTAAATTTTGAGACCTCTGTTCATTAAGCTAACACAGTTGTTCTTGGAAAAATCTACTCAGAATAACCCACAAAACCGCTAATAAAATAATCCCCATTTCTTTGTGGGGGTTCCCATCACCTTGCAGCCTGATGATGCAGGCTTAACCTGCTAGGACTGAATGAGTGAGCATTACCTGACATTTCCAAAGAAGGGTCATGAGGACTGCAACAAGCACGTGTTCTTTCAAACTGAGTAGGTTTAAGTAAGTTTAAACAGCAAAATGGAAGAATAAAAATGGCAAAGGATGATTCTTTAGGAACTGTGATGCATATGACTCAAGTGTTTACATGCCACAAAATACTCAGTAATATCATGTACCCAATTAGGTAAATCTTAACCCAGTAAACAAAGCTTATGGAACTTGGAAAGATAAATGGAGCTGACATAAATCAAGATATTGCTAGATGAGTTAACTCATTTTAATCCAAAAACAAGGTAAACCAAAATAAAATTTATTTCTCTGCAAAGGGACAGCATGTACCCAAATAATATTTCAATGGAACATAAGCGGCGCATAGATCTTGCTATGGCTCCCTTGACGGGCTTGCACTACTAAATAATAATGCAAATAACATCTCAAAAGTTACTGAAAAAATGCTACAGATATTTAAATTTTTCCCAATCAGTAGAACATAGGTATTAGAAATGATAGTGTTCCTGAATAAAAGCAGAGATTGCATTTGCTGGAATACAAAGAATAACTGTGAAAGACTCATTGAGGTCAGAAGACAGTTACAGGGAACACAGTGTCATGTGTGTTTCTCCTTTATTAAATTAAAATGCCATTGGCCTTCTGAAGCACGGAACAGAAATGAGAATATGTTTGGGATTATGGAATTTAAATTAATACCTTCTACTAAAAAGAGGAATGCACTGTGCTCTGATCAGAGAAAAATAAGGTGATTTAGCAGACAAGGCTCTTTGCTAGGTATTAAAATAGCATAATGTGCATGAGTTCATTAGTTACAAAAGCCAAAAAAAGAAAATCTACAAAAGCTCAAAGAAGAGACTAGTCAGGACAGGTAATCTCCTTGTGTTCATACAAAAGCAGGCAATAATCTTTCAAGGTACTGGGTCCATTCTGCTTCTGTTTTCACTCTTATTGCCTACTTTTAGTACTTTGAATATTTCAGCTGCTACACAAACACCCTGTGCAGGTGAGTTGGGGTTTTTTGGGTTTGGGGTTAGTTTTGTTGTTGTATGGGTTTTTTTGTTTGTTTGTTTGTTTTAAGTCTTTGCCCTTGTTATATTTTCTGGCCAAACCCAGTCAGATATGGAGAGAAATGGCCCATCAGCCTCAACAGCTTTGTTCAGGCTATGCTGATGCAGATCTCAGACCTTGTCCCTCTTTGTAAATTTACAAAACTCCTACTGGAGCACCTGGTGCTCATTTCTTGACACTCACTCCATGGTTCTACTTGTGATCAGTGATGGTATATTCCTTGGTGATGGCAGATAACCACTTCTCAGCACCTTTCTTTGCAGGAACCATTTGAGGAAAGCCTACCCTGGAATGGGCCAAAAATACAGCCCTTTTGAGTGTGATCACCGTGCTTCCTGAATATTTCTGCTTACTCTTTGCCCCTTCTTCATGAAGCAGAGCACTGCACACTGACAAAGAGGGACGGCAGGGTCTGCTTCAGAGACATATATAGGTTCTACTGCATCCAGCTTCACCAAAGCACAGAACACTCACACCAGAGCCGGTAGGAGCTGCAGCACAAAGTTCAGGGGTTTGCTGAAGGTCACACAATAAATTTGTGGCCAAGTAGGGAATCATCTGTTAGTCCTCATTCTGGTGATTTAATGAGAGGATTAGCCTCTTCCTGATCAGTATAAAATTACACTCATTATAAGACAAAGATTGCAGCTATTTTACTGGAAACTCCACCACAGAAAAGTATACCACACATCTTCTGACAGCAAGTGGAAGATGAGACATAAAAGAAAAAAAAAAAAAAAAGACATAGCTTGATTTTGCACTTTGCAGACAAGAAAGAGCAATTCCTTGGTTGCTTTTCTGTGGTCAAAAAGCAGTGCTACCATATGAACAAGAGGGAACAGAAACAACTTAGTCCAGCTCCTGGTGGAAACACTGACTTGGTAATATCTCAGTCTCCTCTCACGTCACTGAAGCAGATTCAGGAGGAAAAGAAAAGATGTCCCATAGCCTTGATCATTGAATAGGATTATCCTCAGACACATAAAAAGCTCATAGTAATGAGTACTTAGTAGTTACATTTCCAAATATTAAGAAATCTAATACTACGTGTAAAGAAGGTTTTGCGTATCAAATATCTCCCACCTGAATTAGTGAGAAGTGGTTTTTCTGGATATTTTTCAGCACAGTGATGCTTCCTCAGAAGCTGGAACTGCTAGGACTTTCCCACACCTATTTTGGTAGTAGCACCAGCAGCTCAGAACAGACGCTTCGGAAAAAGGGGCAGCCATACATTGCTCCTTCCACTCACTTCCAGTGCCCTGCAGCTTTGCAATTTCCTCATCCACAGGATGTCTTGCAATGTGTTTAAGAACCCTTGATGGATTTCTTTGCAACAAATTTTTATAATTGGTTTTTGAAGCCAGTAATACTGTTGGTCTCCTCACTATCTTTTGGCAAGAAGTTCTACATGTTAATCATGTGCCGGGAAATGCTTTTATTAGTTTAAAACTGCTTCTCGGTAGTTCCATTTAATGCTCACCTTAGCAGTTATATTGTGAAATGGTAATTTTATGTTCTCCGTGACAGTCATGGTTTTATACGCCTCTGTCATATTTCCCTCCTCAATTATTTAATTTCTGAAGACACTTGAAAATGCCAAATCTGTTCCATTGCTCCACAGGCAGCAGCTATTCTGCACACTCTGCTGACCTTGTCACTGTTTCCTGTGCCTTTCTAGTTCTATCACATCTTCTTTGAGACAGGGTAACTAGACCTACACACAGTACTCAAGGTGCGGGTGCACCAGGGATTTCTTGCACGGCGGGATGATAGGTCTTATTTGCTGTCTGTACCTTTCCCAATAATTTCTGCTTGCCTCTGCTGAGCTAGCACTTTGAGAGAACCACACCGTCTCTGAGGTCTTATATCCAAAGAGAAAATGGCTCCAGCAGCACCTTTTACCAGGAGAGACCATAAATATATTTTTTTGTTTTTATCCATGGATGCATTACCCTGCATTCCTCAGTTTATAGTGCTATTAGTTTACCGGATACTTGGTATCAGGAGATTCTTCTGCAACTCTTTCCTGTGCACTTCTGTTTTTCTTATTCCAAATGACTTTATTCTACTCAGCAAACTCTGTCTCCTCTCCATCCCCTCGCTCCTCAAGATCATTATGGGAGCATGCTGGACTGCACAGTCCCACCCCTCTCCACTGGCAATTTTCCTGCTTATAAGACCTGACCTTTTTTCCTTTAAAGGAAACACCCAGTGAGGGAAGCATTTTAGAAATTCAAGTGCATGACTTCATCTACATCATGTTTACTCAGATGCTCAGGGGATGCCAAGAGATTTGGTAGGCATGATCTCCTTTGTAAGAGCTTCCCCAGATTGCCAAACCTGGCTGCCAGACCCCACAGGGTGGGGGCTGTGATTTTTTGCAGGTGGCTGAATTTCAGGGCAAACCCCCAGATGTTGCCACATTTGTCCTTTGCACCTGAGAGTAGCAAAAGCATCTTCCAGAGGCACCTCCATGGTGGATTTGATTCCTCTGCCAGCTCTGCTTGCTGTTTCACATCTGATCAGTCTCAGCAGCCCTTCACAAGGGAAAATCATGCTGGAAAGCAGAAGATCTCCCCTGTCTGCTGATCCCTCCAGCCTCAGAGGTCATGAGAGACGAAAGCAGATTAAAGGGCCGTAATGCAGCCAGCAGGGGGAAGATCTGACCCACAGCGCCCTGGTAATTTAGGTTATTAATCTATGGTAGGCAACGATGGCTTTCAATGTGGGCAGGCAAGTGAGCTCCCTGGCCAGTGGGGTTGCCAGGCTCTGCCCATCAGACAGCACCTCTGCTCCTTTGCTTTCAGCAGGCAGCTGCTGAGGCAAAGCCAACACTAGAACCAGTACATCTTCCAAATTCGACCAGGAGTTTAGCTCTTGGCTTCCCCCCAATTCACTGCATGAAACGTGAACAACTGGCTTTCCTCATCTAATACTGCAATTAATCCATCCATCTCACAGGGAAAAGTTGTGAGGCTTAATAAAGGAGATTTTTCTGAGGACAAGTATGGTAGACCACCTCTAGAAGAAGCCAACTCCTCTTCCCTTCCAGCAAATTCACTCCTAATGTTCAGGAGCGCATTGAGGTTGAAAGCAGCCTCTGTGGAAGTATGAACCTCCCCATCTGCCTACTTCCAGTGACACTTACAGAGCCTTTTACTGTCATCTGGATCTGAAGCATATTTATTCTGGCATGCTAATACAACACGTGTGGCACAGTCTCATCAAGACAAGCAAGTACTTGCCTGCCTAACTCCCTGCCTGGGGAACAATGGTACAAGAAATGCTTTCCGCTCCAATTCACAGCTTCTCCAGTCACAGTAAAGCCACTGCTGGGGCACTACGGTTCAGACCCTCACTCAGTAACTGGCCACTGTGGCAGAAGAGCACATGAGGACACATTTGAAACACAGATTGCACTGGCAAGAGTGCTATTCTGGAGCCTGTAACTCCCAGCTCCTCCAGCGTAGCATTGCTACAGCAGCAGGGTCTTTACCAGACCCGTACACAGATTTGTCTCTGTTGGTTCTGAAGGAAAAAAAAAAAATAATGACAAAAATGACAAAAGCTAGGTATTAAATGATAATATTGCAGAGTAGTGACAGTGTAGCTATATACGTAAAGTTCATGTTTCAAGAGAATTGAAGACGGGATTTACAAGACCTTTACCTTCCACACTGCTGCTGCAGCCCCGGCCCCGTGCACAGTGACACGGCACCACAGGTACGACGTATCAAACTGGCTTCACAGGGCAGAGAAGATTTTTTTTTTTTGCTGCTCATAGTTTCAGGACAAACAGTGAAGGTAGTCGATATTAGCAGGCTCAGACCTTGCCAGCTACAAGGCAGACCCATCTCCTCCATCCTCTGCTATGAGAGTAAAAACAAATCTAAGTAACATATTTGGGGTTCGTTCTTGCATTGGACTCGAGGTTTCTTTTAAGTTTTCTGTTGTTAGCTTTTCTCTGCAGCCATTAGAACCAGAAAATAGCTAAATACACCGAGTTGTGATTCTTACATAATGGCTTGGGGATTTAAGAAAGGCTCCAAATCTAAGAGTCAGCAACACCAGTTTGCAATAATCACATCGTGACAGGTAACATGGCTGGGGCTCCCAGAGACAGGAATCATTGCTGACTGGTGACATACTCGGTAATGGTCTTACTTTGCTTCTGCTGAAAACAGAGCAGTGCCAGCCCCAATGGTGGCTTAGGCTGATTATCAGCCCCTGGGAAGTTCTGCTCCTCTATGAGAAGGTAAAAATCCTTCTTTCCTCAGCAGATAAAGATATTTCACTTATGCTGGAAGAAAAAGTCCAGCAAGTCCCATCTCAAAACACGCATAATCTGTGCACGCAAAACTGTGGAGGAATGAAGAGTGTTCAAATGAAAGATAAAGCATCATTCTAGTGAAGATTGCTGTGGAACACAGCAAGAAAGAGGAAATCACAAAAGATGAATGACCAATGGCTGGAATTTCAAGAGGGAAATAAAACATGGGAGGGAAACAATTCAGTGTGCAAGCAGATAAATCAGCAAGACATTATTTTATCAGCAGGAAAACATGCATGAGGCATTACCAAAGGCCTTGAAGGTCAACCCCTGCAGTGGCTGTCCACTTCCCACAAGCAAAGTTCAAAACCTGGACCATACACAAGGCACATGTGATGGACCTGGCACAGCACACAGTGCAGCTCAGCACAAGCTAAAGCTGTAACTGCAGCAGCAGAACGGACCAAGGAAGGGTTGGAGGAGAGAGAAGTGGCCGCAGAGGATTTAGCAATAATGTTAGAGAGTGAGGGCCAGATTCAGACCTGCTATAAATTGATACTGCTCCATGAGGTCTGAATTCAGCCCATAAGTTTCAGGCCCTGATTTTTTTGTTTGTTTGTTACAGGCACTTTAGGGATTCAAAGCTGGAAAGATAAAGCTGAGCTGCTGCTCTGTCAGCATGTGCGAAGCTATTTATGAGTCACTAAAACACACCTTTTCTAATTCTCACCTTAGCTTGTGAATGGCATGTGGCCAATGCACCTTCTCCAGCTACTCAAGAAAAGTCACCACAGCATGTTATCTACTGAGGGTATTGGCAGAGTCACTGCATCAACTCTGCTGCAGGACATGTTTGACCTCCAGCCAGTCCTGCATTAGCCTTCTGCCTGTTTACAACAGGACAGCCACAGTCATTGTCCAAACAAGTACTAGACAATGGCAGCACAAAATTTTAAGAAGTCTGTCCTGTGCTTTGCAACCCTCAAACAAGAAAGTCGCCACAGAATCAAAAACCATGAGTGCAGACTTGTGTCGTCCTGGGTCAGGCCCCACACACCATTTCTGTTCCTGCACAAGTGGTCCTACCAGGTATACTGTACTTGTGAACGAGTGGAACCACAGCCATCACTCCCATTCCCAAAGAGCCACCTCCTACAATTCAGCAGCAAAACAGTAGTTACAATGGAGAGAAATAGTCAATTAAAGCAAAAATCATCTGAGCAAGCTCTCACATGTCACATAACCATCCCCAGACCACTGCCAAAATTATTTCCTTCCATCTGGCATTTGCTTAACCCCCAACATAGAGACAACCTGAAACTACGCAGTACTGTGGTTCACATAATACCTCCTTAGGTATTACATATCTCCGTGTGAGCAGTGGAAGGAACCACAAGGCTCTACCTAGTTATTTGGAAGGCCAGCCCCACATTCAAATCCCAACACTCAGGCTTGACTATCCCTTTCTCCATCACTTTGATTCCTTCATTGTTATCCTGGCTCCCATAAGGGATCTCCACCCCCCTCCCCACTCCCCTTCTCACCCAGCTGCCACACACAGATTTAGCGGGATGACTCAGACCTAAGGAATGCCAGCTCCATGTTCTCCTGCTATAGAGCAATCCTTGCCTATCTCCAGAAGGTTCTCATGGGTCTGGACTGGGGCTGCTGTGCCAGGGAGAGGGAAGAAATAGTTGTTTTGTGAGGAAAAACAGACCTGTAACAGAGGACCTAGTGCCCAAGCCACAGTTCCTGCTGCTTCCCTCTGTCACAGTCTCAACTCAACCTTACTTAAGTCTCATGGGAGCAGCTTGTTGCAAAATACAAGTTTAACTCTTTACTTTTCATGATCATTACTTGAACAGCAGAGACGGCAAGAGAGAGCAAGGCATGGCAGAGGAAAGCCTTACTCCTCACCCTGCTCCCTCAAGTCACCCTCCTGGTTACAGCACGAGCTGTCAGGCAAGACCACAAATGTCCAAGATGGTTAATGCCAAGAGCAAACTACACAGAGGAAAGCAGGCAAAAGCAGAAGGATTGTTCTCAGGATGATGCTCTCAGGGGACAGATTGTCCAAAATGACTTCTGAAAGAGTGCATAAGTGGGGCTCTTGGGCCTCCACGCAGCTGCACTAATTCGGTTGCCTTTCCCCAGACCTGCGCCATCACTAACTCGGGCAGCAGGGGATAAGGGTGTTTCCCACCAGAGTCCACAGACACGTGCAGGACACAGCGTGGCCGTGAGTCAGGCTGCTCACACAGAGGCGCAGGCACCACTCATGGCAAGACCCATGGACGTCTCCCGGTGCCCAGCCACCCCCATGCCCCGTGGCAGAGCACCTCTGGGCTCAGGCAGGAGAGCCTTGGAGCTGCCTCTCTGCCTGTTTCTCCAGACCGAAAGAGCTTTTCTCAGCAAGCACAGAAAGCGTGACAATGTCTGGTCTCCAGGTAAAATGTGCAGCTGCCTTTGATGAGAGGCAGAACAGACACCAGCTTTACTTGCACACCACTGGGGGAAGCGCCTGGTAATGGGCCTACATTAAGACAGACTAAATTAATAATCAGGAACAATCTCTGAGCTGACGTCTGCTCCAGCCTGTGGGATAGTCTCTGAGCAGCTAAAACTAGAACAAAGCAATTCCTGGGGAACAAGTCATAAGGAAAAGCCTGCACTGGTCTGTCAGGGATGCGGTGCCTGGATAATCTCATATTAAAGTTTCTTTCTTCTGTTTTTCCCCAGCTTGTTTCCCCAGTTAGGTTCTCACCTTGTAGAAACTATTGGGTGATTTCTCTGGTACCCCATGATTTCTTCCTTAGTGCCATTCTCACCAAGGGATGTTTAGTGCAGGATTATCTGCCAAGGACAGTTATCATTTCTCTCAGGAGTGTTTACACTGACTAGGATTGATGGAGATGGGCACGTGGTGGCTCGGCCAGCCTGCCGCACAGCAGCTGTGTTTGCACTGCACTTCACCCAGACCTGCTATTTATATTTAATATTCCAACTTCCTTTTATTCTACATTGCATGTTTCATATTCCTTCATGATGTCTTTTAATCCCATGTCCCTGTTAAGAACTCATTCACCCACCAGAAAAGTGCTGAGAAGAGTGAGATTAAATAAGCAGGTGATGGTTCAGACAGGGTCAGGGTAGTTAACACAGACACAAAATGCTACACATAGACCAGTTTAAGGCTCTTCCATTAATGCACAACAAGAAGTTACAGAAGGTAGAGCAGCTGCCATCCCACTTTTGCAAGGGCAGTAGCCTTGAATATCCTTTCACGCTAGTACTGCTGTCAGGATCTTCCCACCCTACAACTGCTCCTGAAAAATGGGAGAGGGCCCTCACGGCTGGAATGAGGCAGGAGCAACAAGGATGCTGTTTCTGCATGTGGTGCAGTACAGCATTTTTATAGTGTAGAAGGTCCAACGAATCAGCATTTCTTCTCCAGTCTTACTTGAAAAGGGGAGAAAAGATATATTGTTAAGGTTTTGGCTGATTCTTATTCTTTACAGAAACACTATGACCACAGCTTAAGCATCACAAGCGTTTACAGAAGTTTTCCCCTTTGGTGGTGTAGGGTTGAGCAGCAGACTTCTGCATAGTTAAGGGTTATAAATGATACTATCTGTTTATAAGACTACAGGCACCACTCTCCCTTAGTTTAATAATTGCACTGAGATGGGCCCTTGACTGCTGGCAGTAGGGGTCACTGTAGTGTGTGTTAAGTGGGAGAATTCAACTAAAAATAAAAACCTAAGGGGGAAAAAAAAACCCAACAAGCTGAAGCATCTTGTGACAACTCACCCCAGAAGCTGTCAGTCTGCCAGGACTGCACTACTCAGGACTTGGGAGTGAAGCAAAACCATCCACCGTCTAATGCTCAAGAGCTCTTTAACCCACTCCATCTTCAGCTGCTTTCCGTTGCTGGCTGCTTTTAACCTAGTTTTCAACCTCCACAACTCTTATTTCTGGCTGCAGCTTTCATTAGCAGAGACACGTTCCCCATTCAGTTCCTTCCAGAGATGTAGGCTACATCCCCAAAGTGCCTTTTTGGGAAAGTTGTCTGATGCACTCACAGACTGAGGGTGCAGTGCCCTGGAAAGCCAGGAGGAACATAGCTCCAAGTGTGCATTTTTTTCCTCCATATTGAGGAGCCAAACCCCACCAGCGAAGCTTTTAGATGGGATAGTTCTTTCCTAACCATTGTCCATTTTGTTTCCAAAACTGATGGGAAAGTGGTTTCAAGGACACAGAGCCCTCTTTTCCCTTTCTTTGTCTCTTTCCCCCTCTTTTTGGAGTGGTAGGTGATGCAATGCTTTTTTTTCTGGTTTTTCACAACTCTGCTTTTGATGCCCTCTTATATAAGCTGCTGTGGAAGAGGTTACCTTGCACAAAAAGGGTCTTTGTGCATAGCAATGCAATAGCTTCCAGGAATTCCCAGTGATCACAGATAGTCCATCATCCCCAACCAGCAAAATGCTTCCCTGCTGATCCTGCAGGAATCCCAATTTCCTGCAGAAAAATCTCCTGTTACTACATAGACAAGGAGCATGAAGCAGTCCGGGGTCCTCGCTGCAGAGGTGTTCACACGCATCCCTGGCATCTCCCTTATTGCCTTACTTTGGGCTGTCAGTTCGCATCTTGTCTTCCTCCAGAACTAACTGTGGTCTGACAGGATCGAGATGGAAGTTGGAAGTAAAAAGTTATCTTGAAGTGTAAAATGCCTCAGTTGAAGCCTTCTCAGTTTCACATTCTCTGCCATCCACTTGGCCACTGAACCCAGGAAGAGGGTACAGGGGTTTCAAAGGCTGGCACATGTGCTCTCTTTTCAGAAGGGTCNTTTTTTTTTTTTTTGGCAGGTGAGAAGTTTCCCTGAGCAGGATGGATGTAAACTGTCTCCAGTCCCAAAGTGTTGTAACCATGTCAGCAAAGCACTACACTTTGCTGTTTAGGTCTGCTGGGAGACTGGATTTATCAGCTCAGACACCCAGGCAATTACACAACCTGTAGTCTTGAACCAGACTGAGTCCAACCAGCCCAAAACACAGCCCAAACAAGTTTGCATCTGACTGCAAAAGCTCGTGTAAGACGTACCCATGACTACTGGCATCAGCTCAAAACATTTCTTTGATTTAGAAAGCATCAGTGCCAGAAGATGGATTGGAGATGCCGAACATCAAGAGCAGAGCTGTTCCCACAGCAGCTGTGTATGTTAACAAATCCTTACAGTACACCCTGGCAGCAACACTGAAGTTGGCATTTCTGTCACCTCTTCACAAGCAGGGATATTGCAGCAGGACTGAAATAAGCAGCTCCTGGAGCCTGACACAAGCAGCCCACAAGACCATGAAAGGAACTATATTAGAAGTGGCTTTGCACTCAGGACTGCTGGTCCCACATGCTGGGCTCAGACAGCCTGCCAAGAAGAGACCAGACTTTGAAACCTAAAAGCATATCCCATGCGTCCACAGTGACCGCCTTTCCATCATCTGTGGGGTTTTGACTGGCTTTAAAAACAGCAAGTTTGCCTTGATGGAGGTCAAACCACGGAAAGAGTTGGGTCATCTGCTGTCACAGCCCGTTCTGTGGTTGAGATAATCTAAATCTACTGCATCCCTTTCCCCTGCCTGAACCACAAAAAAAATTTTTTTTTTCTGTTTAAGGTGGCCTTCTAGCTGTGCTTGCTGCCCCACCAGGCTTGCAGTCTTTCTCTCACGGTGTTTGTAGGACAATCCTGTCACCAGCACAAAAGGCACTGGCTGCTCTCCACTCCCAACCTCTGCCAGGTTGTAAGATGGATGGAGCTGGTTTTAAAATGTATCATGAATTGGAACAGCATAAGAAGCTAACAACAAGCATTCTGCTGAATGTAGCAGCCTACATCCCAAAGGACCTCAGCACAGCTGATTTACAAAAGAAAAAGCACCCAACACAACAAATGCTTTTATATTTCAATATATATATTGAGCTACATTATGTTTGTATATATCTCTTGTGAAACTCAACCTCTGCAGGACTTTTGCAATTAGATCTCACTTGAAAACCTGTATAAATTCTCCCTTACTAACTGTACGTTTTAAGTGTGTGAACACTAGAAATATCCAGTGCTGACGTGCATTCAGGAGAAGCACACACACCCTCCAGCAGTGCCACTGTATTGCTTTTTTTTGTGCCTTCTGTGCAATGAGTTTTTCTTTCACATCACACCTCACAACTCAGTCCATAACATTAACAACTTTTCATTTCTTACAACCAAGGTGCCTCTCAGAGCTCCACTTGGTTGGCAACTCGATCAAGCCTGTGAGTCCCTACACAGGACACAGTTTTGGCAACACATGGCTTCTCAAACTCACAAGGAAGAAGAAAACCCGAGGCTGGAAGCTGAAACTAAACAAAGTAAAGTGCAGAAGTATTTAATGTTGAAGGTGATAAAGCATTGGAACAATTTAACAAGGTGAATCTTCCATCACCGGAAAATTTTAAACCAAGAGAGGATGGCTTCTGTATTCAATGCTGCACTTCAAGCAGAAGTCAATTGAGGGCAGTCCTGTGACTTGCTCTCTGCAGGAGGTCAGACTGAGAAGATCACAAGAGCCTCTCTGACCCCATAACCCAGGAAATAATGCCTGGGAGGAGTTTCTTGTAAAATCTGTCAAACCACTGCCCTTTAAATCCCCACCTACAGCTCCTCTGCTATGAAGCCACAATGTAGAATCAATGAATGAGCAGGGAAGATGGAAAAGTTGGAAAAAAAAAAAAAAAAAAGGGACTTAATGATAGAGACCAAGGCAGAATGAAAGGATGACGGAGGTTTGAGCATTGCCCCTGCACCAGGCTGAATAGGACCTATTCTGGGCTCCTGGAGATCATGAGAGTTTTGCTATTATTGACTTCACTGGTACTCGCTTTGTGTCCTCTGCAGTTAAGTAGAGGACGCTGGTTTGCATTCTGCAGGGTTGCGAAGCCTGTGTCATTCCCAAACACAGAACAGTCCCACTACAAAGCCAACCTAAGTACAAAGTTGTTGTTCTTTCATTTTAACCTCCCAACCAAGCTGTCTTTGTGATTATAACTCTACACTAAAAGAGACTTCATATGAACAAAAGAAAAAAAAAAGTGGAAAAAACCACAACCATAGCTGCCTTTCCATTATTATCATACTGCTGCTTTGGAATCAGAGAAAATAAAAATCTCCATCACCAGATCTGTGTTTCTCAGTGCATCTCAAAAAATTGGCAGGGGATTGTACAAGGAATGAAAACTAGACTGCACAAATCCTCAGAGAGCCACCAGAGGGTAGCAAAACATTTCAGAGAGCAGCTAACAGAAGCCTACGCAAACCAGCACGATCTGTACCTGCATCTCCCTCCTTACTTTCTGGCTGCTATTTCAGTTCTTCTGGAAAGTTGCATTTTTTATTCATACCTATCCATTCCTTTTTCAAAATGCTGCCTTCGTTTCTTTACAGATGAGAAGCAAAAATTCATGTTTCACATCGTTCCTGCCCTGCTCCTCGGGAAGAAGTTTGTTTCTCCCTGACTTTCTTCATAGTGCCTGCATCATCCCCCAGGCCAACTGTCCCCTGCAGCAGTGGGCAGCACGCAATATCGTGCCAGAGTGGCATACCAGTACGACGGTATGGTGTCACACAATGGGGAGATGCAAGGAGGGGAAGAGGGTGAGGAGCACAAATAGCTGTTTCCAGTGGTTTGGGGAAACCAGCCACATCAGTAACTCCCTACATTAGGAGTCAGGAGTACCCCGACAGTCTTGCTTATGCAACACCCAGATAACACCCAGCTTGAATTGTTGATGGCCAGTCCTGAGGTTTTGACTTTCACAAAGCTATGACAAGTACAGGAGAGGGAGAGACACGTAACCTTTTTGTAATGCTCTCCTCACCTCTCCAAAAATCTCTTCTACCTTGCAGATTCCCACTCCAGTTACAAGGAAAGTCCTCAACTCCGTAAGTGCCTCAAGAAGCCAATGAACCAACCCCATCCTGGATAACTCTCGCATGCTTTCTGCTGAGTGTTAGGGTAGGAAGACTTGCATTAACTTTCTTTTTTTTATTATTATTATGTTATTTTTATTATTATGTTATTTTAAGGCTCCTCTATGTTACATTCTCAAACCAGGATGCAAGAATTCCTTTTGCCCTGTTTGGAGAAGCTTGTATGGAGCAAGGAGACCAGCCAGGAGCTCAGGGAGGGGAAAAAAAAAAAAAAAAAAAAAAAAGAGTCTGGCTTTTAAATAGCTAACTTTTTCATGCATAGTCTGCAGGAACCAAATATAGCTCCTGAATATTTCAGCAAATCATTCCCAATAATTAAAATTGTGATGTGTTTGCTGTCAATCCCAAATGCGGTGAAAGCAGTCAGATATATTATTCACTACAAATTATTCATCCAGCTGCACTTGCAGAGTTGAAAATTTCCGTTCACTTAGACCTAAGTCCAAAGAAACCTTCAAGCCCCTAAATCAGAAATTCTTTCATATCTGCCCACTGCTAAAAAATAAGACAAACTAACCTTCCCTTGTCTATCCTATTTATTTAATACAGGTATGTCTCCCCCAGTAGATTAACACTATAGTGCTGCTCACACTTTGCACTGATTGTCAAGGTATATCTGTTCAGTGCAGCTGCTTTCAGTGACTATTACAGATGGATGGAAGTCATTAAATACATTTTCTGCAAACTGTACCTCAAATGGGAGTATCATCCTTGCTCTACCCAGGTGCTGTGCCACACCTCAGCCCTTTGCCACGTTGTCAGGAAGCAATGTGAGGCAGAGGGAAGGCTCTTGCAGACTTCCAGTCCTAGGGAAAAGCTTCTCCCCCTATAGAGAACTTGATTATCAGTCCTACCCCATCAATAGTAGAGACATTTGCTCATAGGCTCCCTGAAGCAGACACCAAAGCTAAAGACATCAGAAGCATCACCTTCTTGTAGCGCTCTGAAAAATCTCTAACATCATCTAAATCCAGTCCAGCAGCTCACTTCTCCATTACACCTTCTGCATGAATTACAAATGTGAAGCAGCACACACTCTGGGCAAGATCCATTTACAGACCTTTTTAAGGCAAGTACCCAATATATAAGGGTCTTTTTGTTTTGCTGTAGCTGAGGTCAGGACACCTCAAGGGGACAACATATTTTGGAAGCGCTGAGCATCCCTGATAGGACAGTCAGAGCATGGGCACCTCAGTTTGAGATTCCCCACTGCCCATCCAATATGTCTGGATGTTTAATATAAATTAATCTGTTATTAGAAATCACTCAACCAAGTTCTCCCTGACCTTCATTCTGAGACATTCTAGGACAGACAATGAGCTAAACCAGACCCTTCCTCAATCTAACTGTTTGGTGTGCACAGTTCCAACTACAAAAATCACTCCCTTCATTTTTGCCCCAGTAATCTTTGGGTGTTTCATAACCCACAAGAAAGCTATTGACAGTCTAAACATAACAAATACTTGGCAAAACAAGCTGCAAAACCTGTTTAAAAAAGGAAGGCTGCATTTCATTGCTATACATTTGCATGACAGTTGCACTGCATTGATCTCACTGAATGTTGATTCTTGTCACCGGCACTGCCCCATCTGTGGGAAGCTACTACCTGTTTAATTTTTGCTACACCAGATTAAGTACACCCACACAAGGTAACTCTCTCCCTTCTCTAGCCTGCAAAACACACAAACAAAAATTTTCCTTTTTTGTGAAAGATGGGCAAAGGGTCTGATGGACAGCACTCAAAGTCCTCTCCTGGCTACTGTCTTGTTACAACACCATCTGTAGTACTCCTGCCAGTGTGTCTTAACTTGAGAGGTTCAACCCATGTCTTAACTTTCTACTTTCCAAACCATGGGGAGCCCCATTAAAGTAGTTGTGTGAATACAGACAGCAGCTCTGTGCAACTTCTGGAAAGAATGTCCCAACTTATACAACTTGAGAGACTGAGCAGTTCAAGATAGGGGAATTGCAGATACTACTTTGCATCTCCAGTAGATGTGATTTGGACCTCTGCTTAATGAGGGGAGAGAGAACAGAGACAGATGCTACTAGCTAACCAAAGCACAGGGCTCCATGTGCCATTCTCAGCCCCTCATTCATCCTCTTTGCAGTTCAGGTGTTTATTGATGCAGTTGTTTCCCTGGACTCTGGAGCCCTGGATTGGTAACGCACCTGCAATAAGGAAGCTGCACATCACCAATTTTTATGGATGCTCAGAGCAGCTTAGGAGATTCTCTTCATGATCAAGATGATTATTATTGGGAATGATGCCACAAGAAAAATTGGAGGATCACTAATATCCCCTTTGGAAAAAGACTGGTGATACGGGGAAACAACATCAAAGTAACAGTTCCCTGTAGAGCACTTCTCCTCCTCAGTGACGTGTCACACTGTCATTCCTGAATGTCACCTTGATGGAGACAACGACTTCTAGGGAGGAGTCGTCAGCTTGGAGCAACAAAAGCCACCTCCTTCAGAAATACACCCACAGAGGTGTGCAAGGCCAGGACAATAACATCATGTCAGGCCATAATTAAAACTTCTGAGTAGTTACAGCTCCTTATTGACAGTCTTTTATGTAACGATTGAAAGCAATTAAGGTAACGACCTTCCGCACACTGACATGTCTGCACAAACATAGAATTACAGCTGTGATGGAAAGGAGCCCTGGCAGCTCAGGGAACAAGAAACAGTCAGGAGGTCCAGAGTCCTTCTCCAGCCTTGCTGCTACTGACTTCTGCAGGACATTGCGTCAAGCCCTGAAGGCAGGGACAGAGGCCAGAAGATGCTTGTACATTAATAAGTCCTTCTTGCCCAACAGATGCCCTCTCTTGGCAAAACACTCCCTTTCTATAGGGGGTCAAGGATGTGTTGTGCAACTGAGTGGCAATTTTATAGCTCAAGCTTGGTCATATTGGCTTTCTAGGAGTACAGGAAGATAAGACTACCCCTTGACTGGGATATACATCATATCCTAATAAACACAGTTAGCTGTGGCTTCTCACTCAAACTTCCACTCTAGGAGCCTATTTCTTCCTAAATTCCTTTTAAGTCTTGCAGAGTTAAAGTGGAAAATCAATAATAGGCAAATATAGATAAGACAATGCAGGGAAAGATGACCAAATCAGAAGAAGAGGAGTTAAACCCAAGTTTACATAGACAGAAGACACACAGAAGGAAGACAAAGGCATTCATTTTCAGATCTGAATAAGTGCAAACTATACGAAATCTGGATCAAAGGCTAATAAAAGCAAAAGCTTGCTAACAGTGGCTAGATCACACATGTTCACATGGAGCCTGCCTGGGTGGCTCAGACCACAAGATTTTAGACAGAGAGGATTGAGAAGAAGGCTCAGTGCAGAAAAAATGACTGTGATAAAACACACGGCACTGCCTATACAACATTGTATGTTCCTCATTCAGCCCTTAGACCCCATCCTGGAAACACACAGAGCTAAAGCCTGCAATGAAGCAGCTCAGCCCATGTGGGCTAGCAAGTGTGGACAAGTCCTGAGGACTAGAGCCTTGCACTGTAAGCTCTTTAGGAAGATATGAGTTCCCTCCTGTAAAGCTTCTGAGATCCCATCACAATGGAAGTTATCTGACCAGAAAAACCCGTAAATAACACACAGCAAGAAGACAGCCCATTCAATTCTTTTGGTCTTTGCACCTTTGCATCACTGTACTAATAAAGATTCTCCAAATAAAACTCTTACCACCAGCTTAATGTCTTGCTCCAGTTCTAGATTCAGTTTTAACTCATGTTGCTGCAGACAGAGTTCAACAGAGTCTGAAACAGCAGTTCAGACTCAGTTCTGGTTCAAGGAAAAACAAAACAAAGCTATGTGGTTTCAATGAGTTTTCAGTTCATTGGATATTCGGCCCCAGAGAGCTATTCAGGAAAGATGGGGTTTGTTTCTCACCTACCGAACAGAGTGGTGGTGCAGAGATTAGCTGGGAGTTGAGGCTAGGCAAGTGCCCTCTTCTCCTAAGAGGTATTTTGCATTGCTAATGTTCACAGACACATACACACTGCTGCTTTGGGGACCACGTAAGGTAATCTTGTGAGTGCATCAAGAGAACTGGTGAGTAACATACATGGCTTACAGACCTTTTGGGGGAGAAGTTGGTACATAAGCACAAAGTGCTGTGTTTACATGGCTTGGTGGGGTTTTACCCATTTGCTCCTGCCATTCCACCGCAGGTGAGCAACCACCACCACTCCCACTTCTCCACTCAGTTTGGTCCCTTCTGGCTCCTATCATACCTGTATAGATGTTGCTGGTGGGCTTCTGCAGTCATAAAAAAAATGATAGAGACGTTGCAATGCCTGAAATACAGTTTCCCAGAGAGGGATCTCCTTGCTGTTAGCATTAATAGTCCAGCATTTCTGACATGGTCTGGCTGGTATCCACAAAGAGAAGAGCACAGGCCATGTCTCAGGGCTGGAGCTCCAGGATGCCAGTCTGGGAACTACACAAGCTGAGAAATAAGGATGTGTGCCTAGTCTGCCTGCACACTGCCATACCTGTGGGCAAGTGTGGGCTGAATATTTTTTCCTCTGCACACAACTTGCTTCATTATGAGATTCTCTAGAAAAAAATGCCATTGATTCCCACACACACACAGTTTTGAAGAAGTGCAGTAGTTTGGCTGACTACTTGGAGAAAAAGGTTCACATTTCCCACCAAGAAAAACTGTGTGGGAAAAGAGCATTTGCAGAGCATGTGGCGTAACAGGAAGGATTGTCAGATTACCTGGAGAACTGATACTTGCCTCCACTAAAACTCTATTTTTGTTAAAGCTCTACTTGCAAATTCTCAGAAAGGAGATAATACAGATTTTCTTATGGTATTTCAGATTAATTGCTGCATAAGAAATGGAGTATCATCAAAATATGGTATCTATAAGCTTCTGATTCACACATTTGCCATTTGCAGATATTAGGTACATATGTATTTTTAATGAAGATATAAAACATCATAAGGAAAAAAAAAAGTCCAATTCACAATTCTATGCATGTACCGACTTTAGTACGCAATGACTCCAGGTTCCACAGTAATGTCATGCTGTGAGCATGCTTTCAACACCAGTCCTCAAGTACATTCACATCATGCAGTGGAGAAGCCACAGGCTGAGATGGATCACACTCAAAAAGTTCTTCTAATGCATTAAAAATTTTTTGTCTTAAATTGGTCAGTATCCCTTCTCAGATGTGCTGAGAGTTCACAGTCTCTTCTTTTTCTAGCTGATCTTAATATAACTTTCTAACTGGTAAAAACTGTAAAATGAAGTTTTGTAAATGAAGATTTTAAAGAGAAAGTGGGGCAGAAAAAGACCTAAATCCAAAATTTGACAAAACCACACACTGGCTACATCCATACATCTTTACACAGTCTCAAACACAGGCAAAAGGCTCTGCATCACTTAAAGTGTGAGTTACAGTTTAACCTCAGACTGCCCTCTGAGGAATGCTGAGCCAGGCTGGCACACCACATGGTGGGCGTAACACTGACCCAGAGCATCCATGGAAAGGCACTTCCCAGTTGCACTGTGTTCATGGGGAAATTGGTCCCAGACCCCGCACCTACATGAATAAGCTGTGTCAGAAGACCCTCCACACCTCCCACCATCTCTTCTCCCCAGGTCCCAGCTTTACTTCATAAGGTTTTCCAGAACATTATCTTTTCCAGTATCTGCCCGTACAAACAACTTTCTTATGTTTTCTTATTCAAGGGTGAATGTAAAAGAACAAAGGCTACTCTTTCATAATGCATCATCTTCATGAACAGACCCAACAAGGCCTCAATGAAAAACCACAAGCTTTTATTCATACCCATCAACCTACCAATAAATGTACAGAGAATAACCACAGAAATAAGGAGATTACCACCTTTGAAACCTTCCTGAGTGTCTTCTGGAGATGTAACACACTCCCTTACACCCATATACCATCAGTGGTCTTCAAAACACAGTATAAATTATTTGGCGTGTGAGACAGCACGGATGGCATCTTCAGAAAGACATGTTGAAAGTGATTAGGAAAGCTGGTGGAGCATGACAGCCATAGAGATTTTCTTTCTACTTCTCAGTGGAGACAGAATGAATTGACTTATCTTAGTATAGTACCACAGTCAGTCCAAAATATTACACCTAGAAATGTTTTTTATGCTATATACTTTGCATATAGAAAGAACATAGAAATAACACTAAGATTTTCTTTTTTTTTCTTCCAGTAGACATGAGCATGCAAAGGGTCCCAATTTAACCAAGAGCGAACCTTGGCATCAAACTGGCACTGATATAACCATATTGGTTAGAAAGATTTTTCTCTCCCTCTGCTAGCCACCACCTCACATCTTGTAAACGACATGTCTTATGACCATTATCAACATCAATTATAAAAGGCATCTGCCTTCAATGATGAAGCAGAACGTTCTCACTGATGAGAGGGCACCAACACATTTTAAAGGAGCTACCTACGCAACTCTGCTGCTGGCAGTGAGGTGTGGGGTAGAGAGGTGTGACTGAGCTGTAAGAGAAGGGGAGGGGGTGAACGGAAGGGATGGAGTATTTGGGAGCAGCAGGGGGAAAGTGAGGGGGGATACAGGTAGAGGGAAAATATGGGATTAGGATGCAGAGACATCCCAGACGCTTTCCTGGTCTGCTTCAGCAGCCGCCCTGCCAGTCCTGCCCACCCCACACAGCCAAGGAGGGGCTCCTTGAAGCCAAACCTGCCCAGGTGTCTATAGCACGAAGGTAACCATCAGTGCAGACCCACAGAGCTTAGTGCCTCTTGCTCACACAAATGTAACTGGGATGCTTCCAGGTACAAAATATCTCCAAAGCCAAACGGCGATGTCTGCGCAGCGCTGTGCCGGGCTCTAGCCCTGCTGCTCTGCACAGAGTCACCCCAGTGACTGCACTGGAGGCATGGTTACTCTGTGAGCTGGATAAAGTGATCACACATAACCCAGATTACTGAAGTTCCATTTCAGAAAGAGAAAGTAAAAGTGAAGCCATTGCAAATATGACATTGAATGAGGCTCACAACTGCTGTGGCCCCAAAACGTCAAGTGCCCTGTCCCACACACCCACTAGCATGAATCATCACTTCATATAGGCTCACCATAAATGCTTAAAAGCCATCTGAAAAAGCCCAGGCAGGCTACTACTCCTATTGGAAGCTCTTTTCTAACTTCAAGCCTAAATTTATTAACGTAATCCCAATGCAGGCACAATATGAGGCCCTATACCACCTGCACATAAGCATTAAAACTTTTAAATAATTCACAAAAGACACGAATATGCTGTCATCTGCACACAAAGGAACCACTCACTCTACAGCACACATGTATGTGTTGCTACCTCTGGGGAAAGGAAGCAGTGAGGTGGGGCAGTTGTGAGGTCATGCTGGGAAGCTGTTGCTATATGATGGCTTTTTGGTGACTTAGGTAACAAACTTGAAGTATCCGATTTAACCTATCAACGCAGTGGGTAATAACAGGAATCCCTGCTGGCAGGTGCAGCAGAGAGGACAAGCATCAGCAAACAGGCAGATTAAAGAAAGGTCTCATCCCAAGAGATAGCCCAGACACAGGCTGCACATCACCTGCTGTCAGTCCGGTGTCACAGTGGTAGGACATGAAGCCCCAGGACTGTCAATCCACACCTCTTTGCAGCCAAGACTAACTTGGGCTGGGGAAAGTGAGACTTCTTTCTTTCAATTTCGAGCTCACAAAGCATGAAAGTCCACAGAAAGTGAAAGAGAAACCATGGTACCAGTAACTCCTTCCTGCACTGCAGAATCTCATTCTCATTCCCACTTGCAAAAACTTAAAATCAAAGCTACAGTCTGGAGAGCATCTGCCTTGATTTTCAAACACAGGGCAGAGAACTACTGCCAAGCTAGATAAAAAGCAGTGGTCTTCTGAGTGGATGGTGCAGGCTAAATGTATTGGGCCATAGATTACACAGACAAGCACACAAGGCTAGATCTCATACCAGCAGATTGCACCATTTGAATGCCAATCTCAGAGTCTGGAGGGTATGTGGATGCAGTTTTGCAATAATGATCCTGTGCAGAGTTCAGTGGATCAAGGGCATTAAGGACCCGGAGGCTGGAGTCCCAGGCAAGTTGTTCAGCCTTTAACATCTGCAACACAAAGTTACATTGCTCACAAGATAAACTTTATAAAGTTTATGAACCTTGCAGAGGAAAGACATCTACCACTGCTGTAACAACTCCTCTACAGCTTTTGTATGTGCAGAGACAGGCCTTTTCATCAATGGAAATTTTTACCAAAATTTTTATTTAGGTAAGTCTTGGACAAATACTTCTGCACACAAAACAAATAGGTACAAATCACAACTACTTACATATCCTAAATGTGGCAACACCATCACATGCTTAGTCACATGGGTCACTTTTAAAGGAATGGAATATTTTCATCTTATAAATATACTTACAGAATTAGTGGAAGGTTTCCATCTGAAGTTTTTGTGCAGGCACTTTTTTTTCCACCCAGCTCCAATAATTTAACTTATTTTTAAATGACTCGCTATTTTGACAGGGAGCAGAAGTTGCAGAAGCGCATCATCCTCTGGAGACTTTCCCTCCCCAAGAGGTTTCAACAGAGACGAGGAAAACGGTGACTAAAGGCTGCAAGACCACTTTCCCATTGGTGCTGCCTGGCTCCTAGCACTTACGCTGTGTCACTGCTAGGTACGGTAGGACTACAGTATCAACAGCAGCTAGAAGATTTAAGGGACCACAAGTTTTGAGGCATATCCTGGGAGGCTCAGAAATTGCTTTGCTGTTCCACAATGCTAAGTAGAGTGAGGACAAAGGAATGAAGAGATGACAGTGAGACAAACTTCAGTGCAAAGTGGGACAGACCAATAACTGCCATCACTAATTGCCATTCCCCAGGTAGGAGCTTGGGCAGTCCTTAGAAACATCACAAGCACCTTGGATTGCTTTATTGATATTTACTCTTCCTTCACCCTTAGTGATTTATACAAATAAGAGATTAGAAGAAGGAAGGAAAGGCAGCAATAGCAGGAGGGAAGCGAAGGGTAATTAGCGCTGACAGGATTGAGAAGATCAGTAGGGTCCTAGCAATGAGGGAAAAGACAGGAGGAAACAAAGGGACTGACAGGCATTTAGTATTTCAAGCACAGAAAGGTTCTTGCAGCTAGGGATGCCGAAGCGAGACTTGCTTATTATTATGACTATGACAAAGCAGAAAAAAACAGAACACACATTGATTAAAGCAGCAGGCATCTCCCTTGGATGCCGAGACTCAGCAAGGGGCCACAGTTTCCCAAGGAGGCAAGCATTTAAATTTCAGCTATTCTGAGACATGGACCATATGTTGGGGCCATCTGGAGGCTGCTTTATTTGATGGATGTCGGATGCCTCCAAAGGCACCAGGGAAGGGAGCTGAAATATTGGTGACTGATTGATGCTGAGGGCACTTAACTAAAGATGACCCCACTTCTTTAAAATTCACACCTGCTCTACAGGAGAAGCTCAGAAATAGTCTTCCCAGTGGAGATGATAGCTTCTACGGTTTTCGTAAAGCAGCAGCTTCTGATGAAGCATGCAGTCATCATTTAACTGATACAGCTGGTGAATTCAGTGGGGTGGCCATAGCTGTGCTCTCAGCCAGCAGTCAACAGCTGACCCACGGCACCAACTGGTGCATCCCATTCAGCACCAGACCTGAATTGTCACAGCATCATCAAAAGATGTGTTGAGTCAATGGATAAAGCCTATGACACAAAGGGCCCTCCATGCCTTCAGAGACCTCCCTGCTCTTTCAGTACCTCTTGAGAAGGCTTGCTAGGAAGAGAAGTTCTGCTGGGGCACCATCACAGTGCAATGCAAAGAAGCAGAGGAGAAGACACCCATGCAGCAACTCCTGGCTGACAGCTCTGCAGCATAGCTTATGAGGGACTTTTTTCTCTCATCCACAGAAGACAGGATGCTAGGACCCTGACAGGTCAGATAGTGAAGGACAAATCATGGCTCTAAGCCACAGCAAATGCTTATTTTACAGCTTAAAAAAAAACCAAAAAAAAACCCCAACAACAAAAAACCACAACAACAACAACCACCCACCAAATAAAAAACCCATCATTGAAACTCCAAAAGCAAACACTCTTGAAGGCAGGTAGTGTTTCTCTGTGTCTGAACATGCTTCATGTCTGGCAGACACCAGAAGTATCTGTTATAAAGACCAGCATGTAGGCACCCACCTGTCCAACCATAACTAGGCCTTTTGCTGAGACCTGCGCAGAGAATCATGTTTTGTCTCGCACCGACAGCGGGTGGAAGAAAGCGTGGAGAGCTCTGTCTGTGCAAGCAGAGAACAAGCAAAAGAGCCTAATAAACACATCTCTCAGAGCAGCTTTCAGATAGCAGCTCAATAGACCACCCTGCAGTTTGTTCCTGCCTGGAAAAACAACAGTAAATACTTTTTCTTCCCCAGCATTCAACAACAGAGCTTGGGAAATCATCTGAATACAAATGCTTATTACTCTCAGCATACGGAGATCTCCATGACTCACATCCAAGGACAGAGTGTAAAACACACTGCCGTTTTACAGCTCTTCCCAACAGCCTTTCCCCTAGCTTGCTGCACTCTCTTAATAGTCCCTAGGATTACGGTGCATGGTGCATTGAATTGCTCAATTATAACCCCCAGGGCCTGGTGATGCAATGCCATCCCACTTTGTGCTTTGCGTCTCAGGGAAAAAGAGAAAACCAGCTGTGAGGCTGTCAGGACCCTCATTGCCATGGCCTGAGCCTCGGAGATTGCGTGCAGGCTTCGCACGCCCCTTGTGCTGAGGTGCAAGATTTCTGATGCCTGATTTCCCCAATGTGGTTCTGGAGATTGGGAGCTGCCTGACAAATCCCGATTTCTCTTGGCTGTTGCTGAACAGCAAGGTGTAAGTCCTTTGTGAGGGCAAACTGAATCAGGTGACGGAGCTGTGACAATTAACACTGGCTAATAGTTGGCCTCTGCTTTGCAGTGTCACAGGGATATATATCTGGAAAGGATCTGGGGGCAGAGGGACACTCTTGGGGGATTTTGCCACTTACTGCTTGCCCATAGGGGACCTCAGCTAGCTGTGCAGTGGAAGTTAACCAGATGTCTCAGAGTTGGAGGGATTTGACTAAGCACAGATTACATCTCACTGGATGTTTTCATTAGCAGGCAGCAAAATGATGCCACTTACACCTCTAGAGCTCAAAGTAGAACAGAGTAATTCAAAGCAAGAGAGTCCTTCCAGCCCTCATCCCCATTCGGGCTGCAGCTTGTGCTTTATATTGTCAGCTCAGACAACAACTGGGATTTGGTAAAGTCAAGTGACAAGAAAGTACAGAGGAAGGATTATAAATATGCATCAGAGTCTCAGGCTGGAGATCAAGGGCACTTTTATGAGAAAATCATTTTAGAATCAAAAAAGTGGTGGTGAGGGTGCACACAAATGTGTAAAGCTTCGTAATGGCAAGCAAAGGATCCTGCCCTTGCTCCAGGATAGGAGGAATAGAGAGTGTTGTGGCTCAGACTTAAATCTCCCTTTGTCCCCTCCAAGTTATAAGCTTTTTGGGATGGAGGCTATCTTTAGCATGCAATTGTTCACCTGGCAAAATCTCAAATGAACCTATGGCAGTTACTGACAAACTACAGCGACAATGCAGGTTTGGATGTAGTTGCATGTCTCCATCAGGCAACCACAGTCCCACACTGTGTGTGGAAACCAAGTATTCATCTATAACCGATTGCTCCAGGGATCTCCAGTGCTAGTATTGAAGAAATATCAACTCACTGAAACCTGACCAACCTAGATACTTCAAAATAGGGACTACTTAATCAGGTTCTGAAAAACTTCAAAGTAAAATGTACAGAAAGAATCTTTGTGGGATCATTTACTCGCACAGAGTTTTGGTTGGTCAGCAGATCGAATGGTGATTTATTTCCCCTTGGCGTAGGAAACAAAGAATCAGCACAAAAGGTATAAACTGGTAGTAGTGCTTAGACCCCATCTACTAACAGAGGAACAGAGAAACATTGTTATGCATGCCAGAAATATTCCACTTGGTGACACCAGTTACCAGGAAACACATCATATATGCTTTGCAACATTAGCTTAGTTTTTTGGAAGAGCCACCCAGACCACCACAATGCTGAGAAGAGAATGCAGAGCAGTAAGTGATGCTGCACTCATTTCCATGATTCTGGGACTGCTAACTTTTCTAGCTCAGCATTATGAACCACGGTGAGTCGGTGTCAGTTTTATCTTTGCAAGTAGTTGTCCCATTTCTGTATACTTAAAAGAAAAAAATTAGTTTGGAGGAATGCACAGGCTGATTTTCCTAAAGAGGAAAATAAAGCTCAAGACAGAGCCCTGCACAGCCAGGAATTCTCCACACACTGTATGTTTTCACTACAACCACGCATTAGCATCATGGTGTAGCACTCACCTAGCTCAGTGAATTATTGACAGATTTGGGTCTTGGATTTCTTATAAATCCCCTCCTAAGCTTCCCAGTGCTTCAGCAGCACCTGGGCCAGGTAAGACCACGTGTGTACACAGCAGCAGCACAAGGAGGGTTGAGGCAGCTGCTGTTCTCAAGACTGAATTGTTATCCCTTACTATCCATGTGAGCAATCAACTCTCAAGCATCTGTGGCTATTATTCAGGCCCATACGTTAGAACAAATAATATCTGTCTCACTTCTACAACATCCTTTCATCCAGACACTCTAAAAATGGTACATCTGATCTTCTTCCCATTGCAAGGAGAGCCATTAACTTCAGTAGGTGCAGGAACAAAGTCCATTAAAGCTTACTGCATACTAGTACAATTATCTCCATTAGCGGGAAGGTAAACTGAGACACAGAAGGACACATTTTCCTCCAAGGTCATATGGTAAATCTACTGCACAGCAGAAACAGAAATCAGTGTTTCTCATTTCCAGCCCAGGCTTTGACCATAATTACAAGTGAGAGATGAAATTTGGCTCCCATTCTAGAGGTTGGGGAAGTTCAGGACCTTGAATCTATTCTTGGCTTTTGCTTCCTGCTTCAATGTGTGACTTTGGATAGGTCAAATTTTGATGCCTGTTCATTTGGAGTAACTAGCTATGCTTAGTTTCCCCATATATGTAAGATGTATCTATTAATAATGGGTTAGGCAGTTTGTATGTATATGCAAATATAAGCATTTAGTGCACAAGTGGTCTTGTTTTGATACTGTCATCTTCTGCTGACAACTAGTTCTTTGCAGCACCCAACCAGAGAGCAGTAACAGCAACATCCCTCACTTAGCAAATACCCTGACAGCAGAGATGATTTCAGGCAACTTGAGGAAACCTCAAGAACACAAATCCCCTTTATCCTCTCACTAGACACTAGAGAACATGCACACTAATGCAAGGAACGACCCTTCCATCCCCGTCTAGCTGACCTGCATCAAACCATCTCCATTCCTGTGAGAGGCAGCATACCTCAAAGGGTCCTTCTTGGTCAGGGACCATTCTGCTCTTACGAAGCACTGCTTAGGTAAAAATGTCACTGTCGGAAAACACCATTGCAATAGAATTGCTGTTAAAAAAAAAAAAAGCCTCCTCCCCCCCAAAAAAAAACCCCAAACAATAAAATAAAACAAAACCAACAAAAACCAGAGAGGTGATGCGCAAGTTTCCTCCTGCAGCACTGCCTGTTCAGAGTCCTGCTCTGCCCAGCTCAGAGCAGCACTTGGATGCATCACCCGCACAGCCTCTCCTCTGGGTTTTACACAAAGGAGTTTGAAAAGTCTCAGATACAGACACATACCAAATCCTGACCTTTTTT
>VXBL01002122.1:798781-837010 GCA_013400195.1 Aramus guarauna | reverse complement strand
TTTTTTTTTTTTTTTTTTTGACAGACCTTGTGTCTTCTGGGCAGACGGTAGGACAGCTCAGCCGCTCTGCGTCAGGCAGCACAGTGAGCGTCAGGCGCCTGGCAGCACCAGGGGGGACACGTTTAACTGCATGCACCTTTCTGCAAGACTTGTTCCAAAAGCTCATTAGGTCACATACATGTCCTTGAGAGATAATGGTCAATATTAACTCCTGTTTCACAGGACACTAACCTCATCCTCACAGCAAAGATAAGGCAAAATTTGAAGATATGGCTCTTCTTGCCCCCTAGTTCAGGGGATGCTCATTTTCCCAGCTGACTGCTGTATTTTCACAGCTGCTGAGCAACCTACAGTTGAAATGAATGGGCTTTGGATGGTTCAACACTCTTAAAAGTCAGCATGAGGGAAACCTTGGCCCTGGCAAATTCAGTCATAATTTTGCCTTTGAACACCCCTAGAGCTGGGACTTCACTAATAGTACTCAGAATTTCAACATCGCCACTAAACCTGCTCAAAATCACACAGTGAATGAATAAGGCCACTATTATTATCTGTTGGGGTATTCTACATAACACAGACCAAGACATAGTCCTGAACCAATTTCTATGAAAGCTAGAGCGGAAAAGTATTCAATCTTGATTTTAACACTCCTAGTGACATAGAGTTCACCATAATCCTCAGTATCAGATACTGTTCCCATGGCTAATTAGCTTCACAGTTAAACTTCAATTTATTTCTGGTCACAATGTGTCCACCTTTCATTTCGAACCACTGGATCTTGCTGTACATTAAAGAGCTGTTCTCCATCTAGACACTAAATAGATCAAATCACACTTCGATTAATCAAATTCCTGGAGCCTCTCATTATAAAATTTTCTGGTCGTTCTCATGCTANCCCCAATATCTTTTTTTGATTACAGGTATCAGAAACTGCCTCAGGTATTTTACAAGAGATCACACCAGTGCTGATTTCACAGAAAACACAATCACCTTACTGTTTCTCCAAATTTCTGTGCCTGCCCTCCCACAGATTTGCCTGTATTCAGTTACCAGCAAGGAGCTGCCCAGGCTGGATCTTCACTGCTGGGGAAGCAGTCGTGCTCCTATTGCACCTGTAAGTGCAGGCACGATAGATGGGAACAAGGAGTGCTCCGAGTAAATCCTGAGAGCTCTGGTTCGGTTGACTAGTCAGTGGTCCTGCACTTTTTCAGACTTGCTGCTTCTCAGAAATAGGCCACCCTCTCAATTCTCTGTACCCAAATACCTGCTTTTACAAGTAACACTCTACATACCATTTGCTTGTGCTAATTCAACGAGCAACTTGATGGCTCTCCATGAATGACCTGTCCTCATCTTCCTTACCCTTCTTCCAGGTCACTCATCACTAAGCAGCCAACAGCCATGAGCTGACCTCAGACAGACCCCACTATAAAGCCCCAAGAGCTGAACCCAGTGTTCCGAATTGCAGTTTGCTACTCTAGCAGCCACACCATGGTCCCACTTGTAATTCTGAAGAATGGACTCATAATTTCATAGATTAAGTTATTACTTTTCAAGACTGCCATAATAATAATACTTAACATTCCTGGAGCAATTTACATTTTCAAAGTGCTGCAAAAATGTTAATTAACAGCACGGTTACACCAGCTTCAGGAACCAGTCACCTCGAAACTGCTGCTCTGCTGCTTCATTCACATCCATACTCATTCCAAAAAAAAGTATCAGAAATCATTTAACTCCCATGTTCCTGGTAATCTTTTATTCTACCAATTATTTGAGCTTAATTTAAGGTTCAGTAATGAAGTGGAACTAAGGATATTAATACAAGCCTTAATAAATTCATGTAATTCCTACTGCCTATTAGAAGACCAGAGAAAAATTTGTATTACAAAAGTCTCAGCCTTCACTGAACGGGTTGCATAGTGCTGTGTTTTCCATGCAATTCATAAAAAGAAGCCTGACTTAACTGGATCCCAGCATTTCCAAAATTCACAATATTTTCTCCTTGCACAATTCAGCTATAAAAACCTTTGAAACTTACTGTAAAAGTACCTTATATTGGAAAAGACAAATCCATAAAGGATCATCTATTTATAATAAAAAAACCATCCACAGGTACTGGATGACATTTTATAAGGAATATAACACTCCCTCTTTAGGGAATAAACCAATTATTGGAGGTTGGGAAGAAGCTTTTCCTACAGAAGCATTGATCTGCTGCTGCTGTGTGAGAGGTCCCTGTGAAGCATTGGCCCTGGGATGCTGTCAGAGAGATAATGGACAACACCAACCATAAATCAGCTAGTGCGATAGCTTCCATTAGCTGGCACTTGCCAGGCTCATAGCTGGGTGCGAACTTCATAAACCCTTCAAGGTATTTGGATCCAAATGTTTCTACATTCCTCAGCCTCTCTGAAGGTTGGCAGAGCTAAACAGGCACTTCAAGAAGTGCTGGCACAAGAGTTGAAAATGAAATCACCAAAAAATGTCCCCTGCCATAGGTCTAGATATGCAACATCCAGAAGAAAGGCTGCCAGTGACTCTTGAAGCTAATTTTCATCCATCATGGAGAGCAATACACAACAGAAAGCAGCTTATACAGTGCCCCGCTGAGCATCATCTGTTTGGTGTGTATACTGCATTTTTTTAAATGTGTGAAAAATGAAAAACTATTTAAGTCCAAATGCTGAATTTGCAGACTCCAGCCTTATGCCAGACAAGATGTTGATCTTTAAGCTTGTCAACCTGAAAGATTTTTATATTTAAAGAAAGCGGCTTGCTTGCGTTACAGCATTCGAGTGAGATGAAGTCCATCTGGAACAGGTATAGAGCGGGGTCAGCAGGATCGGCCGACGAACGGAGCTGTGCACGACAAAGACTAAAGCAGCTTGGCCCACTTAAACCTAGCAAAACCAAATGCAAGAGGGAATATGATCATCCCTGAGGTATTTATAGGACAGCATTGGAGCCCAGTACAGATAAATATGGCCAAGAATACACATAACCTAGAAATTGGAAAGGTTTGATCGGCACAGGGAGGCTCTGAAACAGTTTCCCCAGCAGAAATATGGCTTTTAAGAGGGCACTTGAAGTTCATGAATGTACTGTACAAGGTGGTTTTCACTAATGGGAGGAAGCCAGACCAGCTGGCCAGAGAGGTCTTTGCCTCTCCTTGCCTGGTACAATGGCAGGTTGCTAAGGCAGAGGGGGATTTTAATCAGTCTTCTCTCTTAAAGCACAATTCAGCTTCCCACCTATGGGCCAGCTGCTGTCAAAATATTTTCTCTGTTTTGAAACACATACCTTGAGGGAAAACTCACATTGATGTTTCTCTTGAGATAATAGCAGCTGCTCTGTATTAGGGTTTCTTACAGATTTACTCTTGCTAAATACCCATTCAGCTCAGTGAAGATTTGACAGGAAAAGGAACAAAGCAGGAACTCAGAAATTTGATTAATGGAAGGCTAGAGCCAAAACCTGCCAGCTTCAAGTAAGAGCCAGCACTGGGCCTTGCATGCGTGCAGGAGTAAACTTTACTTATGCAGAAGTTCATCTGTCCTCAATCTTGTGCAGAAAAAAATAAATGTTGCTGCATCAGTTTGCAGTATTTGTAGGCTCTGGGCAAAAGACAGGCAGACAGCAGCACAGCAGCCATGGCTAAGGAAGTGATCTGCAGCAAGAAGAGCTGCACCGGCCTTTTGCTGCATGAATGAAGCAAAGACCTCGATCAGACACTGTCCTTGCCCACAGAGCACTTCACCTCAAACACAGGCAGATGCTAAAGCACCACTCTGGCCTACCAAGAACTCCCCAGGAGAGAGGATACCAGCTGCATGGTACATGACAGACACCTGGGCACACAGGCGGTCATATTTTCTACTTAAGTGCTTGCGAGATGAGGGATCTTCCGCTTGGAGACACGCTTTCACGCTATGTTTATTCTCTGTGCTTCCTCAGGAAACAATTCCAAACACCTGGGTCTTAAAACCCCAAATATCCATTGCAACTGATCTTGCTGCACAACAGTCTTCACTTGCAGAAAACATTTAAACCATCAGACAGCTCCATTGCAATTCTTCTTAAGACAAGCCAGACTGGGACAAAACCAGGTTAACTGGGGACAGAGTGAATTGATAAAGAAGCTTATTTGACCACTGACATAGCCTGTGGGACTTGTGCTGAGAAACTAAAGTATTGCCTGTTAACTCCAGAGAGAAATTTCTCTGAAAAAAAGGTCAGCAACTTGCTGGTGCTCCTTCCCACCGTAGAGTCTGCCCCGCTTTCCTAGACAAGTTACAGTATAGACATAAAACTGACTTTTCTCTGTCATATTTACAATGACCTAAAGAAAGTGTGCTTGACCCCAGGCAGTCCAATTTATTCATAAAGACAGTCTCATATCTTGTATCACAGCTATGATTTATTTATAAAGCATACTTGATCTGTTTCCAAAATGCATTCCACTTAGCACTGAAACATCTGTTTATTGGAAATCAATACATATAATTGCCCTGCACATACCTACGGAAGTTCTGTTGTCACACTCATTGAGAGATTTGCGGTTTTATGTTAACACCTGCACCGTGGTCTAAGTAGGGAAAGAAGCACCCATGGGCATGGCAGGTCTATTGGGTAAGCACCACGGGCACCTGGTTTCTCCCACTCGAGGGACATGATGTTTTTCCTCAGTAGAAGACTTGGGACAAGCTCACAACATGGACAGCTGGGAGCAATGAGCTGGGCCATGCACTGAAATGCTGTAGACATGCTACTGGATCAGACCAGTGCTCAACTGGGCTAATGGTTTAAAAATTATATAAATTATTAGTATTACTTTTACAAAATAAGTCTTTATACTACTGGCTTCACTGACTCTTTCCTTTTCTCTATTCTCCTGTATGTATACCATAGCTAGATACCCCTGGTTTCACATCATCCTTGGGTAAATCCTCTATTAAACTAGTAGAAAGATATTCTTGCCAAGATCAAACATACATTCAAAGGTGGTGTGGGGAAGAGGTCTGGGTCTCTCAAGGTTGGTGTCTACTTCCAGCACACCTATGGAATGGCTATGGCCCTAGGAAAAGAATAAACTCCCTTGTTTTCATAAAGTAAAAGTTTTGGGGATAAACATCAGGGCAATAAGGTCTGCCAAGACCACAGAGAGAACAGTTGAACTTGGAGGGAAAGCAGTTCATATCAAACTTTTTTTACCATATCATCAGGAGGCTGGTTCTGCAATGCATAGAGCATCTAGCCGTCCGTATGAGCTAGGATGACAGGTAGGAGAGCAGCAGCTGGTAGCAGACAGGTTTAAACACTTGGGAGATCTTTCAGTTTGAAGCCAATCACACCTACAGGAGAGGATACTCATCCAACCTCTGCTGCTCACACCTCCTCCTAGATGGGCCCATGGTGCTGGCCTGATGGAGGCACAAGGCCCATTCATCCTCAACAGCCCACGTAGCACAGCAGGAACAAGTCATTTATATGGGTTGAGCCCTGCTGGTTCTCATCACAGGCTGAGCTTTCTCCATGCTCACCTGAAATCAGGAATCACTACCGAACAAACTGGTCAGAAAATCTCTGTCCCAAATGAGTTATGGTTTCATCCATCAATGACAGGACCAAGGAACCCAAACACCACCAAAGCCACTCTGAATCACCAAGGCTCGGGGCAGCAAATAACTATTATATTTAACATATCACAGTGCCTTAGCATAGCCTCGTGTGGGATCAGCCATAGACTTTTATATTTGTCCCTGTCCTTCTCAAGAAACAATTTCTTTAAAATGATTAATTTTCCTCAGCAGTAATTAATAATCCCCAAGTAGTGAACTGAAATGACAGACTGATATTTCTACTTGAATCCTCAGGGGAAAGTTGGGTTGTTTTGCTATGCTCTCTAAACCTGACATAAAGTTAAAAATAGGAAGTTTAATATGCAGCCTGTAGGACTTTTTCTGCCTGTAAGGCAATCTCAAGGGATGTCTCAGTTCAACTACGAGCTCGCAAAGTCCTGCTGTCCTAGAGAAGGCAGTGACATTCATTTCCTTCTTATGCAGCCCAGGCTCAGGAAAACACTAGCAAGAGCCCAAAAAACTTTGTCAATTAATACAACTGAAGATAAATTACAGCAAAAGCTTTTAAACATGTAAGTCAACACTGAAGCCTGCTTAAAGCTATGTGCTAGAAACAGCACAAGGAAAACTAGAGATTTTAGCCTACAGAAATTGTCTGGGAGCAGATGTCATACCTACAGATGACAGGCAACTGGGTGGGCAAGTACAAACACATATTCATGTTTCTGCTATTAATTAGCCCTGGTGGATTGGAAGCTGTAACTTTGGGAACAAATTGGTTTTGTCTTAAAGGTGATTTTCCAGCTCAGGTTTCGAGTCTTGAGATAGGTCCATACACGTTACCTTTCCCACACAGATCAAAAAGTCAAGACTATTGAACGAATATTGTGGTTAATTCATATCAGTTCTTCATTCAAATTAAAAGTTGTTACAAGCTCATTCTATCAGCATTTTTGTCAAAGAAATTCTGAAATCCTTTATTTTCCTGTGTTTCATTAATAAAACAATATCTTGGAGTAAAAATGGGAAAATTCCCAAAGGATTAGTCTAATTTCTCTCCCTGTTGAACTGACAGTGCATTTCCCTAGCACAATTCTAATGAGAAAACAACTACTGAAAACGAACCAAGCCTTCAACTCAGCATTAAATCCCAGTGCACTATAAAAGCCAGGCTGGTTGTCAGGTGTGCTTTAAACTATGGAGAGTTCGTTTAGAGAAGATCTATTTTCAGAAGAGTGGAAAAAAAGTCCCTTTTTTCTAGATCATCTTAAGCAACAACACCTTTGTCTCCTTGGTGTTTGCACAACTCTGCTAGAGAAACCCAACCACTGCCACGGGCAGGCTCCCCAGGCTGCAGACTGGTGACACCAGCACCTCTGATCCCTCCAGGGAGACTAGTTCAGGTCTAGGCAGAGTTTGTCACAGCTGTCAGGACTTTTGGCCTGAGTTAACAGGTCCAGGAAGATCTGACCTGCCAGACCTCCTGCAGCACTGTGCTGGTTTAATAAGCCCTCCCAGAATATGGAGCAACTATAAACATGGTGCAAACACACTCAACTGAGGTTTGGAAACAGAACTCCCTCTACCAGCCAGGTTGGTTTTTTGATTTTTTTATTTTATTTTCTATTATTCACAATATCCTAAATTCCCATTACTCTCAGTCACAGCATAGCAGTTCTTTAAGGTAATGATACTAATAGTTTCCCTAATTCTGTAAATTTACACCTGTAGACATTTCAGGTAAAAATTAATCCCTGATTGCTTTAAGCAAAAGGGCTCCCTGACACAGACATGCAGTTATTTCTCCCACCCAGCTTCCCACAGCATCTGCCACAGCCCTGCTTTCTCAGGGTGAAGAAACATTCCCACACTTTTCATTCCTACCACAAGGCTTGGACATATGTGCGGGTTTTGGCTGCAGAGTTAATTTGCTTCATAGTAGCTAGTATGAAGAGATGTTTTAGATGTTTGCATTGTTGCTGAGCAGTGCTTACACAGAGCCAAGGCCTTTTCTGCTTCTCACACCATCCCACCGGTGAGTAGACTGGGGGGTGCACAAGGAGTTCAGAGGGGATGCAGCTGGGACCGCTGACCCCAACTCAAAGGGATATTCCATTCCATACCATAGGGCATCAAGCTCAGCATATAAAGCTGGAGGAAGATGGAAGGAGGGAACATTCAGATTTATGGTATTTTGTCTGCCCAAGTACTTGTTACATGTGATGGGAGCCCTGCTTTCCTGGAGATGGCTGAACACCTGCCTGCCCGTGGGAAGTGGTGAATTAATTCCCTGGTTTGCTTTGCTTGCATAGCTTTTCTTTTCCTTATTAAACTGTCTTTATTTCAACCCATAAGTTTTCCCACTTTTACCCTTCTGATTGCTCCCCCATCCCATTGGGGGGTAGCAAGTGAGCAGCTGCACTGTGCTCGGTTGCCAGCTGGGGTTAAACCATGACAATACGCTTGCTTGAGAAATGTAGCTGGCTCTCAGCACCATTGCATGTGCCCCTGCACAGTCTGATTAAAAGCTTGACTAACACCAGCAAACACAAGCTCTGAGCAGGCTCAGATTAAGCCACAGCATGTGGTTTGCAATGTTTACTTCCCTGGGAGGATGGGACCCTGGCCCAGCCGCAGCACCCTGTGTGAGAGCATCCAACAACATGCTGTCCCATATGCCACTTCCCATGGGCATGCTGGAGCTGCTCCAACACCATGGCAGGGCTGCCTGCCCATGTCCAGCCCAACACGTGCCTCAGTCATGCTGCAAGCGCAAACGCACAATTATGCAAGGGCAAACCCAACCATGATGGAGCTGCTGCATAGCATGGACCCCCAAGATATCCAGTGCAGCCCTCGCCCTGGCTCAGCTTCTAGCCCTGCAGCTCTGGCACCCAGATGTTTCCCCAGATGCACTAGCTGGGAAGCCTGCAAGACCAACAAGCTTCTCTGAGCAGAAGGTGACCACTCCCGCATGCCTGAATCAGCCCTACTCTCTACCTCGGGCCGCCCTGTCCTCTGTGTTAACCCCTGTCTGGAAACAGGAGGTGACAGGCTTTACCTGTGCTTTCAGGTGTTGGGAGGTTGGTTTCTGTCCCCTGAAAGGACACAAGCCTCCTGGTGAAGTTTACAAGCTGCCTACTACATAAATTGTCTGTGCATCCCCCAACATTGTTTCATTTCAAAACAGCCCTATGCTTGCTAAAAAACTTAGCTGGCTTTAAGCTGATTAATGAGTCGGTGTAACAAAACTTGTGCCCGCAGGCAAGAAATAAGTTTTTACTAATCAAAAAGTGTACAAGCCCTCAAGCTTGTATTACATGTGCCTTTCCAGGGCATCGTACTGCTACTACCAAAACTCTTGCAAATAACTTAATTTGTTTTCAGTTTCAGTTACAGGTTAAGGCAGAAAACATAAGAGCAAAAGAGAGGAAAAAGAACAATTCTTGCAAAAGAAGTGTCATTTGCTATGCTTAAATAGCTCTGTTTGTGGTATAATCACCCAGCTACTGCAAAAGCTGTGTCTTAGTGCAAATGGCACTGTGCTCTGCCATCCAAAGGATTTAAGCTACACAGCACACATGCAAATAAATATGCAGGGTCATCTTTTGGTAAGTAGTATCCTGTAGCAGGGGCAGAGTTGAGATCTGTATTCCAGCTATAGACACTCAGCACCTTGACCACATTCAGCCTGGAAACCTTAAATAAATAATAAAATTCCAGCCCAGGTTTCAAAGCACCCAGAGCTCCGAAGTTCCTGCATCTGGTGCTGCAGGTACCTTGCAAATCTCCCTGCAAAAGGCTGTGAATGCAACGAGCCTCTTAGCTCAAATCAGTGGCTGCAAGACACTGATTGCAGGTCACTGCCCACACAACTGCTGGAGCTCAGCAGAATTAAATCCTTGGAACCAGCCAGAAGATGCTGTTGTCCCTCATAAGCACAGTAGCAACACTGCATCATTTAACTACATCACTCCTGCAGCCACTGCCAAACATGGCACTTTGGGGGCATTTGTTTTAAGTGTCATTGTCTTCTACATATTAGCATACACTCCAGTCAAATCCTTTATTGATCATTGCCAGGTACAATGAGCCTTGTTACAACCCAAATTAAAGATTCTTGAAAGCATTGCCTTAATTTACAATGAGGAGAAAGAAAACTGTTTTAATAAATTTAAGGAATTTAAACCCAGTCAAAATCCCTTTTCTGATAAGCATAGCTGATATGGGTCTTAGCTCTCTGATAAACACCAACTCCCTCGAGGGACTAAGCCAAGCAGCTGAAATGAGATATGGACAGTCCCCTACTGCTACTCTCCCAGGAAGGGAGACAAGGTCCCCTTGGATTCACAGGTCATCCTCACCATTCCTCAGGTCTGCAAAGGAAAACTTCATCAAAGGGGCTTTTCTTGGTGGGAGATGTACTTGCTGATCTTTGTACAACAATGAATCCTCAGAGGTGATATAGTTTTAAATCACTACAATTAGCTTGAAGTGTCAGAACTTCCAGAGAAGTGAGATTATTTTATCAACTGGACTAAAGCTAGAGGAAACTGAGGTAACAAGACACCCACCCTTTCCCAGAGCAGCTTTTTTCAACACTTAAGTTCAACAACATGAAGGGTTTTGTTTTTTTTTTTTTTTCCCCAGAAATCAGGTTTGCAGGATCCAAGTGCCTTGCCTCAGATCAGCTGGCAAGTTCACTGGGGGCCCTGGGAATCATCACCCCGGGGTGACAGGACCAAGTTCGGCACACAGTTACATTTGTATGCACACAAAAAGCCCCATGAAACACCATAGCTACTGGATTTCCTTTTTTTTTTTTAGGTTGACATTAAGTAGTATATTAAGAAGTTAAATTCCATTATTAATGAAAATGTTTCCAGCTGAGCTATTATACAGCACCCTTAAAGGAAGTTGCCAGGAGGTGGAGCATTAGCAGGAACAGAGCTGGCAATAGGATGTTTGTATATGGACTGGCTGAATCACTGCCCTTCTGTGCCTACCATAACCTCCCCAGGTAGAAAAATATCATTACAAACTTCATTTGTGTAGCTAATTACTGATCTACAGCAGCAAACTAATAAGGCCATAGGTGGAGGGGGAGAAACATTTGGTGCTTACAATTCAAACTCTCCACTCTGGGGGGATATGGGATAAACAAACCAACTCCACACAGAAGTCTAGGTGCTAAGAAAAATTCCACAGCAGAGGGTGAAAAACAATTTTGGGTTAATTAACATCCATGAGTCAAAGCCTTCCTGGCAGTGTGAGCAGGGAGAGAGGAAGCAGCCTCTCCAAGGTAAGTCGGAGCACTGCACAGCAGCTCTCAGCCTCAGCTCTCCGCTACCTGCAGGCTCATGCGGTTTGCTAAAGAGCAGCTAGAAACAACGTAGGTATTGAATAAAGAATTACTTGGGAATTCAATGTTCCTCTTCCAGGGACAAGAGGGAGACAGTGGACAGATCCAGTTGAACATTTAGACACTACTTTGTTTTCATTTCACAACAACATGTTTTCAGAATTATCACCATACTTCAGCAGGAATTAACTCTTCCCATTGATTACACCACATGTGTTACCCCTTCTCTTCCATCTTGCTTGGGTATCCAGAAAAAAACCAAAATCTCCATCATCAGGTGCTAAAAGCACAAGTTCCCATGACTGGACTGGAAGAGAGCCATCACTTTTCCATGTGGGACAATGACATGCAGAGGATGTGGGATGTCCCACTTTTTCATGTGGAACAATAATTGGCATTAAGTAGTTGCAGTAAAATCACTTTAAGGTAGAGTAAAAGCTGGCTTTTCAGTTGTTTGATTTTCACACTAATGAACAAGTTAAACTTTATTTCTATCATCTTTATCATTCATAGTGGCAGGCAGCTGAGGAAGCACTTGAGTTTTCCATGCATCAGCTTATAGGCATGTGTGCAGTTTTTATGGCTAAGCATTATGTCTCCTACTGTTACTTGTGATCCAGACTAGCTTTCATGTTCCCCACCCCCCACAAGGTGAAGAGCTTTAAAGAGTTTTTGTCAAGCAGGTTGTGAACAAAATTGAAATAACCACAGCAAATTAATTGGCAGAGACAGAAGCTCCCTGGGGTGCTACAAAATGATGAAAAGACTACAAAACTTCTTAGAGGACAAGATAGATGTACATACACATGCATGACCATGTATTCCTCAGCCTTGTATCCTACAAAGGTGTACACAGAGTGGCTGTAAAAGCTGCAGTCCTGCAGGTTTTCAGACTGACCTCAGCACAAGTGCAAAACAAGAGATGCGATGTGCACAGAGAAACCTGGTAGCCAGAAGGAGAACCACCACCACCACCCCGCTTTGGTTCATGACTCCCACTGCACAGTAGTCCTTACAGTCACCTGGCACTTGCTTTGCTGAAGTGCAAATGCTGGTTTCTGACCCAGCAATGTTTCCCTGCAGCACCAACAGCAGCGGGAAGGCAGGACTGGGGGGGGTTCAGCTCTCTGCTTCGCTCAAGATGACCCCTGAAATGCTGAGCTCGTGATGTTATTAGCATCAGCAAGCAAGGAAGCCAGCCAAGAGCAAAATGTGTTTTATCTTTCTGTCAGTAATTGAAGTGGGCCAGCATTCAACAGCACATTGTGCCAGTATTTCTTCGAACACCAAATGGGTATGCATCTTTCAAACTCGGGCTGTAGAGTGAACAGGCTGGATGCTGCAGCTTCTGAATTTCAACTTCAAGTGCTGCTTGAGATAGTAACGCTTTACATTACATGCCTAGACAAAAAGTTTTCCCGCTCTGGACCAGTTTTCACCATTGAGATAATTAGAACAGGCTACTGGAGTCAAATTCAAACAGACCAAGGGAAAGCCTGAGCCCATCCAAGTTTCCCTGCAATAGTTTAACCCAGATTAACAGTGGACAGTCCTAGCTACATACAGCATTTGCAATCTGGAGAGACAAGAAGCACAAGTTCACCGCTTCAGAAAGATAAGCTGCTCTTCAGAGAAAGAAGATATCCAAAAATGAAACAAGCAAACTTCATGTAAATAGATTACATTAGGATTTTTGGGTTCTCTTCCAACCCATGGGCTAGCACAGGACATAGAAAGGACTCCTCTAGCGCTGTGGGTGCACCAGTGAGACCACCACCTTCTTTCACAAATAGGTTGATCAGGATGGCACTTCTGCGGAGCAATTCAGTGCACAGACTCCAACCCCACCATGCTTCTTACCCATATCAGCTCCCTGGGAAGCTACACAAGTGAGGAGAGGAAATCCTCAGGGTCTATAACTTACTTATCTCCCATAGTCATAAAGGCTTCAGACTGATTGGCAGCCTGTAAATTCAGCTCTCCAGCAACCAGCATTACTTTCACTGGCAACACATTCTTCACAAAAGCCCCTGTGTTTGCTGGCCTGGAGCAAAGCAGACCCCAAGCAGCACTCCAGCACCTGAAACAGGAGATATTGGGCCACAGCCGTCAAGGACACAGATGTCCTCTGCCTGGCAGCTCGCACCAGCCTAAGCAGAGGGGCAGCGTTTTGCATGCACAAAGGAGAAGCAGGAGAGCCCTCCACGAGTTACATACTTTAAGTATTCCATCAAGGCAGCCCTCAGGCACTGCAAGCTTCAGCCATGATGAGCTTTAAACACATATCAGGAGCACTGGTGCTCAGAGGCTACAGTCCATATATTATCCACTAAATGGCTAGTACCATTTGTCTCAGACCTGTCACTTCATGTTCTAAGAGCAAAAAAAAGCAGCCAGGTAATGTAAGTCTTTTTGAATGCTTGTAGTCTACAGTAAAGGTCTACATTTATGAACAAGATCCTGGACAAAATTAAACATAATTGCCCCATCCATTCCCAAAGCAAAACAAAGCAACTTTCATTTCTGCAAAAACAACCAAAAGCTGTTCATCTGAGAGGGTTATTTTGTTTAGAAAGGCTGGGTTTAGCTTTTTTGGACTTTTCAGCTATAGTACATTTTTTCTTTAATTAGTTTAGTTCAACCAGCAAAGAGCAGGAGTTGAGCAACAAGGGTCTGCACATAAAAGCATTTGAAATTGCTGGCTGGCTAATGCAGTCTAAACAGACATTGCAATCTGCCTGTCAGACTTATTAGAGGGTAGTATTGTGTTCTGTATATTACATTACTATTATTGTATTTTCCAGGAGAATGAATTATCCACTGGTAATGATTTCATATGGGTAAATGAGGCTGCTAGGTTCGCTTCATTAGCATCTTTTCTGCAGCCCCCAGCATTTAAATTAGAGATTCTCCTGGACCATACAAAAGGACAAGTGTTTACTCAAGTGTTTTACCAGCCTGCCAACACAAGCACCTCTGCATCCCGCAGTTCCTGTCTCCACTGGGGCTTGCAGAAGCTACAGAAACAGGGGTGGTAATACAGACCTGAGAACTGAGCAGCTCCTGACAGAAATGGGATTCTACCCCATGTGTAGTGTTATCTCCTGATTGCATACAATAAGGGACCTCTGACCAGGATGGCAGTGTTTTTTACACATTCATCTCTTCAGTAAGAGACACCCTTTGAAGTAGATCAAAGGGAATACCAAGTATTTTTCAAGTGCAGGTAGCTATGCTAACTGCCCTGTGAGCACTTCTGGGATTTCCCACCCAAATTTCATGCCCAAACTCACTTCTGCCCTCAGACCCAGCCAAGGGGCAGCAGAGCTGCTGCCGCTCATGCCCAGGGCCCATTTCAGATGAGCAAGATAGACAGTGCAGGACTATGGGGCATCCTCCCAGGTCCTGGGGAGCACAGTGCTGTGATCCTCAGGGCTGACATTACCTTTCTATCCTCCTGAACCCCCAGCCTTCCAAAGGCGATGCACTGTCCCTGTGCCAGCACCCACACCTCCCTCCAGCAAAGCTCCATCATTTCCACAGCCCCAAAACCCTGCACAGCCAACAGCATAAGGCAAGATGCAGGCAGGGCAGGGCTGCACACCCAGCACAGGAATCAGCTGTACTGAAATAGTGCAAACTCAGAGCAAATAGAGGAGCAAAGAAAAATGGTTGTATTTCCTCTGATGGCTTGGCTGGCAGTAGCTGAGGAGAGGGGCATCCTTCTGTTCAGGTTTTGTCCCCATCCCCAAGACTCCCTTCATGTTGAGCCGTTCACCCTTGCAAGGAGAATAAGCAACACTGCAGTCAATGATAGGACTGAGTAGAGAGAAGGGTCATATGTTGTGACAGGATGTGATGCAAAACCACATCTATGTGAGATCGAACAGGCTGCTGGAACAGGAACATGGGCATATGGCTAAATCCAGCTCCTGAAATGACTTAAGACAAAAATAATTTTAAAGGATATTTTAAATTCACTGCTTTAACTCACTTCTGCTCTATTAGTGAGGTGGTTTGTTGGCTATATCACTTGATTAGAAAATGGAAATACTTTAACATACAGAACATGTAAAATAGCACTAGTTGTGACTGAGTAAGCCCCTTCAACAATGTCTTTTAAAAGGCAATATGTGTTTGGCTAAGTAGCTGGTGTATTCCCAAGGAAAGTTTATTTCACCAGCACTCACCATGTCATCAGCTAATTATAGCAGCACTGCAGCTATCTGTGGTGTAGCGGTAATTGTAACTGGTGTGCACAAAGGAGCAATAGCCATATAACTGCTTTTCACTGCCACTCCACAGGAAAGGTTCTCAAAGAGCACTGCAGTTATTTGCACCTACACCTTCACAGCTCCACAATTTATCAGATGTTTCAGAGTCATGGAAATGCAGGGAGAGATGAGATGAGGCAGGCATGAAAGACTCAGGAGAAGTCCCCTTACTCAAAGAGGGTTTCTCTCCTGCTTGGATAGAGCACTGAGCTCTCAAACATCACTAGCCTCAGACAGGTGGACTGCAAATTGCACTGGCAAATCAGTTGATCTTTAATTCTTAAAAATGCCTTAAGTAGCCAGAGGACCCCTATATTTGAAGGTTTGAGGTTTACAAACAACTTTGGGGGCAGGGGAGGGAGGGTCTGTACAGTAGGTCCATATATCTAATGAGGCAATAATTAAACATCTAATTTCCCAATCATGCTTTTGATCTGGTGAGCAGTGCTCTGGGTTAAAAGCACCCTCAAACCTACAAATGCAAAACAGAAACAGCTTAGCATGGGGAACAGCTCTTCAATTGCTGCCAGCAGTGGTGAGGACTATCACCCTTCTAGCTTAAGGATCCACCTTCTCCAACAGATTCAGATCTTCTCTAAGATGATTTTGCTTCTGCTCAGAACTGAATCTTGATTTTTCAGAAAGTTACAGCACTGATTAGATTTGAGATGATTAAGAGTCTTTTCAAGTCCAAAATTCAGGTAGTTATGCTGTAACAGGCTGTTCTACTACAAAACCCTAAAGGCAAATCCAGTTTCAAGTTTAGTTTCCAAGAACAGCTTGTACTCTGGAAACATACTGCCAGGACTGTCTGAAACAACACCTTCAAGAAGTCATGCCTACAGTCATATGCAATTAGCTGTTATGGGCCTGACAAACTTGACCTTTATAGCTCTTACTCAGCCTCAATAACTGCAATAGCTCTAGACTTCAATCCCTAAACATTATCCTCGCAGTACTCAAAGCATAGCTCAACCACAGCACGCCAGCACCTGCAATAGTGACTTACTGGTACAAACTGGACCATCTCATAGCACTCCTGGATCAGGAATATTTGCCAAACTTAGCCCAGTGGAGATGAGCTGAGAGCTCAATGACGACAAAGCATACACCTCTGAGGATAAAGCAGGCTTGACGTCACCAGTATTGTCACAGCATGCTGTACTGCACAACTCAGCAAGGACATGCGCTCGCACAGCACTGAAAGCCTGATTCTGAAATATCAGAGCAAGACGAGCTAGCTCCAAACCACCATGCTCAGGCATGGATAGCAGGTTAGCCAGGACTGAGTCAAATTCAGCAGAGACTGCAAAACCAGCCTGAAAACACATGTAGCCCTAATGAGACCTCTGCACTGCTTGGGCTGGGCTGTTGCTGCCACCACAGACGGCTCTTGTAAAATGAACTGGGGCCTGACATCATGATGATGCAGTGTAAATGTACCCTGCAGACCTCAGCTACAGCAGATAACTGAAAACCCTCCTTTGGCAGCAAACAGCCCTGAAAAAGTAATTAGTTTTCCCTGAGTTATTAGGAAAGTGAGTAATCGTGTACAGTTATAGCAGTGCTGTAGACACTGCACTCCAACCAAGGGAAAGGCAGAGCAGAAGAGATTTGTTTGCAGTCCGTAATTGTTCTCTGCCCTGACTTTGCTCAAGCAGCTACAATTATTAATCTGTAAATTTCAACATCAAAAGCAGAGATAACTAAATAGAGGCAAGGTCAGATGGAAAAAATAATCCAATTTTTTACATTACATTAATTTTTTCCAGCTGAGATATCTTTCTTTTTGAGCTGATATTAAGAGCATACATATTTTAAATAAGTCCCACTGGCCACGTATGCCAGAGTGCAGCATAGCAAAAAATAATTAAAGTAATTGTTTTTAAGGACAAATTATATTCACTTTAATTTTGCTAGGATAACAATTTGCACAGCTGAAAAGAAATCAGACATGAAACTCTCTACTGAATTTATTTCCCTACTACAAGTAATTCTCTGGATTCTTCTGTGAAGAGAGAAGCTCCAGTTTATGAGGGAGGCAAGCCCTAGGTATCATTACCTGTGTACGGAACAAAGTAGCACAGGGGAGGAAAGGCCTATTGATGCTAAGTCTGCCCATAGGGAAAAAGCTGAAAAACATGAACACAGACTCCAGGACCCATGTTCAACTACAGTGATGGAAGCAGGAGAATATTCTTAGCCTGGGGACAAAAATAAATTAATGTAATTACTCCAAACAACAAGAAAAATCTATTATGAAGAGATTTGTCTGTCAAAGCAAATTAATTTTTCCTGCAGTCTAGGTCAAGTGAAAAGTGAAAGAAGGAAAGGGGAGCTTAGGTGAAAAAAATTCACCTTTTCCTCTCAAATCCTAAAACTAGAAACTGTTTCAGAACTTTAAACTATTTTCATGGAATACAACATCTGGGATCATTTCACATAGAAATCACATTAGCACATCTCGTCCATAGCACAGCTAGGCTGGTTCTCACCTCTTTAATAGCTAAGCTATAACACCTTTTTATGCACTAAATAAGCAAGTTAGTGCTATTACAGAAATATCACACTATAAGGACAAACCTGTCTTGTGATTAACTCCATAGCAGCAGAATCCTACCAGGGATGAATTAACCAACATCATTTTTCCACCTTTTCCAAAATGAGGACTCAGGTATTTTCAAAATCCTTTTTCCATTCATCTCTGCTCACAGCACGTGTAGCTTGCAAAAAAGTTCCCTTTATCTTCTGTAATTAATTTTCACTGAGCTGGACAGCAGAAAACAATACTCCCATGAGGAACTCGTGCTTGGTCCACAGTGAACTGCAGCATCATGTATCTGAGAAGTAGCCTCAGATTATTCAGTGTGTTGCTGCACTGATTCATTGTCTTGTCATTGAACATAGCTAGATGTTTATTAACAATGAGAACAAATACATTTATCTTTTACACTAAGAACTGTCTTTCTGAAGAAAAGAGGAGAGGCACTAAGAAGGAACTGAGATATTGGTATACTTAAAAACATAGAGCTGGCATCATGGTAGTTGATTTAATGATTACCACATGAGGAGCATGAAATTTAACAGAAAGTGTGAACTGCCACAAACAACTCCAGTTTGTTTAGATTTCTCCATTCTCAGCATAAACATGGGCTGCATAGACCAGTATCCCATCTCCTACAGGGTATTAGCAGAGAGACAGGAAAAGGTATCTAGGTGCACACCATAAACATTAGCTACTTGCCCCTAATGTTCTCATATTCACTGATCATTCTACTTTTAAGGGTTTCCTGAACCAATTATTTTTATTTAACAACACTCAGGGAATTCAAGGATGCACAGTGTTCATTAACCCCATCAACATCTCCCTTGACAATGCAGCTGCCCTGGGACAGATGCAGCCACCACCAGATCACCTCCCACAGGTGAACCCCACATCCCTCTGTGGGGTAGCTCAGGGGTACATCTGAATTTCCTTCCTGAGCCATTTCCCAGAAAAATCTCAGACCAGGATCTCAACTCCAACATCACCCTATAGTATCAATGATTTAGAAGCAGAGACAAAACACAGGAGTAAAGTTTCCAGGTCATAGTTGGCACAGGTCTGCAGTGAGAACACTGGCCATGCTCAGAGACATCTGCTCTATCCATGGGATTACAAACCTGCGTCACCCCCAAAGTCTGCCACTCTGCTGACAGGACACATCCCTGGACCTGATAGCTGCTCCAGCCCAACAGTGAGGTCCAAAGGACTCTGCTGCAGCTTTTGACACCAAGCACACAGCAGCTTTGAGACAGAACCCCAGGAACAGCCATCATTCCTGCTCCTGGCCCCCAGGCACATCCTGCACATGCCATCACTCTGCTTCCACCCTGATCACAGGGGCAGCTCTCAGCTCCAGCAGGAAACATCCTAAAAGTCTGATCTCTAGCATAATGTTAAGCATGGCAAAAATACAGTTCCTGAAGGTGATCTTGAGTCAAGATCATTTACCATAAGTCACTTCTGAGATTATTTAAACAACATCTACCCTGCAATGAATTCACACCCCACTGCTAAGAGCATGCCAGGGACAGACTTGCTCAGGGGCACAGGGTACTTTCTCTGAAGCAGAATGTAGCCATCTCAGAAATCATCATACACCAGAAGCATCATCATCAATAACAAATGAGACCTCCAAAGAATCTTTAAAGTCTTGGTTTGGCTACATTAAGGTTAGAGCTTGCAGCTGTGTCTTTGGTAAAAGAGATTCCAACAGCATACTACTGTGCATGATGCTATTCAGGGAAAGAAAATATCCTGCCACACTGCTCTAATTAATAAAGATTCAGTACATCCGTCCATGGCTAGTAGACAGAACAGTTGTAGCTACCCTCTCTGTTACTGCTTTGGATGTCTAGGGCACATACAGGTAAAGCAGACTTACAACACAGAAAAAACAGTAAAGAGCAAGAGGAGAGAAAAATACTGTTTATGACTTCAACCTGCACTAGACCATGATTTAAAGCATCAGTTCCTAACCACCCGCAATCTGAGCTGGATTTTCTAAAGGCCATCTTTCCTTTTGCACATACAGCAAGTGTTTGGTGACACCTGCAGTTACTCTCAAGGGTTCTGACTTGCAAGTGCACCTTACTAGCAGCATTGACGAGGGCCATATTTCATTCCACATACATTTACTGATTAAATGCTGCATTACAGCAGACTGCCTGTTGAAAGCATACATACCAATAATACAGAACTAACCACCCCACAGAGACCTGCCACTCGCCACATGCAAGTGCTCAAGTTTCCGAGCCTGGGACACGCAGACTTGCAGCTAGCCTTCTGCAACACCAAGCAGGTTAAAAGCAGATAGGCCAATTACTGAGCTCATCTCAATTCCACCCAATTCAAGTGGGAGGGTCAAAACAATAGGGAAAAAATCCCATGTGATTTTGAACACTTTACATCTGGCAACAGCACTGTTCCCCATTAACAGTCTTTGCACAGTTGTTATCTGGTGTAACACATCATCATTCCCACAGCACAGAGAGAGAATTCAAGATGTCACATTTGCCAGCTCTCCATATTGAAATCACATGGCTGCTGTATAAACTTTCAATTATGAAGGGAAGAGGCCGAGGGTGGAGGAGATAATCCTTGAAAGAACTACTTCAAAAGCAGAGTACAGATGAGGTTTCAGAAAGGCTAACTTAGAAGCCATGTGATGTACCTATTGTTTTGATATCAAGGTCATTCATAACACTGAGACACTGCTTTCTCAAAGGAAGCCTTTTAAAAATGTTTTCTCTATTTGTTTCTACAAATCAGCTGATTCTTGTTATAAAAATCCCATTGAGTGGTCCACAAACCAAAGAATTCCTTCTTTTCTCAAAGAGTAAGACTGAAACAAATAAGGCACAGCAAGGCGGCAAGATAATCAAGGAACCCTGCTTACACCAAGCTAATGAAATCTTGAGCTCAAGCCCAATACAAGACAACTCAAACTAGTTCAGCTTTCACCAAAAGTTGAGCTTGCCTGAATTGCTTCGCATTCACTCTCTGCCCCCAAAGGCTGAGCACTTAGTAGATGCTATGGATTAGCCGATTTTTGAATCATGTACCACACTAACATCTGCATACAGGTGAGTTCAAGCTGCACATTTTGAGAAGAATACACTATTCTGTCCTTGTGAAAGTGTTAAAAAAAAAATCTGGTTTTAGCTATCAGCTATGAATGGTGCCTTTCATAACGCATGCATTCGGGAGGGATTTTGCTCCCCACAAGCCCTCTACACTGACAGGTTTTGAATCTTGGATGGAAAAGTGTTCTTCAGGGAGGCAAGAGAACAACAGGACAGCTTGCTGTCCTCCCAGATCCAAGACAAGATGCAAATTTCAGGGCATCTGAAGTTGGCTGGCAAATATCCCAAGGGACTAATAGCAGTGCTTCACTGCATACAGCCAGATCAGAGTAATTCACCAGAATAGAACTGCTTGCTGTTCTTCAAAAGTATCTCAGTTCACAAGTGCTCAGCCAGGGACCCTGTGGGGTGCAGAGGATGTGGACTTTGTGCAATAATGCTCCACCAAATGTTAGAAGTGGTATGTATGTCTTCGCAAAAGAAAGATCTTTTATTCTAGGTTTGACCAGCCAAGTGACAAACCAACAGCAAGACACTGAAACCCAAGGAAAAAGAAAACCCACACAAACCAACATTGAAGCAAATAAACCCCAGGATCTGTTTCCTCTCTGCATGTCTCCTATTAGGTTAATTTGTTTTATCTGTCTACACAGCAGAAGCAGAACTACAACACAGAGGAGCAAGGATTGCTCATTTCTGAGAACTCCACTACTCAACCGTGCTGCATCCTGGCAGGCAGTCACGCAACAGGAGTATGGAGAAATCAGTGAGTTTAACCTATTTGGGAATGGTAAATAGAGAAGAAATGGAACAAAGCTCAGTATTTCCCATCCTTAAGTTAATGATACCTCAGAAAAAAAAAAAAGATAAAATTGAGACTTTAGTCATGTTTTTCAACCATCACCAAGAATAGGTAAGAATAAAACCTGAGATATTGCAGTGGATTTCAGCATGGAAAAACTGTTACCAAAATGCCCTCCAAACGTTAACACCACTATCCAGACAATGTACTAACTTAAAAGTGCTGTGTCCAACACTAAGCCACTTAGAAGTACAGATTAAACACGTATCACCCTGGAGAAAGGGAAAGGTGATGACAAGGAGCCAGAAGCTAGGAACTATAAGTTTATAAAGGCACAGGGTGAATCTAGCTAGTAAAATTACAAACCCTATAGAGGGGTATTGAAGTAATTAAGGATTACTCCAATACAGTTTCAATCATTTCCACATAGTAGGGGTCAAAATTACAGGATATTTTTATCACTTTTCATTGCACAGGGACAGTAGTTAGGTAGCGTATGCATGTTATATCATCAATTCTATGCACCCTACTCAACTACCAACTAAGCAGAACCTTGAAGTCCAGCTAATTAAGCAGAACCTAAATTCAGCAGGTTTGGATGACTCTCACCACAGTTTTAAAAGAACATCCTGAAACACTGTATTATTGGTATCAATTTTAAACATATCTTGGGAACACAAAAGTTGCAAAGGCTGGAACAAAACCTGCTGATGTGCCAACTTTTTTAGGAAGTAAATAGAAAATCGTAACAACAATCTCCAGTAAACTAAGTGATAAAATTAATCTGTATAAACTGGAAATTCTCCAGAACAGACGTTATTGACTTAAAGTATAAGATAACAATTAAACTTTTACTTAACATTATTTTACTCATTAAAATTACGTTGTTGATTTTCCATACAGAATTTAGCTTCACACTACATGATGATTTGATTAAGATGAGGAAATAACATGACATGCATTAACAGATGCAAATAATCTGATGCAGTGGTGACTAGTCACATGTATGCACATATGTTCTTACTGAAGACTTGGCAGAGGCTGGTCTTTGGCTCTATGGTGTAAACAAGTACATTAATGAGTGGAAGAGAACCTAAAATCATTACTTACCAAAGCTGAAGATGACAAACAGTGAGACTGCTAAATAACCGAGAAGAGAGCAACAGGTCTGCATGGCTGAATAAGCTGCACCAAAGAACACAGTATAGACTTCAGTACTGACACACAGCAACACAAATGATGGGAACAGCATCCTGTAAAGCCATTGATTTTGGCAGGAACTTCCTGGTCAACATGGAAAAATAGCAGCTAAGCACACTGTGCTGGAACAGTCCTGCAGTGAAAAGAGCTCAGAGAGGCTTTGGATAGAGGATGCTCAAATGGAAAAAATATCTGTGTGGCATTTGACATTAATACTGTCAAAATTATATGTTTTAATACTTGCAATTCAAGAAGGATATTGAAAAACTGGATCCAGTGCAAAGAACCACCAAGAGGATGATTAAAGGACCAAAAGCTCAGCTTAGCGAAAGGCTCCAGAAGCACCATCTGTTCTCCTTAACGAAGGGAGAAGGTTAATAGGACAATCTGATCACAGTTTGCAAGTACCTACGTAAGGAACAGAAATTCTATCAGAGAGCTCTGTCCTTTAGCAAATTCAGTCTAACAAGAGGCAATACAAAACCAGACTAACTCAGGCCCAAAGCAATACATGGTTATGATGGTTAGCTATCAGTTAATGCTGATGATGGTGTTACCAGTACCGATACCTGTCAGTAAGGCTGGAGACAGGGCAGTAAAAGCTGTCCCTCACACATTAAAAACATGATGGGTTTGTTTTTCCTACTTGGATACAACTTCCTAGCTAAAACAGGAATTAATTCAGAGCAGCCAGGGAATTATTTTCACAGCACAGACTTTACATGAGCAGCTGTGTCCCATGAGGCCCCTACAGTGGGAGCATTGCTCCAAGGTGGGAGCTGTGGCATGCCACTGGGGACAGGCTCTGTCACTCCTGCAGCTCACAGGAATGAAAGTTTAAGACTGAAGCACTTCTGCTGTACCATGGGCTGGCCAGCATTCCCCTGACAAGCTAGTATTTATCACAGTACCTCATCCCTCAGCATCTCCCACAAAATATGACTACTGGGGGTAGAACATGCACATTTGCATGGAGCCCAATCCCCATGGTGCTTCAGCTCAGCTCCCATCCTGCAGGGCCCTGAACTATGCAAGGCAACAGCTATAACCAGGTATAAAGTGAAGAATCCAATCCTTATTTAAGGAAATCCCATTTTAAGATTAAATATTCATTGTTTATTATGTAATATTTAATTTTTTTAGAAGGATTGGGAGAGATGACTTTTCTTCAAATGCTCTTTGACTCTGGAAGCTGTGGGAGCAGAACCTCAGCTGCAGGAGCCCCACTAGTTCCCAGTGTGGACCAGTTGTTTCTGCCTTAATAGGCTTTTCTGAGAACAACCCCTGGGGGACCCTTAGGATAAACACATCCCATTCACAGGCCTGGGCAGCCTATAACAGTCACCTTGTTAATAACTCAGAAGGGTTAAGGAATAAGTAATTTAACCTCTTCAGCATGTTTTCTAACAAGCTGACTCCGGTATGCCATAGGTTTGTGGCAGGACATTTCCTTAAGGGCAGGAATAAAAGCACAGAAGCAAGTGGAATTCATTTTGCAGAGTGCAGTATACTTTGAGAGTGGCTAGAAGATGCACAGGGTGCCTTGGGACTTCCTACCTCAAGCCCCAGTTCTCTCACCACATGCTATGAAAGCATTTGTGGCTCCAACTTTTTCAGTACAGATCTATTCCTCCTCTTCTGTCCCTTACACTTCTTGCAAATCAATGCTTCCTGCCCTACACCCTGCACATAGGCACTGATTCCTAAGGGAAACTCAACTATGAAGCAGAAGCTGATACCTCAAAATCAGATGTGCAGGAAGCTGCTAGTGGATTTCTAAAGATGGGAGCCTGCAGAAGAAGGGGAGAGAGTTTGGCTAGAGGCAGAAGCAGCCTAGAGCTGCCAGCAGCAGGCTGGCTATGTGTAACCATTTATTTATTCAGTGTATAAGAGCCAGGCCCCAGGAACAGCAGGGGGAAATTGAACTCCACACTGCATGTGGGTGCCTCATGCAGCAGCCTTCACAGGAAAGGCTCTGCTGAAAAATTCCCAGCCCCATCCCTCTGCTGAGCCTGCTGCTCCACTCCTACCATTCCTGCATGGAGCCACTGATGTTTTGGAGGGGGAGGGAGCCCATCCCTTTCTGGCAATGCAGGCATCTCATGTAAATTCATTGAATAAATGCAGTCATTTCTCTCAGCTGATCCATCCCCACGTGCGCATGCTGAAGCTGTGCCAGACCCTCAATGCAGCCAACTCTCCCACAGTTCATCACTCCTGAAGGTGAAACTGTTCATCACCCTTATCAGCATTTCCCCCTTTTCTTCCCCTCCCATGCCTGCCCCAAACTGCCTTCCCTGAATTTCCTGGCCTGCCTTCCTTCCTCATACGAGCTTTGCTCTGCACAAGTCAAAACGCAACCCAGGCAGAGCCTTGAAAGATACTTTGGAGAGCAAAGGACATTATAAAGTTATTTTAAGCTGAGGAAAACTGCATTTCCCTTAGAGGTTGACTTCAGTCTCTAGAGCCCTTGAACTTTTAGACTTAAATCTGTCTCCTTGATAAGACTCCATAGTAGCTGAGACAAAGATGTTTCCAAAGCACCAGACATAAATAACTGAAAAAACAGGAGCATCCTCACTGGATGCTCACATGAGCTTCGGCTTCTGCAATCACTCCATATGAGCCTGTTAGTCATCTGAAACAGCACAACCCTCAGCTCATCATGGAAGAGGAAGGCTGCACTGGATCAGCTGGAACTGATCATTTTCCCTCTATTTTGGAGCAATCACCAACCCCTACTCCCGACCTTGCTGGAAGAAATTACTCTAATTAAACACATGAGGGTCTGAATCAGCAGGGCTGCAGTCTAGAGCCCACTTTACCCTCTACTGACTCAGATCCATGCAGGTCTGCAACACCTTATCACATCCCACTGGACAGAACATGAGACAGACCTCCTTTCTGCAAGGGATGCTTGTCACATCTAGGTGCTGGTCTGAGCAGAGGCCTCCACACTAACCATGGGAGTTCAGGGCACTCTCAGGGTCTGTTTTGCTTTGGGCAACATAACTATTAGAAGCTCAAAACACATGGACATAATATACTTCAAACTTCATAGACCCTAAGCTTTTATCCAGCTGTAGAAGCAGTGCAAGCTTAAGTTTTCATCCTCTTCACTTTTACTAACTTCAACTGCTATAGGAGCCTTCTCAAACAGGAAAATGGGGTTTTGGTTCTCCAATATTAAGCATCTTAGAGTACTGCCGTATTGACAGCATGTAGTAAGACATCTGTCAGAGGAAGAGATGGAAAGAACCTATTATTTTAAAGAACACACAAGCAATCTGGTCAGCTGAGGAACTTTTTAATTTTAGACATTTTTCTAGGTTTTTTAGATTTGGGGTGGAAGCAATACAGAGATTTTTATCAGGCCTTTTTCCAGACTCAGTTATATAGCTCTAGCTCTGTATGCACTGCTAATGAGATGAAACATTACTTACTTTCCAGAAGTGACTGGTGATTGAGGATGCCTTAAATTGAGAATCTTCATATGACTTTTAATTGCATTTAAAATAGTGTGCAATCATTTATCAAATCTGTTACCTTTCAAAGCATCTTCAATTTCATTTCTAAAAAGAGGCACTACAGTCCCTGACTACTAGAAAATTCCTGCCCATACCCTGCCACCTTTTCATTGCACATTTTCACACCCAGGTCAGACAGGGCAGCAATGACAGAAGTAACCCTATGGAGACATGCATAATAGTTTAAATAAAGGGTAGTTGACTTTTCAGACTTGCTTCTTAAAAAAGCATCTCTACATTTGGAACTAAATCCAAAATTCAAACCTCACAACAGCCAACAGTTTGTCATCACAGCTCAGATCCATTTGGTTCACTCCCTGACTTCATCTGCTCAGAGAAGCAGCTTTTTGCATCTGCTGAGCACAGGCCCTATGGCACACGTGACCTTACCGTGCTGCAGGAGCCATGCACCCGTGCCAGTGGCAAGCAGCCCATCAGTGGCATTTCACTCCTGGGAGAGATGTGGCTTCAGACCCAGCTGAGCTCCAACCTCTGGGGGAACTGAGAGCCAAGAACAAAAGCAGAGAACCTCTCACATTTTTCTCCTTGCCTTGTGTTGTACAAGTTAAGTTGTCTGTCTCTGAATCTTCTGAAATCAAGACTGATCATTTGAAAAGCCAGATCATGAATCCAGCTAAAAGGTCTGTTAGCAACTCAAGGATGCTCTTTTAAGATAGCATGTTGACATAGTAAGTACCTGCACACATCTTCCTCTAGCAGGAAAGCCTATGACACACCAAACTCATTGTCACTTCTTAGCTTGAGAGTCCAAAAGAAGCCACTACAGTAATCTGGTTTATCCTGCACTGCAAAACCATAGTGCAGCATCTCAGGATTGTACATATTTAAGAAAAGCTGTGCTTTGATCCCATTAGCCTGAGATCAGTGCTAGCTTTTGTGCAAGTAAAGCTACATATCTGCTTGGCTCTACGCAGTCATCACTAATGTGGACAATATCAGGTTTACATTTCTGCATGTGGCTCCATCAGCATGCTTTAGGCTACAGATGCTAAAGCAGGTGTCACATCTAAACTACACCAAAATTTCTTTGTATGATTTAGGAGGCAGTAATTCAAGATAGCAAATATTTGGCCAGTGAGTTCAGGCTGCCACAGTGTAATTGTGTGCTGCAGCTCTAAAGATACTGAAGGGAGGCACAGCACATCTGCAAGGAGGAGCTGAGCCACATACAGAGCTTTACAAGCTGCTGCTGCCGCTTCAAGTTGAATGAGCCACAGCCACCTCTACCTGGCCTCAGGCTACTGGAGTAGAGGTCCAAGTCCTGTACCAGTTCTGGAAGATACCAGGTGTCCAGCTTTGCCCAGTTCCTCATTGCTTTTTATGCTCCTTTCTTTCATGCATTAATAAAATCAACCCACTGCCTCCAGATTGTTCTCAGCTTTACAGATCTTGTTACTAAACATTACAGAAACATGTAAGCCATTAGTATACTCTCTAAAGACACATCCCCTGAAGGGGGGATACTTTCCCTAGATGGTCCCATTCAGCTCCTTTATATATCATAACTACATACTAGATCATTTCCGTCTCAGCAGTACCCTGAAGGAATGATTGGTATCTGGACTGAAAGCACTAATATCACACACAGACACAAAAATGGGTAGTGCCTGTCAAGCATTTACAGTCCCAACAGGAAAATTAAAAAACCTGAGTGCACATCAAAAGCATAGTGAAGGGACAAGACTTGAGTAAAGTCAGAGTAAATAAATGGAGAGGCAAGATTATTACCAGGGTCTCTTGAAACCACCCCAGCAGCTTGTTCTCCTTCCCTACTCAGTTGCCAACCTGCTGAACTTGACCCTTAACTATAACTTCTTTGCAGATTTATCTTATGATACAAAAATATTAACAGTAAGTGGAGCCTCCACCACAGCTGCAGTCATCAGATATTCTCCCCAGCAGCTACAGAATGATTTGTCACTTCTGCATTCACATTCATTTGGGATCCTCAGCTCCACAAATGTAGCCCAAACACTAGTCACTCATTCACCATGTGATCCATAGACTTGGGCTGGCAAGAAACACGTCACCAGGAAAATGCAATTCAGCAGACCAAACCAGCATCTATCACTAGACCCAACAAACCAAAGTCACCTCTGGCAACTTCAATTCAATGGATCTACAAGAATCACTTGCCCAGTTCTAGATGCTGACTTGTACATCATGAATGCACTTCCACTCATCTCATCTCCATCATTAAGGCTCAACTCAAAGTCATTGTACAAATCTTGACTTAAATACATACTCAGAAGAATAGATATTTTCTAGCACAACTCCGAGAAGGTCTAACATTGTGTCTACTTCCAGGTGAGGTTATTTCTCTCACATGCACCAATGTCTATGCTAGATCAACTGAATATCATTAGAGCTGCAATCTCAATTCTGCAATGTTGATACAGACATTAACTTTGAACTTGTTTGCATTACTTTATAAATGCCAGAGTCAACTTAGAGCAAAAAAGGCATTATTTGCAACATTGCTCTAATTAAGCTAGTGTGCTACCAGAGATAGTTCAGGTAACATTTGCCATCACTACATCACACTGGTTGCAGATACGGCATAGTAAATGGCTGCTGTTGTGGCAAAATTAATATGCATGCACAGAGTATATATATTCTAGTCCATAGTCACTAGACAAATAGAGCTGCTGTTTGGTACTACCAGAGAAATCTTACAAGAGGACAAAATAAATGCAAACCCAGAGAAATTCAGGGTACCTTCCTACAGTGGTATGGAGCGCTGAAACAGCTCAGTACTTCTGGTGCACTTCTGGCATCTGACACAGCCAACAGCTGGAACTGCTGGCTCCTAAGAGCTCCTACAGGGAAAGAGTGCTCCCAGCTGGCTCTTGCATTAAAAGGGGGGGTTGGTCATAAAATGCCTTTTAATTGAAGCTTAATTAGAAGAAGCAATCTTGATTAAGTTTACTTGAGGAAAAGGTTCCTCAGGTCCAGGTTGGAAAGAGATTAGTACTCTGAACAGATGTGGATCCAGGTAGTCTGATCAAAGATCATTTCAGTCTGTGTAAACAAGGAGTGGAAAAGCATCTACAATACCAAAAAAGCTGTGGGGGAAGAAAACCACATTGACTTCTAACTGCCAGTAAAATAATCTACAGCAGTTGCTGTGTATGTGGATGCACACAGGCAGGATCAATTCCCAAGATCTTTACTTGGATTTTGCAGAAAGAAGAGGCAGGCATTTGTTTCTCTGCTCAAACACTCAAGGAGCCAGAAAACTAAAAACTGTGTCTATGAAGCATATTCTTATTACAAGGCTATAGCTTGGATGGCTGTGCTGGCCAGAGTCCCTACTGAGAGGGTGAGTTTGGAGTACTGGCTCCTTGATTTGGTCCAGTCTTCTAATGCTGCAGCAACTGGCATGAAAAGCCTCCTACCAGGCTGCTATGGAGAAAGAGATTTATGCTTGTCATGTCCACAATGAAATGTGGACCCATCACACACATCAGTGGCTCTGTGCTCAGATGTAGAATATCAACAGCTATATTAAGCAGAGGTACAAAGTATTTCCCAAACAGCTTTTATTAGGTGCTAACCTCAACCCTGGATTTTACCAGTTTACCTACTACTTTCATTTTCTTCATGCTCATGACAACTCCAGGTGATAGCTGTCAGTTTAATATTATAGATTTGGTTTAGAAACATCTAATTTTAACTTCTGAGCAATTCCAGCACTTCTGTATACCATATGCTAGGAAGATGGCAGTGTTTTCATGTACCTGTTGTGTCAAAGACACTTGGGGACCATAAGTGCCCTCTACAGCAGGTACAAAAGTTCAGAACATTTAATAAACACTAACTAAGCCTTAAAGCATCCACCATATTATCACCTCCATTTCACAGGTGGACACACTGAGGTTGTGAATTGACAGTGGACAAGGTTGCTTTTATTTTACAGATACAGAGCACCCTGGCACAGGACACTGCACCAAACACCTCCCTGGTGCAGGAAAGCACTTCTCCACATGGTCCCAAAAGCTTGCACACCAGGACTGCCCCTGTATTTAACAGAGACATGGGAGCAGGCGCATCAGGAAAGGGACACAGCCTTGCCAGCTCCTGCAATGCCTTTCTGGCAGTCTACAGGGCTTTTCCTGGAAGCCTGGAGTCCAGGACTGTGCTTAGCTTTTGACATATCTAGCTTTCAAAGTCAAAAAGGAAAGTTTAATTTGCAACCCATAGAAGATGCATGCATGTCTATGCAGAAATGCAGCAGCAAATACCTTCCTGAATTAGTTTTTAAGCCTCTCAAACACTTCTCCCCATATTAACCACTCTGACAACACTGCTAACATCAAGTTAGAGCCACAAGACATTTATCAACAATCATTCTTCCAATAATTAAATGAGGGGCTGTATGGAGACATGCAGTTGCCAGAGAGAGGCTCTTACCACAGCTCAAAGCTTATTTATGCTCACCAGCTTATGCCCAGATTTCCTTCTCTGCTACAAGCTGTTTAAAAGGTTCACTTAAAATGGAAAATGGCTTTTTTTGAAGCATTAACTAAAAATCACAACAGAAAGCTTCTCACACCCTGCATATCAAGCCAACACACATGGAGCAAGACAGCCAGAATGCAGCATTTTCTTATTTAGCTTCATAACACTTCCCTGCCTCTGGATAGCCCTCCTTCACTCCCTCATCCTCCTCCTGCTTGGCAAACCTTTAAAAGTCCCTCAGGCATTACCCCAGCATTGCTGCTTTGTTCTGCTGGGCCAGGATCCTGCTGGAGCTGCTCAAGGGTTTGAGCATCCCCAGAGGTGCACACAGCTAACCTGTAACTTGCTGCCTTCCTTTTCCCAGGGAGACAGATGTTGAGTATAGCTGAAGCTATTAGGGAAGACAAACCAGGTTTCCATGGTTATGGGAGCCTGAGCTTCCCATCTCAGGGAAAAAAATGCAATGCACGAACCACTGCTAGGAAGAAGCAGAAACAAGGCCAGACTTAGGGGCAGCTGTGTGCTACAGCTCCTTGATATTTTACACGCAGGCACCAGCAAAAAAGCTTTTCTTGACAGCTTGGAGATCTGTGGGCTTAGCAGCAGTGCTTTATACATGTTCTATTGCACTTGTGCTGTGACAGTATTTGCAGTAAGTGTATGAATAGGCAGGGCTGTGTTTCTGGCCCTTGCTCACTTGGGCAAGTCTCACTACTCCCTAAAGGGGGTCAGTGCTGCAGGATGAGGCGTTTATTACCAGAGAGAGCAAACTGTCAATTGATCTGAGCTGCCTGTCTCACAAGCAAGATGAAACAGGTGCAGGCTGCTCTCTGGGATATGAATAAAGAGCTTGCACACAAAAACCCTGGGAAGGCGGAATTTGCAGGTGTGAATTTGCAAATCTGTCCCGTTAAGTTAGAAGGTTTGGGCTCAGTGTGCTGCAAAAATACACACGCACAAAGCCACAGTCCTCTCTCTCCTCCAAACAAAGCATAACGCAATTTCCTTCATGCTGTCCTGAAAGTGGCATGGTTTATGATCAAAAGCCCATGCTGCTTCAAACCGAAACACTGATGAGGTCAAGGACACCAATACAATGCGGAAGTGGCAACTGCAGAGCCCTGGCAGATTTCTGAGGCAGTGACTCTCCAGGGCACAGAACATCACAGCCTCAATCCTACTTGAGGTGCTGGAATAGCATCACAACTATGTTAATTCCCAGCCAAGTTTATTCTTTCAGAGCAGAAAAAGATTTCAGGCTGATTTTGGGAGTTCAAACCAGGGAATCATTTGATCACATTTCCCCATCCTCCTCCTGTATTCCTCTCTACAGCTACGCAGTGACTGCCTATCCTGACATCAGCTGTTTAAGTTAGAGCTGCACAGGCTTAGCAACACCCGTCCCTGGTAATCAAACTCCTCTAAACAACACCTTGGCAACGTGTGAATCCATTGCTGGCAAAGCCTGTCTGAGCAGCAGCCAGAGACTGAAGTCCATCCCCTCTCGCCAGGGCAGGTACCACGTACTCCATCCACAACAGGCACTGCCCATGCACCCCTCCCAGTTTTGTTCCTCAAAGCCACTGTCTCATTTGTAACATGGGGTACCAGCAGCTAGTGAATGCTGGAACAGAGACACTTGTCCAATATGGAATCAGATCAAGATAAGCCAATTACTTTTCCACAGTGTCTGACCCTGATCTGCAATTAACAAATCAATTAAAATATTATTTTCCCTTCTGAAAAGAGCCAAGCCGTCACCATCAATAATGCTGTACCCTAGTCCCTGGGACTTTCCAGAAGAGCACAAAATGAGGTTTGAGGAGAGGAAACTCAGAAGCATCCAAGAACAAAGAGGACAGATTTCTCTTATATTTCAGGGCATCTTTGGCTGGTTTTGACCACTCAAGGATGACTTCACTTTCCAAAGAGTCACCTGTGGGACACTAATCTATTTGACAAATGAGAATCTGTGGGGTGCAAAAGCATAAATACACATACAATGCCAAGACAATTTTCAGATCCACGTTAAAACTCCAAAGTGCTTAGCTGGAAAATAAGCTTTCAAGATCCATATTCTGTTGGACAAAATGATTTTGTAATTTCTTTGACCACACACTGCTTCATATTGCAGCAGACCTAAGCAGCCTCCTCATATCCACACAAAAAAGTTACTGGAGCTCAGTACCTGCCAATCAGGTTATCTTAGACAAGCTGCTTGCTGAGGCAGATATTTGAGACTCTACTTAAAATATATTTGCCTTAGCAAGCATTATTCCTAAACATTTAGCTCCTCTAAGGCACCTGAGAAGGATTCAAGATGTGTACATACAAGACTTATAGGCAATACACACTCAGGGTAGGGATTCAAATGATCAGAAAGTTATTTGCTAAAACTCTGCTGCCCAAATGCATTCAAGAGCAACTCGTGAGCTGCTCCAGATGCACAGAATCAAATACATGTTTTCTTGTTTTTTTAATATGTCCAGCCTATTAACTGCAATGACTTGTGTGCCATTAAATCTCACCTGCTTGACCCTCTCACCCTCAAATCCCTGAAATAAGAAAATGCAGTAATTTCTGCCCCTTGCAAACAAAACTTGATTCCTCTTCTCTGTGCATTCAAACCCAAGTACATTTTAACAACAGCTCACTCAGACACATATGCTGGAGTTTCTTTTCCTCTCTTAGGCAGAGAGAGAAGGAAAGCCACATGCACAGAGACTTATGAGCACTGCTGCTCTGCGAGGGCCTGCAGGTTCTCATATACAGTAAAAGGAAACATTCCCTCTACTGGTTACAACCCTCAAGTCAGCTTGGTTTTGGTCAGTAACTTTTAGGTCCCTCTGGAACATCCGGAGGGCTTCAGCTCTCCCAAAACAAGCCATACTGTTCCCACACTTTGATAAAGCCCAAGTTGGGGAGAAACTGTCTTGGACTAGACATATAAGGAAACCAAATGTCTGTGTCCCCACTCCACTGGGCACCCCTGCTATTGCCTGGCACACTAGCAAGCAGGATGGCCTACAGATGAGCGATGGTTGGAGATGTCATGTTTGTTTCCTCAAATGACTATGCAAAGACTGAGAGAAGTTCTAGATCTATCAGATACTTCTCAATATAATCCTTCCATCTAATATGCTAATAAGCAGTGGTTCAAAATAAATCAATAAACTCAAGTAACCAGCAGAGGAAGGGATTTTTTGATGACAGAAACATCCATTAATGTCTTGTCAGCTTAGCTTCAGAAAAGGCTTGGTAAATCTATAAATAGCTATACATAGTGTTTCATATTCAAAAATAAGCATAAGGATGAAGTGCAAAGGCAAGTTAATCTGTAATGCTAGTGTCCAGCGGTTGGAGTGCTAGCACCCTCTTTTCTGTTGTTCACATGAGGTAGGAGATTAAGTCAGTCCCTACATGGTTAAGTAGCTTTTCAGAAGTAGCACTGGCATGAAGCAAGACAGCAATGGAAGCAGGACTCCACCGTACCACAGCACATATCACAGAGCTGACACTTTTGATAGCTTTTCTCCCACTTCTCTGCACAGCAGCCATAGTTTGTCTCACCAGGACTGCAGATCTGGGAGGAGGCAAGCCCTCCAGAGCATAACCCTGGGTCCAGCTCTCCCACCCAACCAAGAGTGAGGCAACTCTAAAACCCAGCCAGCACCCCCATCTCCATCTGCACACCCCAACCTTTGCTGGAGAGGCTCCCAACCAGGTACTCCTACGAGCAACAGGGGGCTGCCACAGTGCAATACGTCTCCACAGCAGCTAAACACAGACCACCATTTCACAAGACTCTGGGCTGGGAAAAGGCAGGTAGAAACTGGGAAAAAAGGGAGATTGCACCAGCTTTGGGACCATGTCATATGTGTGACTAGTTCTGCAGCAGCAGGAGCACACTCGAGCTCTGCACTGGCTCGGGTACCTCAGTTTGTAGTCCAGGATAAACCTGTTTGTTTTCATCTGTCTCTGGAGCAAGGACCCCAGACCACCACACACAGAGTGGAGCACTACCCTTTGGTTTTAAGATACCACCACAAAGAAAGTATCCAGGGCTTAAACTAATACTCCATCATCCTGCCAATCTACCAAGCAACAGTCCATGCAAGGAATACACTACGATAAAATTCTCCTGTCCACCTCAAGCTTCTGACTAGTTTCCAGATTAAATTTACACTCAACCAGTTTTTTTTAGACTTTACAAGAAACAGTCTGTCACCTGGGTGCAATGTCTGAAGATAACCAGACAGGACAGATTTATAAACACCAAATCATTTCTTCTGGCATACATTGCTTTTTGAAGAAAGTACAGACTATAAAACAGTCCTTATCTTGAGCCTTTTTCTTCAAATGTTGAGAAGTGTCTTCCTACCTGTTTGCTGCTTTTCAATACTATCTGAGCAGAGATTATACAACAGCTGATATTGTGAACACTACACATAGATCTTTGAGAAATATCCATCTTCCATACAGAGCAATCAACCATGAGACACTGAACAGTTTGAATTTAGAGTAAAAGCAAAAAGCAAACCCACCCAGATGTACCTTATTTTCTGAATGAAGTCCAGGCTTTCTAACAAATCACTAAATTGCTACACTTCATAAAAACTGGGGGACCAGGAAAGCTATCTTTTTACAAAGTATATCTTATATGTGTAGGGTACAGTAATAAACACTATGTATTCTGATATATCCTTTTCCATAAGACAGCAGTGTCACCTACATAGAGTTCTGTATGTTTCCATTTCTATGAATTTCTTAGGATCCCAGGTCCTACCTACTGAAAGATATCCTAAAGAACATGCACTCACGTCAACTGCTGAGCAGCTCACACCCATCTCTGGGAAAAATACACATTTAAGTCTGAATTATGTAACTGTCCCCTGGACACTCTGATTTTCCAGCAGGTAACTTGTTTTTGAAGTTGCAATTCAAAGGCTGGCTTTGAAGGCAGGGTTATGCCTCAGAGCACAACCTCCACACTCACCATCCCAAAGGCATCGTTTTGTCCTCAGCACATTCCTCTTTTGTGTCAGTGTTACTCCTTCGGGGAAGCTGATGCTTGGAGGCAGTCAAAAGCTTTGCAGGTAGGGCACTGAACTCCCGTTTATAAGGACCACAGTAGTCCTGTGAGGATGGTTAGGATGCTGGCAGGTGGAGCAAGAAAGTGAACACTTTAGATACCTAGGTTTCTCTTAGGTCTGCAAAAAAGCTTCATTTAAGAAAACTGCAGCTTCTAATCTCTATGTGTATAGACTGAGATAAATACATACCTGGGTCAACAGCAGGAAACATCCCATTTCCTTAAAGCCCTTAAACCTCAGGAATCATAAGAGCTAGAAGTGGGCATAAATACTGTGCTGACTTACTGCTGTTCCAAGCTGACCTTCCTACTATTTATGCCAAAGGAGGGAAACAATATCATCCTCACTCAGAGAGAAATCCTCTGCTTATGAACCAGGTCCACAGATGCTTGCTCAACAAGCCCCCAGGCTTCCTTCATTACCAGCACCGAGAATCATCTTTTGGATTTTTTTCTCCCCATTATGCAAGAAAAAAAAAAAGCATTTTCACACTGAGACAGTCTCATCAGGGTAACTGCAGTGAAGTATCACACAGAGCCAAATAAGAATGTTCTGCCATGTTCAGCTAACCCACAATAGTTGAATATTTTTAATAAGTTCATCTGCCTTTCCCTACTAACACACTGCTTCAAACTTGTGGCCCATAGCCCCGTTCTCTTCTTGAGGGAAAGTCCCTGGAGAACTACATCTTCCACATTGCAATGAGGAGTGCCCCTGTCTTATTAATGATGTGAATTTTCTGATGTTCTAGCTCTATAATGGAAAAGGTGTTTTATTGCTAGCTATGCTAGAATTAGAGTTACAGTAGCACTCTGACCTCAAGCAAGTTGCTCCTACTCTGCACTTCATTTTCCTTTGTAACACTGATAACGCTCTTGGCTTCCTTTTTGTAGCCCTGATAGCCATGAATGCAAAGAGCTATGATCACAAAGAGCTATGTAACAACTTAGTGTACGTTACAGAGGCTGGCGTTTCACTGTCTTGAGGGAAGGAAAGAGTGGAGTCCAGCTACCAGACTCAGCTCCAGAAGCCACATCTCAAAGGAAAGTACTGACATCAAGGGCAATGAAGCTTTTTGAGCTCTTTTGGCAAAAAAAAAAAATAAAAATCAAATGTCATATGAACATGTGTCACCTGAACATCCTTGATATATTGAGCTGATTTTGAGCAGAAGTATCAACACAAAGCAATTCAATGTTGCTGAACTGACTTCTTCCATGTCCCACAAGTTTCCCATTCTATTTTTTTCTTAGTCTGAACAAAAGTTAATATTGAAACACTTGAACTTCTCAGAAGATTAGTCTTCAAAAAGTTATTCAAGTCTATATGAGGCCTGAAAGGCTTTACCTTTGCCAATATTTCTCATTGGCTGCTGGGACAGTTGCTGAATATACAAGGTGAGGTGTGTTACCTCAAAAGCACTCTAACACCATAAGGAGCTCACACTGCTTGTTCCTGGCTGGCCTTTGCAAGAGAACAAAATGGAAGATTTCCAGAAAAGGATTTTGATTTCTTGGGGCTCTATCCTGTATTAGCAAAATGGCTACAGTATTCAAACAGACAATATTGGGCATAGAGCATTTTAGGCATCTTTGCTTAAGAACCAGCAGCTTAAATACAAACATGTAAGGGCGGTGGGTGTGCCAGCACAGGTGGGTGTGCCAGCACAGGTGGGTGTGCCAGCACAGGTGGGTGTGCCAGCACAGGTGGGTGTGCCAGCACAGGTGGGTGTGCCAGCACAGGTATCACAGCAGAAGTCAAAGGGAACATGACAATGCAAATACAGGAAAAGCACCTACTGATACAGATACTTATTGACTGAGGTCCCTTCATCCTCAATGGTGGACACAGACTTTTATGCAAGTATCTCTAATTAGTGGTGTGCCCTCAGCAGGGTTTGGCAACCTGGACCCGTTGATCTCGGATGCATCCACCACCCACAAAACCAAGCCAACTAGTACCCGAGAGACCTCAAACATTAAAGAAGCACAACTCTTCTAAACCCTGCTATTCAAAATTCCAAATCCCCTCCCTCTTTCTATGAAGGATTAAAACTAGCCACACACAGCCCTGGCTGTTTTCCTCCTGTGAAGATCCACAAGGAAAAGAAAGGAAACAATTATACAAATTATGTTCTTTGACACCATTTCTCCATGTTGCCTTTTCTATTATTGCAAATATTTGTCTTCAAAGATCTTTTTCTGCATGAAAAATGAGAGGTACTTTATAGTACATGAAGTGGAAACTTTATAGATTACTCTAAACCAACTACACTATTT